>OX465580.1:110310296-110899572 GCA_950022655.1 Alentia gelatinosa
ATTGAATTTTTTTTTTCAGTCTCAAACCCAATGTCAACCTATGTCTCACCCTCACTGATAGTTACAACCTCATCACATGATTGAAAATGAGATATTAGCCTTTAAAGTGGCGACGTAAAGATAAGCACTCATCTTACATCGTCCATTTATATATATGTCTTTAGGAACAAAGATTTGAATTAAAATTTAGATGATTTGGTCTCAAACTCATCTTCAACATATGTCTCACCCTCACTGATAGTCCCATTCCAGTCATACCAATTAAACAAGAGATATTAGCCTTAAAAATCGGCGACGTAGAGATGAGTACATATCTTTACGTTGTCCATTTATATTTGTCTCTGGAAACAAAGATTTTAATTTTTAAAATTTTTTTTCAGTCTCAAACTCCCCCTCAACCTATGTCTCACCCTCACTAAATAGTCCCAACCTGGTCACATGATTTGAATATGAGAAAAAAATTACAAATTGGGTAAAGCTGAGGCCATACATGAGGTATTTGTAGTCAGGTAGGACTAGTGGTGACTATCATAAACAAAAATGAATGTCTCATCTGGTTGAGGTTCCCCCTGGTATATTTTACAGAATATACCGATTTATACACCAGTGTAAGTCACCTATATCAGCCTTCAAAAACGGCGCAGAAAAAAGATGAAAAATTTGTCTTTACGTCGCCCATTTATCTTTCATCTCTGACTATTTTCAAATCATGTGATTAGGGTAGAACTATCAGTGAGGGTGAGACATAGGGTGAGGGTGAGATTGGGCCTGAAACTCTGACTCTTCAACTTATTTCTTTGCTGCCAGAGACATATATACATGTAGGTGGGCGATGTAAAGATGAGTAGGGCGACGTAAAGATGAGTACTCATCTTTACGTCGCCATTTTTAAAGCCTTATATCTCATGTTTGAATAATGTGATCATGGTGGGACTACTAGTGAGGGTGAGACACAGGTTGAGGGTGAGTTTGAAGCTGAGACATTCAAATTTCAAATTAAATCTTTGTTGCTAGAGACATATACAAATAGGCGACGTAAAGATAACTTGTTCATCTTTACGTCGTCCATTTTGTAATGAGAATTCAAGAAATATTATGTGCAATTGATATCATTGAAAGATGTGATATAGAAAGGGATGATATCTGACTAGGCCATGTTTTTTATAAGATCTCTGTATTTTACTTAACATGATGATAGTTGATAGAAACCCTTATAATGAATACGCTAAATTAGCTAGTTAGCCCATATATACATTCTCCATTTTCTCAGCTAAAAATCAGAGAATTTGAACAATTTTTTTTGCCTCATACCCGAAAGTGACTATATTTGAAATATAAGTTATGCTGAGGGTAATATAAATTGATATCAATATCATTTCGCCTATTCTATATGATATGGCGACGTAGAGATAAAATTAAGGGGTGTTAAAATTCAAATGAAACTCATGAGATAACCAAATGAGATATCTTGTAGCAAATTCTTCCTGATATGGCAAAATATGTACACTTTAAGATAATACTCAATAAAAGTGTATGAAAGGTATTTGAAAAAAGGGTATAAAAAACAGGGGTTCCTTCCGTTTCGTGAGAACGGGTCATATATATATATAGATCCTTTTCAGGGATATTTAGCTATAGGAGCTATAAGCCCGTTCTTTCTAACTCATCAACAAAGATTCTATTACATCTAAACAACTATGGGGACCATCTTATGACTAATTGTATGTGTATACCATTGAGTACAATGTGGATGATGTCCTTGAACTTGAATATGTATCATTCGACACGGACCTCATTTCCGAAATTGCGACAAAATGATTCTTTGTGCTGCAGATTTATATAAAACTGGAGAACCTACAGGACATCGGGGCGTTCAAACAGCGGTGCGCCGCTAACGCCCTTTTGTGTATGCCAGAGGAAGTGCTGGCGGACGGTGTGTATTGCCCGAGCGCAGGAAATTTTGGACTCGGTGTGACTTACATGGCACAACGTCTGGGTGTCAACAGCACCATCATCGTACCTGATACTGCCCCAAATACTAAGGTAAATATTGTGGTGTTTCAGTGGGTTTCATGTACTGGGGAGTGAGAAACAATTCTTTAGGCAGCCATCTTTATTTCTGGGAGTCTAGTGTAACATGATAAGTGTGATAAAACACTAGAGATGTTTATATTTGAGTCTTGTATTCAGGAAACTACATGGCGATATGGCGGCTGCAACACAAGTATGGATAACCGGAAGTAAATTGTGACATACACTAGTTCACTATATAAATGTTAAATGTCAACACACCCTTTTTTAAGATAGTTTTAGAACTCAAATAACACAGTTGAGATAATGATATAGTAACGGTCTTAGTGTTAATCATGACCAGTTATATGGTAATCATATGGCTTGCTGACTTAGTTTCTATGACTAGTGATATGTTAACATAAACTTAGATTAAAGCTTAGACCGTAATAGAAGTTCTTAGCTTACAGAAATTAAATGAGTTCTGGGATTCAATCCAAAAATTCAAGGTCAATTTTAGCACCTAAAATGAGTCTTCTTTGAAAGTCTTTGAGATTTTCTGCAGCTGCTTCCAGGATGAGATTCTGGTGTCAGCCTTTGAATTAGCTGTATTGACTGCTGAGCACATTGATGATATAAAACAGTATGCCGATATGTGCTATTCAATCACATAGAGATCTGCATGTAGATGCTAAATTACACCATGCTGAAATGTGCGATCATAGAGGTATGGCATTGATACTACAAAAACACCACGCTGATATGCCATTTGCCTTTACTGAAAGTTTGGTTTTTGTGTTGACTTTTGCTGCTTTCCTGAGCGAGTGAATTTGAGGGGCTCAGCTGCTTTGAAAGGAGTTTCCGGCAAAGCTACTTTCAGTGGTTTCAATTTCCTGGGAGCTGGGGAGACTGGAGGTGACTCTCTAACCGGAGGGTCTGCCTGGATTGGTACTGGTGGTATCGTTGGTACGTTTGGCACAACATTGTGCCCTATGTCTGGCAGTTCCTTAGGTTGGTGATGGTTCCCCTGGTATGGAACTTCAACGTCTTTGTCTCAGTTGGGTTGTGGCCTACGTTCATGAGCCACGGGGTATCTCGGTTTTAGAGCATGTTCTTCTGTAGGTTGATTCTCACAAACACAGTGCATATGGCCTTAGGGGTTTAAAAAAAAAAATCTTAGAGGAAGTTAAAAATTAATATGTGGTTATATTGACTATTTTATAGGTCAACTTTCCCTGAAATATTATTCAGGCTCATCATTCTCCTCCCCCAGCCATGGCTCACCCAACCCTGAAATATTATTAGTTAAATATAAAAACTGTGGCCACCAGGGTTCACAGAACTTATGTGCATTGAAATGTGAATGTGCTACGTGGATATTTCACCAAGATAAAGAAAATCACCCCAAAAAAACGAATTCTATGTTTCTAATATAAAAAAAAAGCTTGATATCACGAAACATAAGTAATATCATGAAATTGAGAGTCTTTCAAAGCACTAAATTACAATTTTATAGGCCATAATTCAAATTCCCCTATCCTGAAAACCCTGTATTTTTTTCAATTACAGGAAAGTACAAACAAAGCGTTTGCTGTAGTTCTTACAGCAAAATTAATTAAGTAAAGTCAAGTACAGCTGATGTTAGTGTAACATCTCTACTTTCAAATGAATGATCGAACCAATGTGTAAAAAATTCCTATATATCCACAAAACCTTATAATTGAGCCTACTCAATTATCCACGTAGCACTTTTTTGGTAATAGGCTAACTTATCCACCTAGCACGTGTGCATATCATGAATTGGGAAAAACATTCTTAACCCTTTACATGCAGGGGCAGTGGTTAATTAACCATAAATATATCAGATACTTTTAGATAAACTGAGAAACTCAATAACAAATGATATTTTCCTTACAATCAAATACAACTGTATCCACATAGCATGTACTATCCACGCTTGCACGCTGTACTCTCCATTTTGGCGCCAAAATTCCAGTTTTCAACCTTAAATTTTCATTATTTCGTGGGGAATATGTTTAAATTTCTTAAAACACATACATGACCAATACATATTCTTACATATAACGTAATTCTATAAGACAAACTGGAAATATTGATAAATTTCTCTATATCATATACGAATACATCCATGAAGCATGTTAATCAGAAATACCAGAAATTAGGGCAGACCAGTTATCAAGTTGATGGCCCACAATTACAGTCTTTTATCATTATGCAATGATTTTTTTGAATGAAATGATATTTCCAACCACCACCTTGCCTTCTGTGATATTCCCATGTACTTATATATTACCCATAATAAGTTTAGAATGTTAGAAAAAATATCCATGTAGCACATTTTCAAGTTTCACCAACCTTCTCTTTCCCACAACTTTTAATGTTTATTCAGATTTTTGATATGAATAATATTTCAATGCCAAATTCATAGGAAAAAATTTGAAAACACCTCCGATATGGAAAAAAATTAGTTATCTAGGGTATTTCTATGCTCACTTTTGGTGATTTTTCACCTAATTTGACCTCCTGGAGACCAAAGTATTAATATTTGACCTATAAAGACACTGATAAGCTGAATGGCAGGTGAATGAAACAGTACTTCTTGAATGGGGTATTGAAGATTGTGAGTAGCTGACTGTCTTCACTAAGAAGTTTGGCTCAATAACAACATTTTGCATCCAACTTAGAGTAGTATAATGCATTTTTGAAGCTGTGTTCAACATCTTTCCATGACGCTGTGTAGCGCATGCTCCTGACCAGATACTTGTTGAGAAGTCGAGGGTCTAGACAGATGCGGAGTGAGCCATCCTTCTTTATTACCAGAACTAGGTTGTGAACCCATTCGGTCGGTTTCCGGCAGAGTTGGATGATATCCTCTGCTTCCAGCCATTCAAGCTCAGCATTTAGTTTCGGCATGATGCTCTGTAGTACAGCTCTCAGAGGTAACTGGATAGACTTGGTATCTAGGGTGACCTTGAGCTCAATTTCACCATTGAATCTTCCTACTTTGCCTTCTCACTGAGGGAAATGTAGTCGGCCTCGGTTTCCTCCATGATGTGGACAGCGTTGACATTGGTCATGTACACCTCAGGATCCTTTACCGTCACTTTTGTTTCTTTTGTGAGCTTAGCTGTTACCTCACGCTGAATGCAGGTCTCTGCTATCTCAAACAGCTCGAATCTTGTGCAGAACTGTAGGCCAAGAAGGATTCCCTCTGTAGAGTAGGTGACATAAAATCGAACTTTGTCACATATTCCGTTGCATGTTACCTCTAGCTCTGTGAATCTGCGATTCCTTAGGATTTTCTTTGATACACCTTTGAGGACAATGTTACTTGGCTATAGATGAGCTCTCAAGATTCCTATGTCATCAAGCATTGAGTCTGGGATACAGTTCATCATGGCTCCAATTTCAACTTTGCCAAAGTTTACTGATGAATCTTCTTGGCTGTGGAATTCTACTTCTGCAAGGACTTCTCTCGGGGTTGATTTCACCGCATTGACAGATGCTGAGGGAGTTGAGACGTTATAGTCATCGTCAGAGTCCCTGTACTCTTTGTAATCTGCATGTAGCATATGCTGCTTTTTTAATGTGATGACTTGGATGCTACATATATATAATGTTGAAGAAAACTTAAACTCTAAATACTACAAATATGGAGAGGCAAAAGGAGATATACGCAGTCATATACTGGTTCCCCACCCACTGAGTTCAGAGAAGCATGGCTCAAGGTAAGGAGGTGAAACAATTAAAGTACTAAATATAGTTTGGAGCATGTCTAGAAATGAATCATAAGAGAAAAAGAAATTTGACTATAGACCCTGAAGAAAAAGAATAGCAGGTTTAAGTTTTTCAAAGACCAATATCTGTCTCATAAGAGCATCTCGTTTTATGGTAAGTGTCCTGGTATCATTCTAAGCAACAGTGGCCAGACATCTATTGAGAGCCGTAAACAGTAGGCTCCACACCTTATGCAGAAAGGATATTGTTCCTCTGGTGCAAATAAAGCTCAATTGTTATTACCAATGTTTTATACAATGAAAGATAATTCTGAATAAGATCGTCAATCACATTTTCAGTTGAACGCCATCAAACGTTATGGTGGTAAGATCGTGAAGCTACCCTGGGACAACTGGTGGCATACCATGAAGTCTCGTCACTATGAGGGCATCCCTGGACAAATGGTTCATCCTGTGTGTAATACTAACGGTCTAGCAGGTATGGTATATTAAACAGCATCGGAATAATTATTCATATTCCCTTCTTAGTTGAATAAACACGGTGGTTTAATCATATAAATAGTCCATCTTCCTGGAAACAGGTAAGTATGGAGGTAATATTATAGTGACAAATTAAAGATTTATGTTTTAGATCCACCTTTCCAATTCTCAGTTCAATTTTCGTTCTAGATGATTGCATTGCATGATAGGTTTGTTCCATAACTTGATGCCCCTGTACAATGGTCATATATTGTTACCGACACACCTAAAATAATTAAAATGACCTAATAAAGACTATTGAGACACATATAGCTCCTAGGACACTAATACGTATCCATAGGGCCGATTATCGCCGATCCGATTATGCTCACCATTTCGGATGGGTTTATATCGAATCGATATAGGCCTAACTATTACACAGATTCAATCAGATCTTATGACCTAATCTCCTATCCTCCATGGTAATTGGGCATTGCTGATATTAGGGACATGCCGGCCGTTGCCTAATTGCAATCTTTTCTATGAACGTACTGTAGACTTATCAATTTACTGTAGCTAATTCTAATCAGGGTTTGTGCGTATCCTTTTGTCTAACATTCACACATTCTACATACCGATTTTATTGTGACACATATGCGATGACAGCTTATAAGCGTCTCTCCATATCTTAATTAGACAAAAAAAAAGAAGAAATAGTTATCTTTGAAGGATGCATGCCCATTGCCCAGCCCAACCCATGGTGCAGACATGCAAATTAGAATAGGGGTGCTGGACAAGGGCATTATGCATGGAACGTGTTGTATCCGATTCGTCTAAAGAGGCTTCAACACTGATCAACTAGAATATCAGCGATATGAAAAGAGAGTAGGCTGATCTTTAAATTTCCTAAAACAATAAATGTATACACGTGTTCTGTACCTTTTATATCAACATGTGTTTGATCCGATCTTTCTAATAAATTGACAGGTAATGGGACCATTGGCTTAGAAATCCTGGAAGACCTACCTGACGTTGACGTTATTCTGACACCATATGGCGGAGGTGGTTTGGCGATAGGTGTTGCTTCCGCCGTTAAGGCTATCCGACCGGAAGTTCGTGTAGTGGCCTGTGAGGTCGACACTGCAGCGCCGCTAACGTACTCCCGGGAAATGGGAGGGCCGTCTGTTTTGCCTAACCACAAAACATCATTCGTTGATGGTATGGGGGGTAAGACAATTTTCCCCGATATGTGGAATTTAGCGCAGAATCTAATCGATGATACTGCAATTGTCAACGTGAAACAGATCTCAGACGCCATTCGTCTGCTGCTGGAGCGGAACCGGATATTGGCCGAAGGCGCAGGCGCAGCGTCAGTAGCTGCGGCGCTGTCACAGAATTATTCAGGGAAGAAGATTGTAGCTGTCATCTCCGGTGGGAATCTTGACTTTACCAAACTTTACGAAATCCTACAAGGTAACGTTCCCCAGTGATACAAAAATCCACCAGATCACTTCAGATTCATAGATTTGTTGATTCTCAGCAGCAGAGTCTAGTGGCTACAGACCACTAACACTTTAGTGTTCATGTATATTTTCTAATGATTCCTCATAGGGAGCCAAAGTGAACCCGCTCCAACCACAGATAGCCAGTCGCAAAATAGTATTTCCGGATATAGGCGCACAGTGCTTAGACTATGTAGGTTCGAGATTATATGTCTCATTCTCCAATCATTTAGATCCAAATTTTTAATAAACTTAACAACTGTCATCGTAGTTTCGAAACAGAGTTATTCAGAGACGATAGTAGTAAACCTCACTTCGAAAGTAACAAAAAAGACCAAAAACGAAAGTCTAGCCTCAAACCCCCATAGCTTTAGCACTAAGCCTCGTTCTTACTGGCCACCGGAAACGTTATTTTGTAGGTGGGTATCTGTGGTTTCAGCGGGTTCACTTTGGCTCCCTATCGCTTGATTTCAAATCTGCCTGGTGCATAACCTTTGGAAAATTGAGTTATTTTATCGTAAGTTTACGATTCTGTTGAAACGTCAGCCCCTGCGGTGGAAGACTGGCACTTTAGTCTATACACTGGCCACCCGAGCAAAGAAATCTGGGACTTGCACGACGTCGTCTGGTAGAAGTTGGCAGCATTACAGTCTAGCTGGTAGCCTACTTTATCCTACCATTAATATAGAATCCCATAGGCTTAACATGGAGTTTCCGTATGCCACGCTGACTTGCATACGGGGTTTTATATGCCACTAGTGGCATATAGAATTGTTATCACGTAATATTCCAAAATCGAGGAGACTGGGTGGAATAAAATCAAAACCTGATTCGTTTTAATCATAGCCAGCAGATGCCACTCCTAGAGTTTTGGCTCCAGACTTCTCTCGGCTTCGCCTCGTGAAATCACTATGCCAAACTCCAGTCGTGGCATACAGTGGCCAAGATTAAAACTCATCCAGTTTTATGATAGTAAGTCGCCCATGTAATTATAGACTGCAGTGAGTACAGGTACCAGGTACAGGAAGGAGTCGCCTCCATCTGTAACGGCCAAGTAGACATCATCATTAGGGACAGTACCGTGGTGGCTACAGCAACGCCAGCACCTATGGCTTCAGCGCTACCTCCGGTGGTGACTGGTTAGTGGGCTGTTGGGATGAGTCATAGGCCTTCAAGGTACATATATACCATCACAAGGGAAACATGGAAGAGGAGGTCGAATAATATACATTCTTTTAAAACCTTCAGATAAATGAAGAACAAACTTGGACTATTTGCAGTGGAAGATCTAACCCTGAGTTAGAACTGCTTTTTTTCTGAGAAAAAATTAAAATATATGTATATATATATTAGAGTGTGTGGTTGGGTCACGCGTGAATACAATATGACTACTGTGGGCAATACTGACGGCAGGAGATTGCCGCACGTCGCCGTTTGGTACTGCTCCATTACACTAGTGTCTGTATCCAGCTCAATCACCGATGTCAGAAATCGTCTTTTTGACGCCTCTATTGTCTCAACAATGCATCGCCTGGCGGCGCTTAATGGTAACTGATATACCGTATATTGTTATGTACTTATGCACAAATACGTACTGCCTCTAGGGGTATAGTCAGTGCACCCACACTGTACTCTTCACCGTGTACCTTTGACCTGGTGGCATTGGATACCGACAGACTGCAACTTTGGGCGACAGACTGCATCCTTTAAGCTTAACCTGCACATTCTGGCTGACAGACTGCACGCTTTGAACAAACTAGGAGCTAATGCTATTTCCATTTATAATGGAAGAGTGCGGTACACCTACATTACTTCATGAAATAAAAGTAAGAGAATATCATAAATAATTATGTATTTGAGCCATCTGTATTTGATCAGGTATCAAGTCTCAAGAATGTTTCAATAAACTAGAGAATTATTTTAATGTTCTCAATTATCATGAACAGGAATATTAATAAAGATATAGAAATCTATATGTTTAAACAAATGAAAACTGATTACTTAATGTATCTAATTTCTCGTATTAAAATATGTGTTTCCTAATGCACTAAAAATGTCATAATCAAGTCCTATATGGGTCCAATTATGACAGGTTCAATAACCTGGTCAGTAGGGTAAGGTAAAGAGTGTGTGTGTGGGAGGGGGGTGGGGGGAAGTGCTAATATGGAGTGACTGGGTTGAGCTGGTCTAGAGTCATATGCCTACCCTTCCATCAACCCCACACCTCCTTACTGGATCTGTTTCTTTGTCTGTCCCCGCAGATATAACAATATGAATAGTATAGTGAATGGTCTGTCCCATCAGATAGGGTTTCAGCAAGTCTATGGTCAAGTCTTAGGTGCAAGGCTTGATGACAGGGTTGAAGGGAGTAAAACTGGTTTGTCAGGTCTGTGCAAAGTGGGTCTGAATATAGTGTATCAAGATGTGTCCCATCAGATCTGACTCTCTTAATACAGTGTATTTAGATCTGTCCCATCAGATTTGAAATGTAAATACCACATTTAGACAATATTATCATCTAATAGTGTCCTATTCTAGTAGCAGATTAAAGAAGCCATAACTAAGTGCTTATTTTTTACAACAGAATTGACATAGTGAATCCTTTGTCCTCAAAGAGACTAAAAACAAAAAGTTTTATTTTTAGGAACCAAGTCAGTAGAGGGGTAGCAGATATGGTCAGGTTGGGTTACTGGACACCTGGTCGTTCTACCAGGCCTTTATGTTTGGGACATAATTAGTGAAGGGTTAATTTCTTTCCAGTAAGCTAAAAGCCTGTGTGAGCTTTCTAACCTCTAGGTGACGTAATATATGAGCTTTCCCGCACTCAATAAAGCATCCTGTTTGGTTAAACGGCTGGGCAGAAGATTTATAAATGGCTGATACATCTACTGCTTCATGTGTGCCGAGACGTTTTACAAACTACCCGTAATGAGTAAAAAAGGGTAATGTGTAGATATCAAGGAATCTAACCTGGGGTGTTCGTGTTAGATAGCTTATATATGTAAAAACAATCGTTAAATTATGAGTAGAATATGAAACCATGGTCATGTCGCCTAATACAAGCTGGATTTCTTCGTTATCTCCAATAAAATCGTTCAGAACGAGCTCTTTCATCGGGAAAAACTCAAAACGCTAAACTGTATTGGCACCATAACCATGGTTTCATATTCTACTCATAACTCTCTATTCTGCAGAATTTGACAGGCTTTGATTTCACTTTGCACTTTTCCGCAGATCAGAACTACCAATTTGTTTAGTTATCATTATCTCACTATTATCATTACATGAATTCTAATAAAGATCATTCCCATATATCCGTCTGCAATATGTTTTCTGATAATTTCGGGCGCTAATATGCTATACCGCGCAAGCACATTCATCATGTAAGGTTATTCTTTGATACATTCCAAACAGACCAGAAAATTTCGGATATAACCTCTAATAGTCTGGTAGAATCGGCACCAGCTATTAGGGAATGATTATTTCTTTAGTGTAATCTCTCGCTATTACAATTTTTCCAGTTACAATTTGTTGCAGGTGACATAAACTAATTTGTTCACATGTAACAGAGCTCCATCATTGTAAGTTAGATTGATAATAATTAAGTACATCTAAGAGTGATGTTCCAATGAGATTATCATGATTAATTTAGTCCTAGAGCTCCCTGGTCTTCTTTTTAAAGTCCTTGGCGGAGACGCAATGTGGGAGTTCTGCTGGGATCTCGTCCCAATCTCTTACTCCTCTCCAGTAAAGTGATTCTTTTACGGATACGGTTCTGGGCAAGGTGTCTTATTAAAGCACTGCTACGAGTTCTACCCAGTCTACCCATTCCGAATTTGCTGCAGATCGTGCTGTGAAAAACTATTAACACCTTACAGAGCATAGAAAAATTCATGATTCTGGGTATATTCTTTATTTCGTTTTTATATTTTCTTGCCTTTCCTGACAAGGGTCTCAACGTTGACCAAAAGGAATACAGTTTGACATATTGCAGTAGTCTAGTTACCTCTTCTCATTTATATTTGGAGTTTACCGGTTATTTAACAGTCCTTTATCCTGCAGGGTCTTCGAAGGTTAACAATGGCGTTAGTAATCACCCCTATCAGTATCACTCAGGTAATGATGTACCACGATAGAAAGAAATCCACAGAATAGCTTAGATATATTTCAAATATAAAGATCGTCATGGGGTATGAGTATCCATCAGAAGCATAGATCTGCAAAAGGTTTAACATGATGTAATAGGAAATTAACCTATACATTTGTAATCGTTCCATTAAGAGAATCAGCAAATGAAAAACCCTGGTCACCTGTTGTGAAGGAATTTCCATAACTAATTGGATGAAAAAGAACTAAATGTGAAAATGCCTATGTTAATATTCCAGGCCACGTACTTCCGATTAGATTTTAATGCTGAATGGCTTCGATTAACACGGTCTAAAAAATCATTTCAAGGGGCATAATTTTGGCTACTTTCTATAGGAAAGTAAGGGGATTCCAGTTCGAGTGCCCTATTTTTCACTTTGACATTCCTTCGCCCTCAAATACATGTACTATATCTTCTTTATACATCTCATACCATGGGTTACATGTAATAAGACCCATGCAAAATAAATCTGATTTCGGAATGGTTAGAAACAATGCTGTGGAGGGAAGGGTCTAAAACATGTTTGTTAAGGTAAAATATTTCCGTGTTTATCCACGTTTTTCCTTTAACAATATATTGACACCCAAGAAAGAATATTTGGAATGCAAGATTTTACCATTACGTGTTGGCCTATATTAGTGTGTCATAGCACTTGATCTTGTGTACATTTGATGGCGTAAAGACATAATTACATCCCCTCAAAATACATATATTAACTATCTATTCCTCCAGCTTTATGTCATTGAAACCGACATCGACCATTGGTCACAAGTGTTTCATACTGTACATTAGCGACATTGTAGTTCTAGCTTGACCACATTGAAGTACGAATACGCCATCTGGTAAAAGTTCGTCGCGTTAAAAACATACCACTGTGATTGGTTGAGAGTATTGTGCCCAGCCTAAGAAGCTCATCTCAGGGTAAGGAGATCAAATACTATATTGCTAAATTCTGTTTTCAGCAGGGCTAGAAATCATTCATAAGAGAAAAAGTAAATCTGAATATATATAGACCTAGAAAAAAGAGTTTCACTTCCATGGTTTTTCAGACTTGAAGCATATTTCCAGTTAACTAGAACCCCACCTTAAAGGGTGTTTTCCACTGAGCTGGCCATGAATTCAACACTGATTTAGCCTATTAGTTTTTGCCGGCTGGAACTCCGTGGCCAGCCGATAGGTTTGATAAGACCATGGCACCTGCATTGACAGTTTACCGCCAACACTGCAATGGAGGTGGCCAGAGACACCCAGACAATACCTGGGATGCATCTGTGAGCTTTCCCGGGACCCGCGTTGACAGTACGCCACCAATACCCCAAGAGACACTGTCAACATGAAAAGTCAACACCTGCCATGCGGTAACCCACGAGCAGAGACTGAAAATTCAGACAGTTTGGGTACACTGGGCATAATCTTAGTGCCAGAGTGTGCGATACTAATTCATAACATCGAGGCTTATCTTTATTTACCTCCATTATTCCGTTGGCCGCAGTATTCAGTGAAAAATTGATGAGCTCGCATAGTTCCCGTACAAATTCCAACATGGTGGCACACTGCTTTGCTCGATCTCTGGGTTTTGTGCAGCCTGAGTGGAGGCGCATTTGAGATGCCCCCTATCAAATGAACAGGAAACTAGCGAAGCATGATATTACCACAAACATCCACCAGACGGCGCCACTCTCCACTCACCACTAATCTGGCTGGCAGGTGTCGGATCTTGGTGTATGGGCGCCATGTGGTCAGTCGGCTAGAATAGGTGAGTTGGTGGAAGGGCACAGTAAAAGACATCATTTTTGGCCAGCCAGAGTGCAGGAGTCAGGTAGGAGCTTGGCTGAGAGGCTGGCCTAGCGTCAAAGTAATGCCTAGTTGGTGGAACACACACTTACAGGAAAGATTTCCAAAAACATACAACTGAATCTTGCCAGTTTAGTAAACAACCTGACTGGGTTTGTAGTATGAGATATGTACAGACATACATTAGCATAAACTCAGAGGTATGATAACGATTACTGGAGAACTTGACCTGAAATGAACTTGACCTAAAACGAACTTGACCCGAAATGAACTCAACCCATAAAGAACTCGACCCATAATGAATTTGACATGTTTCTTTGCTTCCAAACTCAAGTATCTTATTAATACAACTGTGAATAAATACTATATCTATTAGTAAGCTTGTTATCTTGGCTTCAAATTTGGTCTTCTCTGGGGAAGAAAACAAACAGAAAACCCTAGCCTTAACCCTAACCCTATCCCTACCCTTAACCCTAACCCTAACCCTGACCCTAAACATAATTAGACTTATTTCCCCATACCACTGGACTAATCGTCCAAAAGTTAACCAGTCAGACCTTTTCGTCTGTATGAAACTATCTTATCCATAAGTATCTAAAACGGGTCGACTTCACGGACCGATTTCTCAAAAACAGGTTAAGTTCTCCTCACAACTACGGGAGGTGAGGTCGAGTTCTTCAGTAACCATGATGACTGTGCATGCACCGCTGGTAATATCCTATAAATATGATAGTTGTTAACCAATACAAATTGGTTGTCTTGCATATACATGGCTTTATTCACGGACTTGGATGATATACAAGGCCGTGATGTATTCAAGCATTTGTTTATATATTTTACAACCGGAATCATGGAACTATCGTAAACAATGCAAGAGTAAACGACTCTGACAAAAAGAAATTGAAGGCCACTAAAACAATTATTTAAAGTTCTTGAAATGAGATACATACTCAGGGTAAATATTGCCTTCCCTCATTACTTGATCCCTCTATTGAGCATCCAAGATGTAGATAACAGAATTTCCCTATGCATGATGAGGAGATACTTGACGATCAGGTTACATCCTCTATTATGTTTTGGGTTATCCTGTAAGGTTATATTTACACCTCCATCTTCACAGGTTTACGAATACCTCTGATTAATTACACTTACATGGACTGCACCAATATGAAAATCGATTAAGTATGTGTAGAGAATAAGAATAATGGAATGCAAACCTCTGAAGGTCGAGTCACTCGTAGCTAAATCTATCATGTACAATAGGAGAGAAACATTTTCGCAATAACAAAAATTGACCTAGTAGTAATGGCGTCATATGCTGAATGTCACATTAACACTGACATCGCGCCACACTCATACCACGTTGGTTCCTGACATATCGTACCAAATGCTAACTTGGTTAGGCCACGACTATTTGGCTCCAGGCTTCCGTTGTTTGCGCTAGGCTAAAACAGACGTAAAGCCAGGTCTCCTAAGGCGAAGTGATCATAATGGTGAGCAGACTCTCTGGATTGGATGGTCTTGATATTCTACATTGCATATACTATTATATTACTTTACATACACATGTACATGTACCTGTATGAATACATGCATCAACATACATTATAGCAAATGCCGACATACATACTGACACGCAAACATGTACCTAATTACACACTTGTAACCACATAAATATATACATTTACCTACTGTAGTATCTACATAATATACGTACCCACATACGTAAATGTATCTACAAATATGTATATTATATAGAGATAGATAGATAGATAGCTAGATAGATAGATAGATAAATAAATATATAGATACCCATGTATCTACCTACCTACATACTTACCTACCTACCTACCTACCTACCTACCTACCTACCTACCTACCTACATACATACATACATACATACATACATACATACATACATACATACATACATACATACATACTTACATACATCAACACTTACAGATCCATGGACCTAATTAATGTTATATTGTTATAAACCAATATCCCCACCTGAGATCTAGAATGAAACAGATAATACATACAAATATACATGTACGCGTGTGTACCCAGATAAATCCATCCTATATATACATACAGATGGGTGAACCTACACGATCGACAATTTCCTATAGAAGACCCATGGTGTCTCGGTAAGTTGAATTCCCCTCCCCCTATAAATATCAAACATTTCCCGGACCAGATCACAGAGAGCTCAAAGATTGTGGCCGGTCTCTCAGGGCGGCACGCACCGCCTGTTGTAGGTGGCGCGGCGGAGGAGGGCGATGTCCTCCGGGCGGCTCAGCTCGTTGGCGGCGTACACCTGGCCCACGTGCTCGTAGCTGACGCGACGGATCGGGTACGGGTGAGAGGAGGGCCACTTGTCGCAGGACACGCTGTCTGAGCAGTAGGCGAAGCCCTTCACGCGCGGCCAGATGACCTCCTGCAGGAAGGTCATATCCGTCAGGTAGTCCGTTCTGCGAGAGAGAGAGAGAGAAAGGGAGAGAGGCGCCACAACGTTAATGAATATCAACAGAGACTTGACAAAGGCTGCTATCATAGATGAAATGTTGTGTAAATATTTACTTTTCTAATAAAAACCATCAATGAAACCGACTAGGGATTGCTGTGGAGTTGTCTAAACCTTTTATTATAATATATATCAATGCAACGGAAAAGTCTTTCAGTTGCAGACAAAAGCCTCGTAATCCAGAATAAGAAAACTTCTCTAAAGATATATACCAAACAATGAGCTGCAGGGTGCGTAATCTTGATATTAAGGAATTACATGGGTACGCCATGAGTTTTAGTTGTTTGTTCTTTAATGAGGTGAAGCCGAGTGAAAGCACGAAACAACCAAACAAGTGACATACCCAAAATTTCCAACTCCTTGTTGGAGGGGGCCTAGTCTGGCCTCTCAGCCGAACCTCCTGGCTGGCGCCTGCTCCTGGGCGGCCGAAAATGTAATTCTTACTGCCCTCGTCCACCAACTTACATCTTTCTAGCCGGCCAACGACCACAATGTGCCTGTAGACCAACTTAGCAAGCGGCCAGGCACCTGGCAGATGCAAGAGTGGTGAGCGAACTCCCATGCCTTATGGTGGACGTTGGCCACATTATCGTGCTAGCCGAGTTCCGCGCTCAGTCAAAAGGGGGCGGATCCAACACTTACACACACTTCTGCCATGAGATTTACACTGTGCTGTAGTCAAATACAGTACAATATTGAGGTTATTTTTATCTGAAAGTATTTTAATGAATTATATGATTATTTTATATTTATGTTTAATTTGTTTGATACTCTAAGTATCAATGTATCAATGTATCCAAGTATCAATGTATCTAAGCATCAAGGTATCAAAAGGTGATATCAAGTGTTATGATATCAAGTATTTATTATAGGTATCATCTCAAGTGTTACTTATATGTATCAGTTAAATACTAGCATGTGTGTTAATAGGCATTTGGTCTACGAAGTAGATTGCCATATGAAAGGTGACTTTTCCATCTACTACTGACTATGTTTTATTAGGGAACCGCCCCTCACCCTAAGTTTAGTTCGTCTGACGTATCTGTGAAGTACACTGAAGTAACATCCGGAGTTCCCTAGGGAGTTCCCTTACAGTGTTCCCGAGATGAAACGTGGTCATTAGCATATTCTCGCGTTTTCTCGAACCTGTGTGATGTCAAGCGAGATTTCTGTTATTTTCCTGTGATCCTCCACCAAATTCTCATTAGCGTTCTGCTCTGGAGCTGGAAGTATCGTCAGTCTCCGATACCATCTCCTCCTGGCATGACGTGACTTGCACGGCTCCGAGATCCGGCAAGTGCACGGAATGCGGAGTTAATTATATTGAGTAGCTTCATCTAAGGCAACTTGCCTTGGGCTTGGAAGTGCACGAAGTGTCTTGGATTTAGAGACTCTCCAAGTACACCTACTCTATACGGATCACTTATGGAACTTTGGGAACACACAGGATCATTCTCAAAACATTCTCACTCAAGGAGGGTGAATGAACTTTATTAAATATAATATTTCATCAAACTGGAATCAGGATATCGTGTGATTTAGTGAAATGTTCACTGGATTTTGTGAGTTCACTTTGGACATTTCAAATATGTGGTGCGTCATTAGTTGATTATATCTATTACTTGATATTTATGCGAATTTATCATCATTAACTTTGGCAGATGACTCTGATATACTTTATGAAGTACTAAAGATCTGTACTATGACTTTCCCTCATTTAGTCCCAACTCATGAACGTTTGGCAACCTGCCAACTTTGTCATTTGTGCTGTTAAACCTCTGTTCACACATAAGAAAAGTCAAGAACAACTATGACTTTGATATCTGACCAAATAAACGAACTTTACTCGTGTCAGAAGTGACTTGGAACAATGCCAAAACGTTTTAAGAAAGTGTGAACCAATGCCATGATGCCATGTTGAACTATTATACAATTATGTTATGTTTGCTGTGAACAATTAAACATTGAAAATCATATTTCACTCTTTGACCTCTTCCATGATTACTAGAGATACGTAGAATGAACGTAATTTAATTATTACTTAACTTCGAATATTAATTTATATCGATATTTACTTGATTAAGTATCCCTAAGATGTGCCTCGTTGTTGGTAAGGATTTGATATATTCTGGTAGCTTGCCAACACAGCCTAGAGTAGATCTACCTCCCCTACGTAATTATTAAACTTTAAGATTCATTAATTAGGCTCATTAGCATAACTTGAGTAATTCCATTAAGTTACTATAATTCATAGTTAAGGTTATACGTATGGAGATCTTTACTTATATCATTAGTCGACTTCATTTAGAATACGTAATTATCTTCTGGATTAGATTAATTAATCTGATTAATCATTTATATAGGAAGTGCGCCTATATCCAATCTTTCAAAACTGTCCGAATTTTCTGCCTCTGCTCACGGGTTTGCAGTTCCCAGGTATCACCAGGAGGTCCCTGAGCATGTCCACTGCGGTGGCGTCGGGAAGCAGTCAAAGGGGGAGCCGTACTTGTATCAAACCTACTAACCACCCATGGCTCAGAGCTGGCAAAAGCTAAGTAATCAGTTTTTGCAGGCTGGGAGACGCGATGACAGGCCAGCGAGAATTTGCAAATATTTGAGGTGGCATGAGGGCAGCTATGATGCTCGGCCTATGCCACAGCTGGTGGAAGAGAAACCAAAATGATCATTTGAGCAGGCCGGAAACTCAGAGCCCCAGCCAATGCTCCACAAATTGCGGACGACACTCCACAACCAACAGCCGGTGCTCCATTCCAGCACCCAGCGACTGGTAAGCGACAGCGTAGACAGCTGCTGAGGTGTTCCACAGGCCAGATCGTCGCTTGCTACAGATCTGCTGGCAAACGAAGTGTGGTTGGTGTATAACAAATTCGTCTAGTTGGTGTAGCATACCTTTAACTAGCAAAGACAAACCATGTTATCTGCTGAAAATAATGTTCAAATTCGAGAAGAAAGTGGCCAGAATAACTAATGTGCAGAGGCCGGTTTACTTACCTATATGTACAGTGCAATAGAAAAATTTGAAATTGTATCGCATTAGAGGTTCTACTCACCTGTACCCAAACATGATGTCCCGCCATGATTTCCGGAGGATGTTACGGAGTGCGGATGGCTTCCCTCCCCACATTCCCCCTGACACGGCGTAGTTAGCGTGGCTCGGGTGGTCCCGGACACAGTGGAACGCCTGCAACACAAATCACAAAGCCCTCAATGTAGATTTATACCACTTGTAATAGGAGTCAATACCTTTTTTCACAGGTCGGGGTGCTTATCTGCTTAGCTACGGAACAAGTTAGGCAAAACGCCTACATGGCAACGTATTCCTTGGCATTGAAGGACAAATTGTGTGAGAATAAAATGTCCATAATACCCATTTAGATAATCTCCAGAGATAATATAGTGATTGCATCTACTTCATGGCATTCCATCTCTAATATGTTGGATTAGACATCAAAAGTACTTCAGACATGGCTTAGTAAAGCCCTAAATGGCTGCACATGAAAGCTCCGGCAGGCTTGGCCAGCATATATGTATTTGTATTGTGAAACCGAGACAATTACCACCTAGAGATTACATACATGATATTACAACACTGTACTTTGTCCCAGCTATCATATCATGCAAAAAAGAGAGCCAGCCTTGCAATCGCACCCCATGTATAGCCTACACTCCCGGTGCGATAGCGTTCTATCCCAATGCTATCCCATAGGTGTGAAGCCAGACTAACCATTGCTTGACCTTAGCTAAAGAATGTACCGCTAGGCGCGCTGAACGGTAATTCATGTATTGGTAGTCCAAGGGTCATAAATCTGTTTTGTACTGCCTGGCAGCAAGATGCCTTGGCTATGGTTCTTACCTTGCCTGACTGCTCCCAGGCCCACACGGCGGCCGCGTCGCGGGCAGACAGTCGGCTGTCTGTGTCGCGGACGATAAATCGGTCTACGGACATATCGTCAGCCACCAGAAATCGCCACATCATCGGGGGTACCTGCAAGTCGGCAAAGAGTAACCTGCACGTATACTTACTGAATTTTTTTTTGATTTTGAGCATTCATTTCAAATAATCAGTGTGCAGTCACCAATTACGTTTATAGTGGGGGTAAGGGTGGGGGTAATTAAAAAAGAGTGGACATTCTGTGTACGTGTACATACCAGAAACTGACACTACTCTAAACTTATAAGTCACTGTCGGTAGAAGCCACGTCATTTCTAGCACTAAACACTAAGTTGGTTGTTTGATGGTATTTAAAGGGTCTCTTCCATATAACCGACTGCACCTCGGCCTTGTCCTGGTAGTATCGGCAAAAATCTGCTGCTAATTATTGGTATATTTGGGTGAAAATATACCTAAAAACTTCCATCTGGTAGTTTCTGGTATCATCGGACACCCAATCTATAGTGCCCGAAATGTTAGAAATCTTCACCCGATCACAATCCCATCCCAGGTCGACAGTGTTGGTCCTGTAGACTGTAATATGACATGTTTGCAGTTAGAATTCTATTATTTCTCAAAATAATCACTACACACAACGTTTATTCACTTCAAAAACACCCGCTACCTTTAAACAGACACTCTTAGTAAACGTGCCAGGGGTCAAGGTCGCAGCTCTTAGTTCTTAGTTCAGACACCAGGAGACACCACCACTAAAAAAAATCCTAGCGGAATACAGGTGTGCTTAGTATTGGCATGCGTCGGATATATGGAATAAGGCACCCTACAGCGGCCGACGGCGGGCAACGATGGCCGATGGCACCGATCTCATCCGGTTATGGTGTTCCATTACATCGATGGTACCCGAATAATAAATCAGACACTCAGAATCATTATTCGGCTGAGAATTCGGCTATATGGAACAGGCCATTTACACTATACCAACAGTCAGGGGGATATCACAGCGAAAGGGGATCTACACACAGGTATAACATTGGCAGCACAGGCAAGGTTTACACATAAGCTATCCTGCCGGTTACTGGAGAACTCGACCCGAAACGAACTCGACCCGTAGTTGTCGATTGGAGAACTCGACCCGTTTCAGATACTTATGGATATGACGGTTTTATATAGAAGGAAGGGTCTGACTATTTAGAATTTAGACAAATAATCAAGCGGATATAAAAAATATCATGTTTAGGTGTAAGGTTATGGTTATGGTTATGGATAGGGTTAGGGATAGATTTGGGGAAAGGGTTAGGGTTAGAGTTAGGCTTAGGGGAAGGGTTTCCTTTTGTCCAGAAAAGACCAAATTTGACGCCAAGATAACTTACTTACTGCTCAATATAGTATTTATTCGTAGTTGAGACACTTGAGTTGGGATCATTCAAAACCGGTCGAGTTCGTTACGGGTCGAGTTCTCCAGTAGGCTATTCATCTGTTTTCCCGAAGGCACTTGTTTGGAGGTTATATTAACGCAGGACCCTTCTATGGTATCCCCCTTTTGGTGCTCTCCATTAACGTGGTCCCCTTTTGGAAATTCTAGACAAATCACTATTTATCATATATGAAACTGATCATTTACTTTGTCTGAGAAGGACAATAGTAGAATATTGCAGCTGTAGGTTAATACTGATCCTCTCTTGTTCCTAGACAGTTTGATAGTATGGCGCTAGCAGGTATGCGAGCTTATATTCTCTTGAATGAGAATGTTTCTGGGTATTTTTGATTTGTTAAAAACAACTGAATTAACTATTTCAAAGCATTTAATAAACAAATGTATCAAGGCAGTATGCAAATGGTATACTTACCCTGGACTCTGAAGGATCCATGAATTCAAACTGCACCCCTAACGCTCTGAGAGACGCCATGACGTCATCGGGGATAGACTGGAACATCTGGTTGTCATGCGCAGTCTCTGTGTAGATCCGGATCTTCCATCCGGGAAAATAGCGCCGCACGAGCTCAGCGTTGCGGAGCGCCCCTACGGTGTATCTCCGGTCCCTCCCCCACAGCGACATGGACACAATATTCTCCCCGTCCAACCTCGGCAGGTAAGTGTCAGAGTCGTCTGATTTATTCATGAAGGCACCAGCGGGAGCCTCCACGTTGCCATGGTTACTCTCGGTCGGTCGATATTCCTCCGCCACCTTTAGGACTTTGAAGTGGTTGCTGCCAGCTACCTTGACCAATTTGAAGGCGTTGTCCTGCGTATCTCCGATGTCTATACCGTTGCGGTCATCACCTTCTGTGGCTCTTTTGTGTCGTTTAGTGTCCATCCATGAATTCAGTTCTTGGAGTTTGGCCACTGGGACTCGCTGTGGTTCGCCGCCCGGATCGAGTTTTAATCTCTCCTGTTTACGACCTTGTTTACGCCCAAGGTCTTTCAGTAATGCAGTCTGCTTTTTATCGAAGTCCGTTTCTATGGAAACTCGGGATATCTCCTTCTCAATAAGAAGTTTTTGCAGTTTTTCTTCGATTAGCATAACATTGTCATAGATCTGCCACACAAACAAAAATGTGACGATGTTTACCACCACCACAAATGGTAAGAAGGTTTTCATATAAAGCGAATAAGACACCATCTTGCAAAGATTATCAAGTGACGTCAAGCTATGACGTCACAATTCCTCCCTATGTCATCTTGTCTTTATCCACCGAAGACGCATTTTCCAACCTCGTCCTTCCCCTGTGAAATATGTACTTATTTTGCAACCAAATATAACACTTATATACAAATATAGTTTTTCTAAATGAAATTCACACATGCTTGGATAATGATTGCACGTTTTTCACTGTGATTTCATTTCTGTTGTATGTAGTTTTTACTCCATCCATTTATAGCTTTTTTCTTTGAAGCAATCTTATTAATTTCTGTAGATGAACACAATTCTTCCAATGGATATAACAAATATGGAACGCTTCATGAAGGTAAGCTATTTTACCATATATGTATTAGTCCTATAAAAGCATGGATTTACTGTAGGGGAAAATATTACTGCATGTCCAGGGGGGGTAACAAGGATTATTTTTTGGGCAAGGGGGGCGGCACACGTGGGGCTATCAGGAGAGATAGACAGGGGTCCAGCAGCGAAGTCCCTTCAGGGATTCCAGGGAGTGAAGGCCCCAGAAGCACTACTGATTTTATGAATAAAATAGACACCATGGAGGGAGGGGCCTTCAAAACTTCAGGCTATTTGGGAATCTTGTCAGAAGTCCAGTAGCAATCCTCCCCCTAGGGGTCCATGGGGCCAAGCCCCTGGAAACACTTGAAGTTAATAGATCGTACTAGCCGTTCCTCGGGATGAGGGGGGGGGGGTGGCTACACACCCGAGACTACCCGAAAATATTGCCTGGGGCGAGCGTAACCCCCTTCCCCCACTCCCACCCAAGCCGAAGTGCCTGGCTTTTAGAAATTATATACTTTGTAGTCCTCTTAGATTATATACTTGCTTTATTGGGTGATACTCTAACAAGTCTTTTTAAAGGGGCGGGGACTATCTTACCTGTACTCTCTAAATAAGTGCGCAATGAAATTTCAATGGAAGGTTGGGATGTGTGCCCCCCCCCCCCCCCCCCTCTTGTACGCCCCTGGTCGTGTTATTTAGAATGATAACATGTGGACACAGTAAATGTTATGTGAATGGTCTCAGACTAATAAATCATGGACTTATACAATATAGATGTACATTTAATGGAGCATGATACCTACTAATTTAAACGTTTCATGAAATATTCAAGCAGTCTATAGAGGCTAATTCATTTTCAAATTGACAGTTTACAATACATGTCTATATACTTCATAAATCATGTACTGGTTTCTGTGTGAGCTCTATTACCTATACGCACTGCACTAAACTCACTGTGTTTACCTTTCCAGTTATGATTCAAACTGCTACGTTACTATCACCAGCCAGGCCTATGAGCTTGTCAGATCTATAAGATGCATACCAATTCACGGCAGTCAACCGGCTTTATATGCACCAGTTACAGCAAGCATACATCAGTCTGTGTACATGTGTGTGATCACGGATTTGTCATCTCAGTGGTATGTTCATCAGTTGACACCAACCGTCCTTTCCCCCCGACTCATGTATGTAAATGGCCACTCTCCAGGTGTGTTCACGTGTGTAGGTATGTTCATAACTCACCTGAGATGTGTAAGATATAAACGCCACTCACCCTACACGTGTGTCAGTCCTCCATGCTGTGAGAACCTCTCGGGTTCGACTGAAGTTACTTCCCTTACCTGAGCGAACGGACCATTTTCTACCTTGACCTACTTGTCAAAGCTGACCTATTTACAGGTAAATAGGCATTCTCCAAGCAGATTGATTGTGGCGCGTTGTTCACTTGTACTACCAGCGGTGTAGGATCTCTGCTATGAGAGTGTATATGGGCTGCACGCCTCGCTGGTTCTTCGCTGGCGAACCTGACTGTGATTTGTATTTAGTCAGCAACCAGCAGCAAGCAAAGAGTTTGTTGCTAACCTGGTAACTATCGAATATTTAGACTACATGAAATTCCAAATCAACATCTAAAACTACACGCGGGACATTATTTACATCTGGAAAAAACGCATAGCGTATGCTTTTACCTTCATATTGTATGATGATTAAGGTTTGTTTCAGTTTTTATTATCAGTAAGGATCTCAAAAACGTATAAAACGTCTGCGACGATCGCGTCGCATCAGTGGGACCGAGTCATAATTAGCGATCACTCTGCATCCTACAAGGGCACAGAGGGATTGCTAGTTCTGCCACCATCCACCAGGTAATCGTAATATCCTTACCCCGACCCTAACCCGATACGGAATGAACGCATCAGCCAAACCAAAGGCCCGTTTCCTTAGGCCGATTTCCCGTCACCGATCTACAGTCAGGAACCACCGACAGACTTTTGGCACTGCTGACTCAAAATCAGTAAATGGAAACGACCCAGCTCATGAAATGACCCACGAATTTTTCTGCTTAGATTATATGCAATGTGGCACCACCCACCACTGAGTGAAAGCTTGGTCACTGAGTGAAATCTATTACCCTTCTATATAGACGCACAGTCAGTGGCACTACTGACAGACTTTCTGGGTAATAAGATAAAATGTATATACCTTACTGGTACATACTCGCATACCGCGTTTCTTTAGATAAAAATATTCCACAAGCTTGCAGAGCGAGTGGAATATTTTTATCAAAAGAAACAAGGTATGTGAGTATGTACCAGTAAGGTAATACATTTTTATTTTATTATATACCTTCAAATATAAGTATTTGATGAATTATATAAGGAAATATGACAACGTCCAAGCTGGATTCAAAGTGTGCTGGTATATCTCTTGACATCTTAGTGAAAGTCAAGCACAGAATATGCTCCAAGCACATTTTTTACACTTTTTTCCCCTTCAACTCCTGTGATCCTTGTGCAAGTCACTGCCAGCAATTCCTAAGTAGGTCAGTGCAATTTTTTTCAGCCAATCAGAATTTGTATTTAAAGTAGGGTGGTACATCATTTTATACCACCATACTGTGCCGGTATATATTTGATGCCAATACCCTAGCAGAGGTTGGTATTTGTGTAACATACTGGCACAGGTATATAATAATTTCATAAAATCTACACCCATTTCGGCGGCTAATGGAAATAGGCCTATACTGTCACACAGGCAGGTGGGCCCAGGACAAAGTGGTATCGAATTAACCAATACCGAACTTGTATGGTACCAAATTCACTGTATACCATAACTAGGGGCAAATAGTATGTTCATCGTTGATGAATGAGCGTGCAATTAAAAATGAATAACAATTAAAAGTGGTTCTAAAAATGTTCTCTTCTAGGTGTTCCGCCTCCGTCCCGGGCACTCCCAGGCCTTCGATTGGCACTAATTTTCATAGCAAGCTGTGGGTTTGCACACTATAAAGCATGTTTGGCAAACGCCCCTATGATATTGGGTTTTCGGTAAGTCAATGGAACACTCGTTTTAACTTGAAGATATTTTCTATGTATTTTGGATAACATTATAGTCACTTAATCAATGCTTTGGGGTCAGGCATACCTCTGTATTGATTTACCTATTAATTCCGCTGTTTAATGATCGGTGGTCAACCTCAGAACTGCTGACTGAATCTCGTCTTAGCAGTGACTAGACTCTACATTATGAGAGATTGGCTATATCCTATTCATAATGTGGTGTAGACGGTCAATAAAGCAACGACCTATGTCCACGTAGCGTCAGTCGAAAAAAATAACATAAAAGTAATTTTAATATTGTAGATTTCCCACATGCAAATGACGTCAGAATTGATTACTTTTCCAATTTGATGTAAGCTTTCATAAAAGGTATACATGCTTTTATGGATAACAAATTTTGAAAGACAGAATGATTTTCGATCTGAACGTCGGTGAGACGGTTGTTGCTGGCGCTGTTACCCGCTAAAGCAAAGCAAACAAAACCGTTCCAAATACGTAGCTAACACGTGGTCCCCACCAATTAAAATACGTAGAAGAAACGCCACATTTTACGCCAGTGTGACTGGGGCATTATGGCCAAAGCTCGATAAATGGCCGTAGGGTAACTGGTCGGGCTGTATTCTGAATCTTTACCTAATTTGCAATTACTCCCAATAAGAAAATCATCGATTATAATGATAAGAAATAGATACAGAAATTGAGTATCTTTTAAAATATACTACTATAAACTCGTTGACACTAAGCGCTACAGCAACGTCTAACGAGCATACCCTTAAACTAGGGTCAATTTTAATGTTCGATCTGAAAATGATATCAATTCAACCTGTAACAGTCTTTGTAACAATTTACAAAGGCAAAGAGTTCCCTTGTAATCTTGTAAACGAGAAACTTTTCAAGTAGAATTTGAAAATCATCAGTTCAGTTGCGACAGAAGGCGATTAAAAACCACAACATTCATGTAATAAGCTACAGTGTCAGAGAAATATATAATGAAAAAGAGGTGGTGCAATATCTCAAAGAAACCCATGCACACCTTGCGATATTATACCAGAAAATATCGCAAACTTGTGGAGTTTTGCGCCGACTTTTCCCCTAAAAATGGAGAAAGTCGCATAGTGTGCGATACCCTGAATTAACGCTTAAATCAATATGAAAGTTTATAGAATTGTAAATAATTGGAATTATGGCACATAGAAGTCGCAATTTCTTTTGAAGTGTAATATGATATTACAATGTATGTGGATTATTCAATCAATGTCGAAGCTTCTCGATCATTTGATTTGATTTTCGGATAAACATAAAATCCATGTTCATTCCATATTCATTTGTATTACCTTTAGTGATTAAATGGAACACATAGCTACCAACGTGTTATTTTTCCAACGGTTGCTCTTTCTCTCATAATTTCACTGAACACATGTAAAAGCATACCTGAATCTGTATTAGCCTATACTGTATATCAAAAAGATACGCATATACATTGAGAAGCTATCAGTGGTAAAACATAAGCAGTGATAGTTCCTAATCCATGCCAGTTAAACATGCATCATTTCTCATGCTTCATATTACATACAAGACTGAAAATGGTATGGACGTTCTGGCAATGACTTTATCACCGTTAATGAGTTTATTTCGCCATTTTATAGTGTTCCAATTGACTTTGTCAATCTGGTCTTGCTTACACTCATACTATTGGGTGAGGAGGGGTTGATTTACCAGAAGTAATGAGGACATAAATCTGGTAAGGTGGGGATTATTACCATTCTGCTAATGAAATCAAGATATTAGTGACTTTTCGTTCGGGACATTCCACATTTTGGAGGAAGAGACAACAAAATTTCATGAAAGCCCACGGGTTTTAAGACACCAGACCGTATATAATTTTTTTTTTTAAACTTTTATTTCGGGAATACACCGGAATAGGATGCCGTTCTTCCTTCCGGGCCCTAACACAGGTGCCAATGACGCAATAGCATACACAATACTATTCACATTCTTTTTGCGTCCAATTTGTTTCACATTCAAGTAGTAAGAGTGATGAATCGATGAGATGATATGAGGATGTATCTATATTAAGATACCAGAGTGAGCATAGTTTACAAAATCATAACATGTAACACAATCGTGCCAGTCGTATAGCATTTGAAATGCTCGTTTTTTATAAATTGTCATAGTCAGCAATTTGAGGTATAACCTTTGGGGTACGTTCCATTGGAGTTCAATATATACAGTGACCTATTGCATTTTGTTGGTTAAAAGACTAATATTCACAGGTACTGACAGTTAGGAGATAAACAAGTATTTTATAGGCTATACAATACTTTGTTTATCCGACCAATAGTTAATAAAATTTCTGGTTTCTGAAAACCCACACCAGTTGTTTACATGATCTGGCCATTTATTAGGTATATTTATAAGTAATGTCATACCAATTGGATTGAAAAGGATAATCTCTTAATATCTCGTTGACCAAGGCCTCAGTTGCAGTCACAATCTGAGTTTGAATACCTAGGGGATTTACTTACAGTTACAAGTATAGTATTACAAATTTAATATTGTCTAAATATGTATAGTTACAATTGGGTATTACAGACAAATACGAATACCGTAATGCTACCATTAAGGTGTTATATTTCCAAAGACACCAGAGGGAAACACTGTAGTATTCCCCTTTTCTACCACTGGGTGGCACCACCGGCTTCACCTCGCCACCGTCACCATAGCTATCTTCCCAATGGCCGAGTGTTGAGCATTGGAATTTTTATCCCGGAATATCAAGTTACCGCAGAAGGCATCCATGAAAAAGTAGTATGGCATCACGACTACACTTCTGTTCTGCGTGTAGTACAAAACACTATAAACCCACGGGAGCTCGATGTCCATCGCTATGGAAAGACGACGACAATGAACCACCGGTGAAACATGAGGGTAGGCGAGGCAGCCGCCATGCTGAGTCGTCACTCAGGGACGAGATGCTGGGAGTTTACAATCATATGGCAAATAGGGTTGCAAGTCTAGAGACCTCTATAAGTGTGTTGGTGGATACTTTGACCCCTAAAGGTAAAGGAGTGGGAAAAAAGTCCATAAAGGTTGGCAAAGAACAACAAGCCTCTACTATCAAGTCAGACGCGGCTGGCCCGAGCAAGGTGAATCGATCGTCACGGGTCACTGACGATGAAAGTGTATCGGGGGCATCGCCTGATGACCATGACCTACACAAATCTACGGTGCATAGTGGCCACAAACGTCCCGAGAAGAAGAAGGTAGAAACGGGTATCGCTTCATCAGACGACGAGAAACTGAAATCAAGGTCTAGTGCTCTTTCCAGTAAACCGAACCGGCGACAGAAATCCAAGAAGGTACGCGACTCATCTACAGATAGTGTATGGAGTGATGGATACTCAAGCTCGACGTCAGATGAGGAAAAAGCACCAAAATGCAGATCATCGCATCGTTCTAGAGCTTCGGATTCATCGCACAGTCGCCGCAAGAGAAGGGAACGTAAGTTTGAAATCAAGAGATTTCTAGCAAAAGAAGATCGTTCGAAAACTATGACTTTTGAAAGTATGTTGAATCTTCTAACACAACTGTCTGTTGAACTGTTGGAAGAAGGTAAAGACATTAAGGGTATTCTGAGCCATATGTCTTTCCTATGTGAAAAAGCTGATACACGCACGTACACTACTGCATCGCTTGTTAAATATGACTTGGAAGTGCGAAAAAAGGTAATGAAGGACGGACTTGGTTGTTTCACAGCGGGAGATCAGGGTTTGGCAACGCGTTTTCTGGGGGTGGAAGCCACCCGGGAAATAGCAAAAAAGAAGAATCCTCAACTAGTGAAAAAGTCTGTCTCGAAAATCAAAGGCAAAGACGGCAAGCCTTTGATATGTATCAGTTACCAAGACGGTGCTTGCCAGTTTAAGAACTGTAAGTACGATCACAGGTGTGCAGCATGCGATGCTGAACACCCCCGCAACGAGTGTGATACCATCAAGAAGATAAAGAACAGTAAATGAAATCAGGACTGGTATGTGGTTGATGACATTGTGCCCGAAACAGACATTGATCATTATTGTTTAATTGCTGATACTACCCCAGTTGATGTTCATGATGTTATTGAGGTGATTCCGATAACTGATGTTGATGTAACAGGTTGCGCTGACTTACGGTCCCAGATATTGGATGGGCAAATGGATAATGGTAAATCTGTCAGCCATGGTATGACACAAGAGAGTGTACGTAACCGGATTAACTGTAACGATGCTAATCGTATCAAGGTTACAACAATGAATGATGAAGTAGTAATCGATGCACATATTTGCGAATGTGGAAATTGTAGCGAATTTGTTGGAAATGTCGGTTTTAATTACTCATGTTCATTGTTATCATGTAGTAGTGTAACACGTCTTGAAAGTTATCTGTTCTGCGTGGATATAGGACACGGTATACACTACCCGGTTTTTGAAGATTGTAGGAGTGGCAATTGCAAATGTTCGTATCGTTTCAACAATGAATCTGTTCAACTTCTACCATGTAGATTCGCCTGCGCTGTAAATTCGCTAGAAAATCCATCCTCGAATGCATATTTTGTCTTATCAGGAGTATGTAGAGGCTTCAATGTTTTGGATCCTGAAAATCAGTCAAGTTATCATTGTACAAACTATAACTCAATTGAGTCAGAACCTTTCTATGATGAAATGTGTTCCAAAATTCACGAGGAATTGAAGGAAGGCAAAGTGTCGATAGCAAGTTGTAACCCTACATGCAAACATTCTCTGGGCGCTGTTACTAAAAAAGACGGGTCTTTACGACCGATTACGGATTGTAAACGCCCCTTAGGGGTTAGTGTCAATAACAATATGGATCCCGTAATCGAGTCGTTTCGTTTTAAGAATGTAGATATGGCTGGAGAGATAATCGACCCACAAGGGTTTTGCGGTATCACAGATATCAAGAGTGCATACAGGGCAGTACACATATCACCTTCACATAGAAGATTTCAGGGGTTTTCATGGACATTTCCAGGTGATAAGGAAGTAGTCTATTGCGATAACAGACTCTGTTTCGGAGCAAAGAGTAGTCCCTTTATATTCAATAGTATTTCTGACTTTATTGTGGAATACTTACGAGAAAAGGGTTACGACAGGTGTATCAACTACCTAGATGACTTTTTCGTTTGTGCCCCATCTCAAGCAGGTTGTATGGAAATACAGGAATGTTTAAACCAGACACTAAACTTTCTTGGTTTTGAGGTAAACAACGAAAAACTGGTAAAACCGGCCCAATCTGTCACCTTTTTGGGTATAAACATCGATACCAACACCATGGAATTCTCGTTACCTAGTGAGAAAGTTCTCAGAGCAAAAAACGAAGTGGAAGAATGCCTGGCAAAAAAGTGGTTGTCGTTTAAATCTTTTGAACGAGTAGTAGGCTATCTGGCACATTGTGCCACTATTGTCTATGGAGGACGCATTTATATGCAGGCCTGTTACCGATTCTTAAAACATCACAAGGATCACAGAAGGTTGAAATTATCAGACGAGGTTATCGCTGACTTGAAATGGTGGAATGCTTTCATCAATGTATTCAACGGAAAGTCTGTTATTGTAAAACAAAGAGACTCTGATTATCTGGTGACAGATGCATCAATGTACGGTTTTGGTGCCTTCGTAAACGATGACTTCTTCTTTGGTTCATGGGACAATTGTTTACCCAGATGTATACACGTAGAAAACCCTCCTACACAAGATCGTTTTGATCAAATTATTACAGTAATGGAGCTTTGGCCAGTAGTTAAAGCTATGTGTAGATGGTGTCATCGTTTTTCCAATAAGATAATCCATGTTTACACTGACAACACACAGGTGAAATCGATGCTGAAGATGGGTAAAAGTTGTAACACATCAGCAATGCGCTGGTTACGAGAACTATACTGGACTTCAGCCATAAATAACATAAGAATCGTTTCTCATTATATTCCCACTTCGGAGAATATTTTTGCTGATGCCTTGTCTCGTTTGAACTCAGAACAACATGTAAATATCGTTAAAAACTGTATTTTTGATACAGTATACCCGTGTTGTTATTTCAGGGTCTCGGAACAAGTTGGAATCTAGGTGTCAAAACCTCAAAATGGCCGGATGGGCAGACTCTACATGGGTCACTAAACAATCTCAATGGAGAAGGTTTATAAACTTTTGCGATAAATATCAATTATCGCCACTCCCTGCTTCTACAGAGACAATCTGTTTGTATATCGCCTATTTATCGGACTCATTGTGTTACTCGTCTATCGCAAATTATATTAGTGCGATATGGTCTTTTCATGACTACTTCAATGTCCCCCATGTTTTGAAATCGTCTTTTCAAATTAAAATGACGATGAGGGGATTAAGACGTACTTTAGGTGACAACCCTTCAAGATCAGAAGTTATTCTTCCTCATCAGTTGTCAAAGATTTTTCATAACTTGTCTATGAGTAATGAACAAGACCTATTGTTTTGGTTTATTGTTTGTCTTTGCTTTAGGTGTTTGTTGAGAAAATGTCACGTTACAGCCTCCTCACATACGTTGTTGTTCTCACACTTAGAAATGACTCATTATGGTTTCTTACTGTCTGTGAAATCATCAAAAACAATCCAATACAAGGAACGGGTATTACAGATTCCAGTCATTCAGACTAAATCATGTCTTTGTCCAGTGAGGTTTTGGAAAATGATTTCGAAAAATTACCACCCAAATTCAATGGAACCATTGGTCCCAGACTCATTGTCATCAAAGATCTTTGTTCCTTATAGTTACAAACGTTTTCATTCCCGTTTAAGAACTGAATGTCAAAACATTGGGTTAAGAGGCAAGTTTACTCCACACAGTTTGCGTAGAAGTGGAGCTTCTTTTCTAGCTTCAATTGGAGTGCCTCTTCATGAGATTAAGAAGATCGGTGACTGGTCCTCTTGGAGCGTTTTGCTCTACTTATCTGACTCGTTAGACCACAAGATTGAGTTAGATTACTCTATAGCTAATGAGTTAAAAAAGTTTAAGTAATTGGATTGCCGTGGTGAACTCATTTAGCCACGAGTAATTGGTGCAAACTCACCACATGTTTGTGTCCTTTGTACTAGTAATATGAATACCGTAATGCTACCATTAAGGTGTTATATTTCCAAAGACACCAGAGGGAAACACTGTAGTATTCCCCTTTTCTACCACTGGGTGGCACCACCGGCTTCACCTCGCCACCGTCACCATAGCTATCTTCCCAATGGCCGAGTGTTGAGCATTGGAATTTTTATTTTTATAAGTTATGTGAATAAAGTCCGTGGTGAACTCATTTAGCCACGAGTAATTGGTGCAAACTCACCACATGTTTGTGTCCTTTGTACTAGTAATATCAAGGGCTGGTTGGTGATAGTTGTGTGTTACGGTGTGAGTAGTAGTACTCCAGTGTCCAAGTTGCAATCACAATCTTGGTATGTGAATAATTGTGGCATACAATAAATGGATCAGATGTGAGTATTTTACTACCTGAGAGATTATTAGTTAGATAGATAGTCCTGATCTTATGTCGGTTTAAGATGACAATTAGGATAGTTAAGCTTAGCCCGAACTTTAAATTCTTTTAATTCTAGGATATTTGTATAGATCGGTTTGAGATCGTTCCAGGCTCTAATACCACGTATATATACTGAGTTTTCAACAACCGGGTTCTCTCGCCGCGGGAGTAATAATCGAGTTCCTTCATTTCTTCTTGTGGGTAGATTTCGATTATCTATAAGTTCGGGCTGTTTGGGAAGAGTATGTGCGTAGTTTAGTAAGTGGAGGGTTCTTCGGTCTCTAAGATAAAAGAGTTTAGAAATTTGGTGCAGTTCCTCGGTATTGTAGTAAGGATAGTTTCGTAAGTGGGTTGTTAAGCTATTTATATAGATAAGGAATAGGGTCGGTCCGAGTACAGAGCTTTGTGGGATACCGTAGGTAAGTATTTTTTCCTCAGATAATTGACTATTAACTATAATACATTGACTTCTGTTAGTAAGGTAATTTTTGAACCATAGACAAGTGTTATTACTGAGGCCAAGACTGTGTATTTTATATATCAAGAGGGGGTGGGAAATAGTGTCAAAACCCTTTTTAAAATCGAGGAATGCGGTTAGTAGTTGTACGTTGTTCTGTAGTTGGTTGTATATGTGGTGTAAGTAACTGTTAATAGCTGAGGAAGTTGATTTGTTCGCTCTAAAACCATGTTGTGAGTCTGCTAGTACGTTATTTGTTTCGAGGTAGTGTTTTAGCCGTTTATTGATGACCTTTTCTAGTAATTTACTAGGAAGTGGAAGGAGGCTGATCGGTCAGTAGTTACTAACAAGTTTCAAATTTCCTTTTTTAGGGATAGGATTTACTACTGTAGTTTTCCACTTAGAGGGGAAGGAGTTATGCTTAATGGATGAATTAAATATTGTCTGAAGCTTATCCGGGGCTGATAGGAAAGAGATTTTTAGTATAGACGACCTGATGTTGGGGATAGAGGATGATTTGTTGAAGTCAGTATCTTTTATTGCAGTGATAATTTCATCAATCATAATTTCAGTCTCAAGTAAGTCAGTTTTATCATTCCTTTCTGTAAATGGCGGGGTTGGCATATTTTGTTCTGGGAGTTTGCTTGCAAGTTTGTAACCAATTGTAGTGAAGAAATTGTTAATGTAATTGGGTCTATCGTTAAGGAGGGTAGAAGTTTGTGTGTCTTCATCAATGAGTTCGCCTACTGGGGGAGAGTCTTCATTAGGTAAGAGTCGTCTTACTCCACGCCAAAACTTTTTATTATCACCATTATTATCTATTAGAAGGTTGTTAATTATGGACTGTTTGCTACTCCGTATTTTTTCCCCAGTCTGATTCCGATGAAATTTAGCTATCCGCCAATCGTCAACATTATTTGTTCTGTGAGCCTTTCTTGTAACTTCTTGCGGTAATTAATTTCTTTGGGAGTAGCAGTAGTCATCCTCCGAGGTGGAACCAGCCCTTGTTTTCGCTTTTGGCCTGCTTTGCAATTCAGACTCAGCCTGGGCAGCCAATTAGTGCTCCATAGCGGCAGTGTAGGTAAGCGGTGAACGAGAATGTGAGTAAACAGGTACACAGCAACAGCGGGAAAATGAAAATGGCAAATTCGTTGACTTTATCTGATTTCTCGATCTGACAAACTAGTTAGGTAAAATCTCTGACCATTCATCGGACACGTCTCCACTTTGTGTAGTTGTAGTGTATCGGAAATTCGAGTATTAGGGTATGATCCCGGAGCTGTCTCTGCACGCGTCCCCCCACTCAGTCAGCCATCTTCTCATCCTCATAATAACAAACAATATTATTGTCTAAATAGATTATGTGTAGAATAAACTCGTGCCTAATCTAAGTGGGTAAGTCTGTCCTGCACTACTAGAAGAATATTCTCACTGACCTAGTACTCAGGAAATTACTTTCCAGGCGAGCAGGTTGGTGGGTACCAGTGGCTACAGGGGCCAGGATGCCCCTGGGCTGTATGTCTCGTGGGGGGGGGGGGGGGGGGAGAGAATGCCTTGAGGCATTCAGGAAAGTTTCACTTGTCATGTGATCTAGAGAGCTTCTTTTTTGTCATAGTCCAGATTTTTTTTAAACAGTATACAAAACATATTGAATTCCACACATATCTTTCCATATTTTACACAAACCATTTAAATTTGTTTTTCATTTATTGGAAAATGCCTGAATATATCATGAATGGCTGTAGGCATTCTCGCCCCCTGTGTACATAATGCCTGTAGGTATTTTCGCCCCCCATGTACATAATGCCTGCAGACATTTTCGCCCTGAATGGGTTAAGAAGACCCACAGGTCGAGTTCATATACCACCCATCCGCTAGAAAGAGCATGAGGCGGAAGGACTGGATACAATAATACATGTCAACCCTTTTTAATCAAAGGGCAATAACTAATCAACGACTACTTATTGGACTCGCATGGGCGATAATGACAAAGGTCCTCTTGTATTGTATAATGCCTCAGCACTAGCATTATAACTCTCACTGCCCTTCACACTTTATCCATAAAGCTCCCTAAACCGCCTCCTTCTGCTTTGCCCCACACTTACACTACACCAACAAAGCTACATACACTTTCATTGTTAGGAAAATTAGCAGGTCCCCAAATCTGAGGTCACTCCATATCATTGCATCTGTAGGATTGTAATTCTGAGATGAAAACATCAGGAAGAGTGAATATGCACAGAGTGATTTATCATAATTATACAACTGATTATAGCTATAATAACAATAGATCAGGGTATAAACGCTTATGTGTTTTAAAAAAATTAAATATGATGAATTATTGTATATCTATGAATTCATTTATTTCCATATAGAATAGAAGGAGCAGAGGATTAAGGCTTTACAGGAACATGTGATCAATTGAAGGGGTAGCATGAGAGTCTGGTCATTGTGGACAAATAAAACAGTGGGCTTGATGCAGATATGTCCTCCTCCAGCAGCCATGACATTGAACCTTCACCTTCATCTTCCTCAGTGAAATGCAATTCTTCTGACAGTGGGCAGCCAGATGACCAAGCAGAGTACTTCAGTCTTTACATATGCCGAAACAACAGCAAACATGAAGGGTCAAGATATGTTCCATCTATCAGTAACAGTAGGTACTCTCCTCACCAGATATCCGGTTCCGGTTTCCCCAGAGGAAACCTAATTCAGTGGTGAGCAATAGCTCACTAAGTGAACTGGTCCAAGAATAGCCATGTCACTTGACCACTACCAGAGGAGTAGGTTGAAAAACTCGCTTAATGATTTAGCACGTGCGCTATACACTGTGGACTATCTGACTAGTGCACGGTGCCAGGCATTCCAACATGACCATGCAACTTCGCAGTCACTCAAGTTATCATGGACATGTACAAACAAAACAGGATATTGCAGGGTTGATCATAGACTCATATAACCTAGACGACATGTCAGAAACATTTTCCTATGTTAGTAACCACATTCCAAAATAAAATCATCTCCAACCAATGTGGTATCAGAGAGGAAATTTCCATAAAGGGTGCAAAGATGTACGCAATAGTGAAACTTTGCAGCAGACACCTTTAATAATGAGTCTCTCTACTACTATATTAGTAATGACCGGTATTACCCCTCAAAACGCCAAGGACGTTTCACCAAGAAGGGACGATACTTCCGAAGACTTGTCCAGCAGGAAGGCTGGAAGAATGAGCCTAAGCCTAGGATATTTACAGTATTTGGGCCTAAAGTGATCAAACAGGTTCTAATAGCCCATGCAGGTGTCAAGACTTTATATAATAAAGGAACATATGTCCTACGGAATATCAGCGAGGAAAGTTTGGCACCAATTACAAATGAAACACCACATTATCATTGTGTGTTCAATCGAATCATTATCATCTCACTTTGTAGAAAGTATTAATTCATTTGTACATTTTATATTATTTTCTATCAAAAAATAAAAGATACATAATCACATAAATTACTATCTAATGTCTGACATTCCATGTATATAATGTATATCTATATATTAGGTATTGAATACAATAATAAGCAGAAATTGTGTGCTTTAATATGATAATTAGCCGTCCCATGCCGAATGCCTTCTCCACATTTTTTAACTTAGAATTCCTGAATGTGATGTTATGCCTGCATTCTGTACAAGTGTCATGTTTATTGAATCATTATTTCATACTTTATTGTATATAAACAGAATGATTGCTTGAATCTTCTAAGATTCAAGCAAAGAAGTTTAAAATTTAGAAGATTAATTCACACATTATGTTTGTTGAAAAGGTGGTCTATGTCTGAGGATAATATTGAAGAAAAAACAGATACATAAAACCCGAGCCTCAGACAAAATAGTTCTTTAGCAAAAAAAGCCTAATAGGGAGTAGTTTAGGCACAGCGCCTTTTTCATTGGATTACAACATTGGAATAAACTAAAGGAGGAAGCACAAAGAAAGGAAAAAATGGAGTGCTTTAAAACTGCAGTGAAAACGGACCTGATGAGAATTTTCATTGAAGAGTACTTTGAAATTTTTTATTAGTTTATACCACGCCACTATAATAGAAGTTTTCAAGTAACTCGCAATACTGTGGTACCCTGTTGTAGCATTTATGAATATTGTAATTGAATCTGCATAGTCATATAATGTTGTTATATTGCGAACTTGTATAGATTGTAATTACTCTTACCCTGGTGTCACCAGATACCTAGGTAATTTTTTCTGTTTTACTTAGACTATGGATATTATTATACCTTTTTTCATTGTATTTTCTGTGGGATGAATGTATGTCCTGTCTATGTCACATGTCTATCATCGCTGGGAAGAACGTCCTCGGACGACAGTGTATGTTGTTTGTTAGATTTTAAAAAAAAACACACCTCTAGGCATCATTCGATACTACAGTGGGAATGCCAGGAGGCATAATTCGATATTCCCATGAGTGTCTTCGGGCATCACTCGAATTGATAAAGTTCAAGCATCAGTAATCTAAGTGTCTTGCATCCAACGTGATGGTCCACGCTGTCTATTGTTCATTACTAAATAGGATTAAACATTCCTGCTTGTTTGGATAATGGCTCAGTCTCCACTACACCAAATTATGTTCTCTGGTAAGTGGTGTTTATGTTGTACCACAGGCACTTGGAGGACGTGAAGAATACAGAGTGTTGTATCATTATTGAGCGCGGGAAATCGCGCTCATATACGTCATCTAGAGTTTAGAGTGCTCACACAGGCTTTCAGCTTACTGCAGAGAATCTAACCCTTCACTATACCTGCACCAATTATAAAGGCCTGGTAAAATGGGCAGGTGTCCAGTACCCCAGTCTGACCATATCCCTGCCCGACTACTGACTTGGTTCTTAAAAATAGACCTTTTATTTTATAGTCTTTTCTGGGACAAGATATTCACTATATCGATCCTGTCATTACTTAGTTATGGATACTGTCATCTGCTACTAGAAAAGGAAACTATTAGATGATAATAATGACTAAATATGGTATATACTTATGTATTCACTTTGACCCAGTGACAAGCCTTACATCTGGCACTTGACCATAGACTTGCTCAAGTCTTTGATTATGGACTTTGCCTCATATACAAAACATTTCTTTTTCTTTTCAAAAGTTTTATTATGGTAACCGTCCTTAAAGGGTTAATTATAGCATTTAGAAAAACATAAATCTTTAATTGGGTATTTCTGGGTTGATTGATTTAAATAAAAAAGATCCCATATATGTGACTACCCTGCATTTGAAAATCCCTCATTCCAGTTTGTGTAGTTGGCAAGGCTATAGACGCTCAGTGGTTTGTCAGGGAGATCTAACTGGGAAACCAAGGCCACCTAACCAGCCAGAATGGGTTTGGTTTGTTGTCAGTAAGTGCACAAGGGTGAATAACATCTCAAACAGGTTTTGATTACGTGGTGGCAAGAGGGGTTATACTAGGGAGAGAAGTGCCATCTGAATAATGCTATTAGTGAACGCCTTGGTTATTGTATGGTATGAATCAATGTTCCATTCAGATATAAAGGTGGCATTAAAGTTCAATTCACAAAGTATTTCAATACCTATCAATCTGTAGCAGTATATGAATTGTCTATGTACTGTCACTCTTAGGTTAATTTTTCACTGATTCCTTTGTATATCGTTTGATTTATCATTACTTCATGTACTCATTTGAACATATCCTTTCCTCTAATTAAATCCCTGCAATATACCGAGGGAAAAAAGGGGGAGAAAACAATATGCAGATGCTGTTGTCATCTGTAGATACTGCATATTAACATTGTCTTTAAGATGTATTCAAGGTTTTGAAGTAACAAAATCGTATAAGGTGGTAATAAGCACCATGGATTTCTCAATATATCAAAGCTTTAAATGAAATAAATCTCCTGTGAAAGAAAAAAATCCGAGGACATTGATATCTCTTGGCACAGACTACAGAGCTAGTAAATCTGTTTGACCAGTTGTTAACCTTTGTGCTCTTACTGACAATGTAACCCGACATTATCTGAACAGGAAATACAGGAAGAAGGATTGGGACTAAGCTATGTTTATTAATTGTTGAATTATCAAGGTGGTTGTTATGCAAGAGTCTATTGTACTTTAGAAGTACCGCGCTCATCCATTTTAAATGGAAATATCATTAGCTCCTAGTTTTAGTATACCTCTCACATTTCCAGGGTCAAATCTACTATGCACAGCACTGGCGACTGTCCTGATCATCTGTTTCACTTAACATGTGTAGTGCATGGGTTGAATAGAACCCCTGCCCCTAATTGTTTTATGTAGGGATTTTCGAAATACATGTATTATTCATTTCCAAAGATTCATGGATGCTAATCTTATTGTGCTAGTAGATATGACATGATTTAGAAAAGGTTGATAACTCTCAGTGCAAATCAAATAACCATACTGCATAACTCAATGAGCCGATCGTTCATTTGCATAAGGGAAATAACGCATCTGTAAATTGCCTGCTAAGTATGCAATCATCCATCAAACACTCTCACAGGAACTAGCAACAATAATTTTCATTTGGAATAATCCAATTTGACTTCCTTTATTGGAGTGACCAAGAAAGTACATTAGTTAAATCCAGAAGGGTACCAAGATATGTAACTTATTTTTAATCCCTTTCCTTGGATAGAAACTACAAAATAGTTAGTTCATAAACAAAGCAATACTAAGCACACCTGCACATATCTGGTGGGCAGTTGGACACGGAGCGCAAACAGTTGCTGATACACCAGGCATTTGTGGTTAATAATGATGTGCTCCAACATCTTCGTGGGCTAGTCGTCACCACTGGACCCCGTGTCGTAGTTGTAGGTTGTATCTGACTCAACGTTGTTGTGATTACCGTAGTTTCCTGTAACATATTGCGAAGTGAATTTCAAGTAAGAGCTCATTAAAATAATTACTAAACGATATCTCCAGGAAGCATTACTGTCATTCTAAGATTTGACATTTTGTATCATTTTAAGAAAACAGCGAAATCTATGAAATAACACAATTCAATTATACTTATCATCCATATCATCTACATTATGTATTTACGTTAGAGACAGAACCCAACTTTTATCTATTGCTGTAAAATGAAAAAACACAAAAGATTAGCAATGGTATGTATCTTACACTGCGAGGCCCGTAACGTTTCAGGATGATGCTCTGTGCATCTGCCACAGTGATATTGGTAAATTCTTGTTGGAAGACTTCACATGCTCCAGTGTTTGCGCGATAATTTGCGATCTTCCCAAAGTGACTGTGGAGGTTACGTGCACAGCTCAATATGTTGTGGAGCGTTGAAACAATTGGTATTTCTTGAGTCACCTCCTGCCTCAGCCCTTTCTCTACGGAGAACGTTGTGGAGGTAGTGTCACACGATACGCCACCTGCTGTCAGATTTGGGCATTATGAATTTAATTTTCATTGTTAAGTCTATATTGATAGAGAATTAGCAGGGAGCGATTAATATATACCCAATATTGACTGGTTTCAGATACAAACGACCGTATATATATGCTCCAATGAGTTGACGCCTAGTAATATCCGAGCGCATGCAAGGACATTGATTATATAGGGTCAACTCCGAGGAGCATACAACAGCTTTCATCTGAAACCGGGCTATGTTATAAATATTCATTACCCACGTCTACCCAACTGGTGGCATGTCAATTTTAGTCCTCTTCAGTTATTCACTATTTTTTCATATGCACTTTTTGTCCGTATTCGCCAGTTTTTGCAACCCGCGGCTCACAACATATCTGCATGCGCCAGGTATGTCCATACAGAGTTCATATATGTTTTCTATAGACACTTTGTATTAGGTATTATAAATACACAATATTGACTGGTTTCAGATACAAGCAGCCGTATGCTCCAAGGAGTTGACGCGTAGTAATATCTGAGCGTATGCGAGGATATTGCGTAGAGTCATTTCCGAGGAGCATACAACCGCTTTTATCTTAGTTATGCACTATTTTCCCATACGTACTATTTTTCCGTATGCGCCACCCGGAGCATACAACATATCCGTATGCGCCGGGTATGTCCATATACACTCCCTATGTGTTTTCTATGGACACTTTGTATCAGGTGGATAATAAAAGCTAGTGCAGTCTAGTTTGTCTGCATGAAATAACGCCTAGTAGAGTGTTCCACATGACTGCCTTCTGACCATTGATGGATTTATGATGAGTATCATTTAACCTATCAATAAGATATCTAATACAAAACAATGGACTTACCGGCTACTAAGATGCAAAGGAAAAGGTTCTTTTGGAGGCTTCCCATCGTAGGTGTTCCTGTTTGGGCAATTATAACCAGTTAACTGGCCTGGACTCTGGGTTCAAGATGTATGCGGTGGTAAGGGATATTTGATTAATGTGGTCAGCCGATCTTTTACCATGACGATCAATCCCTGTATAACACAATCCGTATACATTCATAAGAAAATTACTTCGTAAAATTAGACCAGGGTCTTTGCATCGATAGCTGATGGTTAGATCTTTGCAGCAGCAGACCGAAGTACACCGTACCTTTATGTCGGTACTTCCTGTTTCCCCAGACAAATATGTGTACACTGTTAACCCTATGGCGCCGGGTACCCGCGACAGGGATACAATCATAGAGCCGGGTACTAGTGCCAGTGACTACCGCTAGAGGCCGGGCATATAGGCCCATTGTGAACATTTTGATCTCTGTATCACGTGGCATGACAAGTGATATTTAATGCTATTTTCTATTTCGCCTGGAATATCAAATATGATGTTACATCTACATTCTCTGAAAGTTTCATGTTTATTGAACCGTTATTTCCAATTTTATCTTAAAAAACGAATATTTTGTAAATGATGCCTTTAGGCATCACCAGGCCAGCCCTGGTTGATGCCTGAAGGCATCACCCGGGGTGAATGGGTTAATTATGTTACATACCCTTTTACCATGCCTATACAAATGAGAATGAGATTGCAGCTTGAAACCCAGGATATTTTTTTAGACCAGATCCTTGTCTCACTGCTTATAATCTTGTTCTTATATAAACAAAGACTTCTTTCAGTTCCGACGCCAAAAAATATATTCATCACAAGAGTAAGGGATGCAATAGTAGCCTACTCTGTTAGCCTACTGTATCAACCCACTGTGTTAGTTATTCAATATAACCCTACTGTGCCAGACCTTCGCTAATTAACGTTTTTATTATGCTAAGCCATTTCAATCCTTCTATGGTAGGACACTGTACTACTTTGTTACGTTATCCCACTTTACTAACAAATGCACTCTGTTCACTATATAGTCAGCATCTTTATTGGTCATATCACATCTAATTTCAGTTAGAGCGAGTATGCCACCAGCTATATATACACTAAGCGTACATGATTCATTACCAAGTTGCAAAATATAATCACATTAGGGTGAACGAAGGTGCAGGACTTTTCTTAATGATGAATCACATGTATACAAACAGCCATGGGTCCAGGGTATCATGCAAAGAGGATAGATCTATTAGGATCAATGTCTCCAGAAAGGAGTCCATGTGTAGTCATTAAGATGTTATAGCACCCGTGAGACATGATTAACTCGGTGTCAGACTGTGTAAGTCATACACTTATGTCATAAGTTAAGTGGACGAAGACTGGTGAACAGGGAATGGTAAAAGCGTGGCAGCTCATCTAAATGATGGGACAGGTCAGTGAGTAAGGAATCACCATTTTAGTTTGCTATCGTATGAATTGGGTATAGTTGTATTGTAACAATAAAAACATCGGAAATGTATTATGTTGCCCACGAGAAAATAATCACTGTTCAGCAAGAGAATCAATTCCATCGCAATGCTTTTCCTGCATCTGAAGGTGGGGATCCAATGAGCATAATTGGCCGTGGCATTCGATATTCAGTTACATAATCTACAATAGATAAAAAGTCCTCCAACAATTCTTTATTCACTTAAAAAAAACGTATTCATCAGATAGGACAGTTGAATCTAATAATTCCAAAAGTGTCTAATGCTAGTCTTAACTTTCCAGTCTTTTTGCAATTATTGGTAACGCGACTTTGCTACTGGCTTGTGCTTCAAATATGCTATGCACTCCTTGAAATAACCATTCTTGGAGAGTTTTACAACTAAAATATTGGCAATTTTAATCTATAATCCTCTATATAGCATGTACTTTCCCTGATACTTAGGGAGTGTTTATCATTTATGGCAGGGGTGTGTGGGTTTTGCTGGGCGAATCCTCCCTTGGAAATACCCCAGAATAACCCCCACCCCCAGACAAACACCCTGATATACATCCCCCCTCCCCTAGGCAAAAGTGTGGACTGCTAGTGATGGTAAGAGCAATGACTGCAAACTGGGTAGCATAGTTATAGGATTAGATATGCACCATCTAGGAAGTGAACCCTTAGCCTGCCAGGACATATTAGCACTGGGGCTTATGTACCTGCTACTCTGAGACCTATCTTAAGGTGGTGTTCTATTGATACAGTGAAGGCAACAAAAAGATCACTTGTATGTGCTAGGCTACATTGCATGGGGATCACCTGACATTGACCATTGCTCAAGCTGAGTATAGATACTAATACTGTGGAGCTGCACCATATAGGGTCATTGAGCAATCTCCTGACAGCAGTATTGCCTTTGATAGTCTTAGCATAACCTACAAACTCTAAAATCATTGCAAAAAATAGTCCTAGTTTGTTTTTCATATATTTGAAGTTTTCGAAAGATTTTGAATAATAAACTGTATTAGTTTTGACATCATTATTGAAAGTTTCCTGGTGTTTTGGTGTCAAACGTACAAAACTTTGCAAGGCACCACTTTCACATTTTGGCTTAGCAAGTCTGCTGTTTTCTAATAAAAAATGTTTTCAGTAAAGTGGGATTTACATGGAGAGACTCATGTACTTGAGACTGGTGTACTTAACATCTTTTCCCCACTCTCCAATAATTTTCCCTCTGTCCAAAAATCCCAGAGCAGAATACTGAAATTGAGCTTTCCCATTCTTGAAAGAAATGGTGGATTGGATTCATATGGAAGAACACACCCAGTACATATTCTCAGACATTTTCCCTTTCACAATGCACAGTCTCTGACAGGTTTTTCCCATGTGAAAGTCTTGCTTGAGACTCAAGTGCCCATGGCTTGCACCCAGTACAGGGTACTTAGTCACTGATGCAGGGACTTTTCCCATGTGATAATGATTGAGATCTCACAAATGAGACTAGGGGACCCTCATTATCAGTGGGAGGTATGCCAGTCTTGCAAAAACCCAAGACTAAAGTGAAACCCATTTTTACTTTCATAATATTGGTGCCAACCTTTCACTGCAATCCCAATAACTAAATATCAAGTTGGTCTTTGACTATTTGAAAGTATGACGACTCTAATGAGCTCAATCTAGAGAATGTTCTCAGATTGATACATATTTTGAAATGTTAAAGTACAGCTAGATATTCTCCATGCATTTTGGGGATTACCGATTGCCACTCCCAGGAAAGGATATCTCAATATTTGGCACCAGAGCACAGGAAAAGCCTTGTCCTGGCAGGCAGAATGCCATCACATGAATATGGTCTATTACAGATGGTAGGTGAATGCTCACCTAGCTTTTTTTACCATTTACAATCAAACCAATACTGCCAACTGAATTAATGATTTCACGTGATTAAACAATTGAAATGTGGGTTTTAACGACTGTGTGCCCGTCCCCTAGCGGTATTAAGTGCCACCAGCAGCCGTCCTCCAGGCGGCAGCTTGGCCACAGGCACCCTTAAAGGGTTAAGGGTGGGGGGTGGAGGGGAAGTTTCCACATCCAGCCACAAGGCAACGGCTCCCGGCTGATCGCTCAGCCCTCCACTCATGAGTCCTTCTGCAACAACCACGGGGCAACCCGGTCTGTCACACCCGTCTCCACACAAGTAAGGCCCAGCGTCCACCTACTACGATATGCCTCCGATACGGTCTACGATGGACCTCCCGATACAAAATCAAAATCGCGTCGGAAGGTCCCCTGATATCGGAGCAGTTTGACCACGTCTCTGCGATTAGGCACCGATCGATGAAAAATTGGGGTCTACGATTTGGTACCGATGAAAAACGTGTATCGTAGGGTGTCTACGACATTTCAACATGTTGAAATATCGGTGGGCAATCGTGAGCATCGCAGAGTATTCTGCCGGGAAAATCAGAATTACGTGTAAACCACTTAAATATAATAATAACATAAAACAATAATTTGAAAAAATAGGTAAATCAAAACAAATAAGAATAAGTCATTTGCAAATTTATGTGGAGGAACAATTCATTTTTATTTGTATATTTGAATCAATTTACTTCATTTGATTTAGTTTATCTTTATTTTAGGGTGAGAATTTTCAGCTGAATTTATTTGAATTTATTTAACCTAGTAAAATTTATTTGATTTAGTTACCCATTATTATTTTATTTTAGCTGACTAGATACCAAAATATCCTTGAGATTTTTGTTCCTTTTGTATGCAACAACCAAATCATTGCGGAAATGTTTTGGGAATGTGTCTTGCAATGTTTGTCTAACCAATGAACTGATTTTGATGGCAGTAGCACTATATCGGATACAGAATACCACAGATTGTTTTGGAGATGATTTGATGTTAATGCCCTTGGGCTGCATTGTTTCCAGTAGCTGAATCCACTTACATTCAATATCTCTTCATTTTATCTTGTTTTTCTCTGCTGAGCATAGATTACCATGTCCTGCTCTACAGTATGATCAAAGTCATTGAAGTGTTCTGGCACTGGTTTGTTTAGATTATGCCGAATGTCTCAGAGGTGGCCAGTGAGTCCTTTCCCTATTAGTTTTTGAAGTTTCCCCTACATAGTATTCTTGACATCTTTTGCACTCAATGATGTATATTAGATTTGTAGACTAACAGGTCAATTTTCCTACTAGCGGGTAGTCACACTAAAGAGTAAGTGATGGAATTTCAGAGGTTTCTTTAATCCACAAACAGCATTCACAACCACGCTGTCCACATTTCAATGCTGCTCCCATGAGCCATTCATTACCTGTTGCATTTTCTAATTCTCTAAGTGTCTTTGCTTTGATTGTCCTAAGAAATCTAGCTGAGTAGTTTCTTTCTTTTCCAAGTTTTTTGAATAGATACTTCCGAAATGTTATTACAAATTGTGTAGAATCTCATTATCTGTGATTTCAGCATTCCCTTGAAAGTGTGAGAAGGATGGATGATTTTTTGTGGATGAGTTCATGGGTGTCAGTTGTTTTGAAATAAACTTTAGAGTCTAAGATCTTTGTCCCTTAAAAACTGTAACAAAAAAAATCTATTGTTCTCCTATCTATTGTGCTTTTTAGTTTGATAGAACTGTGATGGTTATTTAGTAACTCGAAAAATTCTTGGAATTCTGTTTCTGAGTGAGGCCAAATTAGAAAGATATCATCCAAGAATCTCCAATAAACTAATGGTAACTTTTTAGGTTTTTTCATTACCGGTAGGGTAGGGTGGGGCAAGACGCCCCCCTTAAGGGGAAATGCCTGTGGCTCTTGGGGAGTTTCATATAATGGAACCCTACTTCAGCAGAGTATGGGTAAGGGTGAGTATTAGTTATGGTACTCGCTCAAGAGTTGATACTGAGGGTTGCTTATGCTTCAGATAAAAATATATAAAACTTCTCAAGTGGGCGTTTTGCCCCACCTACTGGGGCAAAACGCCCTTTCTGTGGGGCAAGATGCCCACCAGGCATCTTGCCCCATGGGGCAAAATGCCTGGTGGGCATCTTGCCCCATGGGGTAAAACGCCCAGGTGGGCGTTTTGCCCCTGATAAACCATCTTCTTAAAGTATATATTAATTAGACACAGTCTTGGCTCTTTTCAATGATTATACTTTGAAAGTGATGTATGAATTATGTCACATTGGGTTAGTTGGTATCAAATATGTAATATTCTTTGTCAATATAAAGAATGACCTTGCAGAAATGGTGATAAATAAAAGAAATTTATTTTCAACATCTGAAATTCATATAATATGCTAATGGGCTATTTCTTTTTTCAAATTTAATGAGCTTAGCTCTATTTATTAAGATGTAGTATCTTCTTCAAGTATTGTGAGTCAGTTTTTCATCAAGGTTGTGACCTAAATCATCAGTATCAATAATATTCTTATACAATTAGTCTATAAAGTAACTTAAACTAGCTCCAGCTTGACTAACAATTGTTGGGGAATATCCCCACCACACATCTCATATTCAATCAGAGTCACAATTTGGACAAATAAAATTTGGTCCGCCAGCTGTACAGTCTTCATGGGCCCAGTTCTTACATGTCCAACATTGGACCCATGTTTCCTTTGGCTTTGAGTTAGCGAAAGGCTCTGCACAAATCAGACAGGGCCATTCTTCCTCATCACTACTTGAATCGTCATATTGCTTGACTGGCCTGCGTCTCTTTTTCTTTTCTCCTGCTTTCCCTCTTGCCTTTTTTGACTTTGATTTGGTTTGTTTCTGTTTTGATCCACCTTTGTTCCTTTCCTTGATCTTTTCCTCTTTCTTTGAAACTTTGGCCACCTTGAGATGTTGTTTTTCTTCGAGTAATTGCTTAAATGGTGATGCAGTGAGAAGAGTAGCACTTTCAGACTTCCTTTTTCTACTTCGCGCTGTGGTGAGTTTTGGTGGTGGCGACAGGGTGTGGATCAAAGACTGTATGGGAGTGGACTTATCAAGAACAGGGTACTGAACAACAGGGACTATGCCAAGAGCAGGGGCTGGGCAAACAGTAAGGGCTGGGACAACAGCAGGGGGTGGGACAACAGTAGGGGGTGGACCAACAACAGGGGCTGGGACAACAGCAGGGGCTGGGCCAACAACAGGGGGTGGGCCAACAACAGAGGCTGGGACAACAGCAGGGGGTGGGCCAACAACAGGGGTTGGACCAACAACAGGGGCTGTCCCAACTGCAGGGGCTTGGACAAGAGTAGGGGGTGGACCAACAACAGGGGGTGGGCCAACAACAGGGGCTTGGCCAACAACAGAGGGTGGGCCAACAACAGGGGCTGTGATAACTGCAGGGGCTGGTACAACAGTAGGGGGTGGACCAACAGTAGGGGGTGGACCAACAACAGGGGCTGGGACAACATCAGGGGCTGGGCCAACAACAGGGGCTGGGCCAACAACAGGGGGTGGGCCAACCACAGGGGCTGTGACAACAGCAGGGGGTGGGCCAACAACAGGGGGCGGACCAACAACAGGGGCTGTCCCAACTGCAGGGGCTTGGACAAGAGTAGGGGGTGGACCAACAACAGGGGGCGGGCCAACAACAGGGGCTTGGCCAACAACAGAGGGTGGGCCAACAACAGGGGCTGTGATAACTGCAGGGGCTGGGACAACAGTAGGGGGTGGACCAACAGTAGGGGGTGGACCAACAACAGGGGCTGGGACAACATCAGGGGCTCGGCCAACAACAGGGGGTGGGCCAACAACAGGGGGTGGGCCAACAACAGGGGGTGGGCCAACAACAGGGGCTTGGCCAACAACAGAGGGTGGGCCAACAACAGGGGCTGTGATAACTGCAGGGGCTGGTACAACAGTAGGGGGTGGACCAACAGTAGGGGGTGGACCAACAACAGGGGCTGGGACAACATCAGGGGCTGGGCCAACAACAGGGGCTGGGCCAACAACAGGGGGTGGGCCAACCACAGGGGCTGTGACAACAGCAGGGGGTGGGCCAACAACAGGGGGCGGACCAACAACAGGGGCTGTCCCAACTGCAGGGGCTTGGACAAGAGTAGGGGGTGGACCAACAACAGGGGGCGGGCCAACAACAGGGGCTTGGCCAACAACAGAGGGTGGGCCAACAACAGGGGCTGTGATAACTGCAGGGGCTGGGACAACAGTAGGGGGTGGACCAACAGTAGGGGGTGGACCAACAACAGGGGCTGGGACAACATCAGGGGCTCGGCCAACAACAGGGGGTGGGCCAACAACAGGGGGTGGGCCAACAACAGGGGGTGGGCCAACAACAGGGGCTGGGTCAACAACAGGAGGTGGGCCAACAACAGGGGCTGTGACAACTGCAGGGGTTGGGCCAACAACAGGGGGTGGGCCAACAATAGGGGCTGGGCCAACAATGGCTGCCTGGAGCACAGGGGCACAAGGCTCTGCTTCGTCAGTTAGCTTAGCAGCAGCAAAGTCCTGGTCACTGAATATGTCAGCATCAAAGGGCCATATTCCACAGCTTGCAAAACCATTGATCGCTTTATCTTGGGTAGCAGATTTGCAAAAGGCTTTGCCAAAGATTCCAGCCATATCAAAGAATGATATTCTCTTTCCTGGATTTGATATCATCCATGCATCTGCTGCATTGTTGTATGCACTCTTGAGGGACTTGAAATATGTCCGGTCCAAAGGTTGAAGTTTATGGGTACTGTGTGGAGGAAGGGTTAGGAGGTGGATACCATGCTCTCTTGCATAGAGCACCGCTGCTAGGGTTTTATGGCTATGGTGACCATCGAGGATAATGATGTGCTGTGCATCTTTGGAGGCATCAGTAAACTTGACAAAGTGTTCCAGCCACCGGAGAAACAGTTCTGAATCAGTCCAGCCACTTGGATTGGCATAGCCAACAGCCTGAGGAGGAGCCCCATTCATCAGAGCATCAGACATTCTCTGGCGGGGGAAAATGAACATGGGTGGAAGATATACCCCCACAGCATTTATGCAACAAATGACTGTCACAGTTTTCCCACGCTCTCCACTGGTCATTTTGGCCACTTGTCTAACCCCTTTTGTGGCAAGGACCTTCCCAGGCTTGTGTACATTGGTGATACCAGTTTCGTCCATGTTCCATACATGTGTAGGCAGAAACTCATGAGCATTTAGCAACTCTCTGTATATTGTAAAGAACTGCTGGACCTTTGGTCTGTTAAATCCTATTGCTCGGGACAAATTGGTAGCTTGTGGTTCCCTAATACTCAGATCAGGGTTCCGTGAAAGGAAACCAGATAACAATCCCTTGCCTGCCATCTTGCCCTCATGACTGAAAGGATGATTTACCCCTGACTTTTCTGCCACTTCATAGGCTAGCCGCCTTATTTGATTGGTAGTGAGACCAAAAAGTGCCTTCTCCATGTACTGTATGTGGTCATGGAGCTCCTTTTCAACCTCAGGTGTTAGGACTACACGATGACGACCAAGGTAGGATTCACCTGGGTGGGCTACCAGACAATCTCTGTGACGCCTCAGGGTTTTTGCAGGAATTTCAAATTCTCTTGAAGCTCTTAGCACTGGCATACCACCATGGATTGCATTCAGTGCCAGTGTTAGTTTTCCCCCTCCATAGTTCCCTCTCTCAGTCTTTCTTTTGTATTTTCGAACCATGTTCTGAAAAATCAAACAAAGATTAGTGATAGGACTAAATGTTCTCCATTTTCTTAACATCCAAATATTTCTAACTACATGGTGGACATACACAATAATACACAACATATGTAAGTGATACAAAAACAAAATTTTGTTTGATGTGGTTTGTGGGGGGGGGGGGGGGCAAAACGCCCACATGGGCGTTTTGCCTCTGCTCATGGTGGGCGTTTTGCCCCCCTAAGATACAATTTAGAAGTCATGTCACTGTCACATGACATTGGATTATTGCCTTGCACCAGTTTTATGTATCATTAGTAAACATTCTTTGATTTCCATTATTTTCAAATACTAGTCACATTTCATATTTACCTCAATGTTATACACTATATACGCCACTACTCAGCTTATAAAAATTGATGATAAAATAACACTTACCAAATACTGGTAGACTTTTTGCAGTCTTCGTCTTCTTGGACTGGACGCACATTAGTCTTTCTAAAAACGTTACATTTAAACGTCACAAAGGACCGGAAATGACGTTAGTGTTGCTATATTTAGGGTGGGCGTTTTGCCCCACATGGGCGTCTTGCCCCACCCTACCCTACTTCCTGCTCTAGTTGTGTCATGTATATATTTGCATAATTAGGAGCAAATTTCTTTCCCATAGCTGTTCCTGAAACTTGTAGATACCATTGATTGTTTATGCCATAATCAGCAAAAATCATCAGGTGAAAATGTAGCAATAGGCATCTTGCCTCCTTGGAAGAAACCTATCATCATTGATCAGAAACAGTGAACTCACCAAAGTGTAACAGCACTCTCTGCTGTTACACTTAACCACTTGTAGCATATACATGTACTGACTTCCCTTGGTCTGGATATTTTCCTATTTGGCTGCCTCCGTGGACCAGCTACGACTGATTTCTGGGTTTTCAGCCGGACGGCCGGCCTGCAGAGGCGATTTATCATCGCATGGAGCCCTTTTGGCCGTCGCCCAAAGCCGGCTGAACGTCGCCTGGGCAGTTCTTGGTGGATCTCTGGCTTTAGGTGTTTGACTATTTCGGTGATTTGTGTTTGCAGCCTTACAGGATATATCCATCCATAACTGCAAGCTTATTATCATACCTTTCCCAACACCTTTCCAGCATGGGCAAAGTTGCCCCTAAAGTCTTGTAAGGTTGCCTCCTAAAGTCTTGGATTTAGATATTTTACGTGCAGAATGGGTTATAAACAAACACTCAGTCACTTTGAACGTTTTACAGTGCATTTTCGCCATCTGGTGAAAGTCGGCTACGTTACAAATGAGACAACGTACAGCAGTGTCCTCTAGCGGTTGGTCAGGGAACTTGGATGCGACAGTTTCTCGACTTGTGCGAGAGTAGACGATATCTTGCGAGAAAGCGTGGGCCGGTCGCACACGCCATTTGTTTTGGTACTGCAGACAGATAATATACTCCACTGTACTGAGGATTACACATCAAAATGCCGCGTATCAACATAAAAGGAGGAGTATGGAGGAATACAGAGGTGATTAACTGATTTTGCAATGCATCACGACATCACTACACGACCGTTTGCAGTGTTGGGTGGTGGATCTTGAACTTTTCCAATGGTTTCTGAAATTGATTCAAATGGGAGATTAAATATTGCTTATTTCAATATTTGTGATGATGTAAACCTCAGCAATGTTACAACAACCAGGGTACTATCATTGGAGAATATAGCAATATTGTTTAACAAAGTATGACTGGATGTATTACCGCATAAACAACATGTTATTTTACAAGCTACTGTATTATCGCCCAATCATAATATTGATGGAGCATGAATGTGACGGAGTGTGGACTCCTGTCAAACGAAACATTTGCCACATACGCACAAATCGTTGATCGGTCTTCCTATTTCAAATTGACCGTGTGTCTTTCCTATTCAGAAAAGACACAACAGCTGTGGGAAAACTGCACATTCGTTCCTGTTAATGTTAATTGTTATAGTTCAACAATATTATATGTATAAAAGTGTGGCCCGTTGAATAACCAAGGGTCCTACATCAATTTTATTAAAGACCCTTTTTCTATATGCCATAGACAGTAAGAGATGGTGTGGGTCAACTTTATTCAACACTTATGGACGACCTCATGAGGCTCATGGATGTCTGATACTGTCTTAGCAAACAAACTTAGATATTATCCAATGATAACCCTTGTAGTAGGCACTTTAGTGAAATTTTAAAACAGGTTTAATTACAAAACTAACCTAGTAGCCATTTGGGTCTCATTGAATGATTTGATAATCTTTTTGATTTTTGTCTGTATCACTACTGGTTACGAAGATATTCAAGTTTTTGTGAGGCAAATCTGACAACAATTTCTGCATTGAAATGACCAAATCTAAGGACAATTTTTGGCATGTAACAGGCCTTCACCTGTTGAGACTATTAAGTTTGATTTGACATAACTCATTATTAGTCATTTTGACATGACATTTTCTGTGCAAGGTGATTGTTATGTTTCACAACAGTTCACCGATATACAGACCCCCAGATGACCTATATAGGACCTTACAATGACCTTTTTGTACCAAACAATACTCTTCTTTTGTCTATACAGCTCAAATTACCATACATGCAGTGCATAAAACTGTGTTATTCTTTAAGCTGAAACTATCTTATTACCTTGTGACATAGATTTTGTCCATTATTGACCTTTTGCTAGTTCTAGTGCCCTTGTTAACTGGTAAATGCCCTTTCGCATGTCTCTTTCGCTAAACATGTCCCTTTTAAAATATTTTTGCTGAAATTGGAGAAATTATTTACATTACAATTAAAATATGATATTGTGTCGTGCCTTTGTGCACTGAAGTTTGTATGAAAAGGTCCTCTGAGCCTGAGGGCATTAAATATGATGACCCTAGTATGGGAAAGTCATGTTTCTTGCCAGTTTAAATTTCTTACCATTAATTGTATGATACAATTACACACCAAGTACCAGGTAATTGCTACCTTGGTATAGGTATTACCTGGTACATAGGTGGTACTTGTTGGTACTCTATGTACCAGGTACATAGTTGGTACTTCTTGGTACCCTATGTGCATGGTGCATGGTTTGTGCTTCTTGGTGAAACATAAACGTTCACTTTGACCTGATCCCATTTTGTTACAAATCAATATCCTATAATTCTGATTTCGCAACCAGATACCCTGGATCAATGGCTTTTCAACAACGCAAAGAGCATGACGATCCTCAAAGGGAAAGTGTCTCAGAATTAAAAAGACGCACAGGTCATGTAAGGGGGCCTCTGGGGCAGGAGTGAGTCTTAACTTACACCTCACCTCACTTTGATCAAAACTTCCCATGATGACCAATTTGGGGCAAATAAAATAAAGAGCTGGGCAAAGTAAAATCTAAATGAAACTCAGCACATAGCACAATTATTACCTGAAAAACGTATTAGTCATGGTCTTGAACGAATTTGAAAAGTCCCTCATCGATATTTTGGGAGGTTAAACATAAGTCCATAAGCCTTCACTTTAACCTATTGTCATTTTGCAGGAAATCAATATTTTTTAATTCTGATTTCGCAAGCAGATACCCTGGATCAATGGCTATCCAACAGGGTAAAGATCATAAAGATACTCAAAGGGAAAGTTCCTCAAAATTAAAAAGTCGCACAGGTTATGTAGCGCGGCCACTGGTGCAGTAGTGAGTGTGAGTGGTCACACACACCTCACCTCACTTGAGAGAGTGAAAACTTTCCAACATGACTAATTTTGGGCAAGTAAAATGAAGGGGTGGGCAAAGGGTAATTCACATGAAACTTTGCAACTAGCACCTTCTTGACCTGAAAAAAGCATTTGACATGGTCTTGAAAGAATTTGAAAAGTCCTTCATGGAATTTTCTACAGTCAAACATTAGCCTTTCCTTTGACCTGTTGCCATTTTGCGGGAAATCAATATTGTTTAATTCTGATTTCGCAAGCAGATACCCTGGATCAATGGCTTTTTAACAATGCTAAGATCCTGAAGATCCTGAAAGGGGAAGCTTCTCAAAATTGAAAAGTCGCACGCGTCACGTTGCGCGACCATCAGTTGGACCTGCCAAAAAATATCAGTGTAGCAGCAGACTTTACACCTCCCCCTCGCGCGACCATTTGAAGTGCCTACTTGTAGTACAAAGGTACTGACAAGTGTCTTTATGTAAGATCCTAGATTATTCAACGGCCCCCTGGTGTGGACTTCACTAGAAAGACCCCTAGTCAGACATGTCCGATCATCGCTTCCCCGTTTTGGGCTGATTTCTATGTGTGCTAATGATAATGAACGATGATATGTGTAGCCTTTCCCTTTAGGTCCTTCCATTAGTAGGTGAACCAAAAAATTATTTTTAGAATATAATTTCTTATGGTGTGTGGGGGCCCCTTCCGTAGAAAGATTTTTAACCTCCCGTTAATGGTTGGTATGCATCTCCATAGGGAACCAAAGTGAACCCGCTGAAACCACAGATACCCACCTACAAAACACCATTTCCGGTGGCCAATAAGAACAAGGCTTAGTGCTAAAGCTATCGGGGTTTGAGGCTAGACATAAGTTTTTGGTCTCGTTTGTTACTTTTGAAGTGAAGTTTGTAACTATTGTCTTTGAATAACTTTGTTTCAAAACTACGATGACAGTTGTTAAGTTTATTAAAAATTTGGATCTAAAAGATTGGAGAATGACACATATAATCTCGAACCTACATAGTCTAAGTACTGAGCGCCTATGCCCGGAAATAGTATTTTGTGACCGGCTATCTGTGGTTGCAGCGGGTTGCCTTTGGCTCCCTATTTACATTTATCCTAAAGATTAAGGCGATGCTCCACTGCAGCTGAGCCTGTGGCAACTGGGTGGAGACTGAGGGGCGATCATTTGGTCACGGGTTCATCGACGCTCAGCCGCCATTGGTTAGGCTGCAGTGGGGCTACATCCTTACCAGGTCTGATCTTGCCGGTCTGACCTGGTTGGTCGGACCCTAGTAATCTAACCTGTTCTGACCTGGTTGGCCCGAACCCTAATCAATCCAACTAGCCTGACCTGACCAGTCTGGTTCAGTAAGCCTGGCAGACCAGACTGGACTGGCCCAAACCAGAATTAAAAAGTCGGGACGGTGCTAAACGAGAGTACTCACCGCCAAAGCGAGAGCTAAACAACTGCACTTGAAGTGTCGCTGTCGAGGTGGAGGTGCTGCTCGCTATTGGGTTTTGGTAACGGTTATGCTGCCGCTTTGACTCAAAGTGCCGCTCGCTGTTGCCAGCCTCTTGCTTTGAAATGCGACGTGCCGCTGTCGAGACCTCACTCGACTTTTGAAACAGCTTCCTGGTCCTGACTGACTGATCCAATTGGTCTGTCCGAACCTGACCAGCCTGACTGGCCCAACCTGTTTGATCCAACCCAATCTGTTTGACCCAACCAGTGCATCCCTCCGAAACGATCCCACCCGACTGGCTCAATCCAACTGGTTTTAGCCTGATTAGTCTGGCCCAAACAATCCTGCCCAACCGACCCAACCAGTCCAACCCAACTTGTCCAACCACACCTAACTGGCCTGCCCTCATTTTACCATGTGAGTCTATATAGAAAGTCATGAACACAAAATAAAATTGTCTCACACAACTTACAGCATTGTGCCTGACACAACTGACAACATTGAATATACTACTAATGAGAGACTTGATATGACTAAATCGTTCACAGGGTGCAGATTTTTTATGGGTTGAGTACAGTCATAGGCATGTTTCCCGAAATATAGGTAGAACCATGTCTGAACATTGTATTCAGTATTGAAAAGTCCACCTGCTAGTTTGACATTTAAAGGCCAATAATGAAACTTTTCATCACATTTTTCTTCAGGACGAGATCCTCAAGGCGGCTGTCATGAAATATGGCAAAAACCAGTGGGCACGAATTGCGTCACTGCTTCACAGGAAATCCTCCAAACAGTGCAAAGCTCGCTGGTTCGAGTGGCTCGACCCGAGCATCAAGAAAACGGAATGGAGTCGCGAGGAGGAAGAGAAGTTACTCCACTTGGCCAAACTGATGCCCACACAGTGGCGAACCATCGCGCCCATCATCGGCCGAACGGCTGCACAATGCTTAGAGCATTACGAATATTTACTGTAAGTTCCCTGTTTGTCTGTTCATTTTTACACTACCTATCCAGCACGCTACGTTTCTCGGGAGGGTGAAATGTGGACACTACACTACGTTGTGTGAACCCTGAAATTACTTCTTTCCATTGGTTGAATATGAAATAAACTGATACCAAGCTTCCAGCTTTATTACATATAACATTTGTGTCCCATTTTTGACCATGCTAGAAAATGCCTTGATGCATTATTTATGATCTTTAAGATATATATATATATTTTAATAATGCATCAATATGCATTCAACTTTCACAGAATGTAGATATAACAACATATCTCACATCTTTATGCAAGACAGATTATAATATTATGGCTGATCTTTCATATCATGCGATCAATCAATCGATTTTACCTCAGACGAAAATCAGTCTGTCCTCTAGCACTTTGTACATGTACTGACACCAGAATCCGGTTCTGGCATACACCTCCGCCTCATAATGGTTAAATAATTAGTTTGGATACCCTGCCCCTGGTCTTTCCCTCATGTCTTATTCCGTGTTTGTGGTACGTCTTACGGGGTCATAGTCTGACACCTGACTTGGGTTTTATAACGTAATCATCCTCCTGTACGCAGGGACAAGGCTCAGGAGAAAGAGGGAGATGACGGAGCCGACGACCCCCGCAAACTGAAACCTGGAGAGATCGACCCGAACCCAGAAACAAAACCAGCGCGACCTGACCCCATCGACATGGACGAAGATGGTACAGCACAATATTTTATATTCAAGTGTTATAAGCCAGCAAAAATCTTATTTCTACAACGTTGGAATTTAAGATTAGACAAAATTTACTCGCCGAAGGGCTATGTTTTAGAGACAGAAACTCATTCTTATCCTAAAGATTCTGTCACACCTATCAAATATTCAAAGAAACCTAGATTCTGTAACACACTTGTCTCTTAGAAGAACAGCTATAGTCAGGCTTACGATATGGTATTTGTGAATATAGTATTTGTTGTATTAGAAAGAATTTGAAAAACTTAATTTGGGTCATTTAACTCTAAGCTGAGGTCAAGAATTCACTTAAAGTATACCAAAATGCAGGAGCTTCTAGGGGCTTCCTTCCTGGGCCCCTTTCGGGGGTCACTATCCCTCTACCCTATTTCGGCCCTGACTAGTCCCCAACCCTCTTCCGATTTTTGTTGTTGATTTTTTTAATTTCTTAGTGGTCCTATGCCTGGTACGATATACTTAAAGTTCTAAACCACTTAGACCAAGATATAATAGCAAGTACATCGTGCTTGTGGAAACCGGGCTTTAGTCAGAATTATCCTTGTCAAATGTGATCTACTCAAAACTGTTGTCAACGTTAACTTAGAGAATCTTTTCATTTCCCAGGATGCCTAATCAGTGGCCGTCTTGTTATCACAATTTTACTGAAACTTGTCGTTGTATTTCCTTACAGAACTTGAGATGCTGTCGGAGGCACGCGCACGTCTCGCAAACACACAGGGAAAGAAGGCCAAACGTAAGGGTCGCGAGAAACAGCTCGAGGAGGCGAGGTGAGTAACTCCCTGCACGGAATTCTGATAGCACTCGGTGTACGAATCATAGATCCTATATGCTTAAAGGTGTATCACTGTTTAATGTCCAGTACTTTAAGACTATGAAATCTTTACCTCCAGAGTTCATAAAGAAAACAGAGATGGCAGCTTTCCATTTTCCCATAGAAATCCGCTTTTTCGTTTTCAGTGTATTTAACTCATTTTCATTGTGTAAAACAAAGATATTATCATATTATATATTGAGCCTAATTCACCCCAGTTCAATGTTGGTTTTTATCCTACCCCTAATAAAAAATTCCATAGGCTTAACATTGGGTCAGTGTATTCTGTCTGGAGTACAGAAAAATGAAAAATATCGCTCTAGTGGGACACACTTGACAAATGACGTCATCTGTTAATGTAGAAGTAATTTAGACGGGTGGGATAGGATAAATTTTAAACCAAACTTAAGTTAGTTGTGTTATTGTTCATCGTACTCCGGCAAGATCGCGTATTACTGCTCTCGGCTTTGCCTTGCGCAGTAATTTGCGATCTTGCCGTTGTGTGATAAACAACAACACAACTAACTCTTGTTTGGTTTCTCCATAGTACCTCCCCACAGACCCTCAGTCCATGCCATAGTTAATTTATTGATAATTTGACGTACAACATTAGAAAATGTCCTTTGGACCAGATCTTCTACGACCATTTACAGACGGTAGCATGTTTGTCAGTATGAGATGCGTGTAGAAAAATAAACTGAGAATATATCTGTTTGACTTTATTTTGTGCGTTACAGGCGGCTCGCTGCTTTACAGAAAAGACGAGAACTTCGGGCCGCGGGAATAGAGTAAGTAATGATAATATAAGAATGCATACTGTGTTAGATTGGTTCAATTGGCAGTCACATAAATCCGCCTTATCACAGTTGTGGCTATCTCAACACAAAAAATGATTGTTAATTTGTAATTACAAACTATCATGTAAATTTGCTTATATTTTTGCTGAAAATGCTTTTTTGTAAAAGAAGTTTCAACCATCGTTATTGCTTCATGAAGGGGAAGTTCGACTTATTCTGTCATTTGTAGTGCTATAACAGATAGTATAAGTTTGTTTTTATATATTTATTTTAGAGTTAAAGAGCGGCGGAAAAAGAAACGTGGCGTAGATTACAATGCAGAAATACCACTGGAGAAAAAACCAGCGCCAGGTACGTAAAGTAACACATGAGACAAATCAAGTAAACTATGTACCCTGATGACAATATTACAGGCCTTCAAATATTTCCATGAATTATGGTACAGATGTCCGAAATTTAATGTTTTCCATTTATAATGATCAAAATCCTGCAATCTTTATAAATCGGTCACATCCGACCATACCCCGACTGAAATACTTTGACACCAGGCCATCAACATGTCCCCAACACTCGGACGGGTGCCGACAGTTTTATCTGTAGATTTGTTCTCATTAACCATTGCTAGATTTTTGCTATGCATTTCTTCATATTTACTCAAAACTACCTAACTTTAATGTAAATATCGGTAAATGTTACAGGCTTACACGACACAAGCGAGGAGCACTACGATCCAATGGACCCCAACTTCAAACGGCTCCGACAACAAAACCTGGAGGGTGAACTGCGCCGAGACAAAGAGGCGGTGAGTTAGCCCCCTTCTCAGCATTTGCACCCTACCAGTCTTCCCAATCGTTATTGAAAAATAAGATGTAATGCAGAGATGGACATGAATCATGGTTTTCACATTCACCTTATGAAATATATAAAAAAAGATAATAATGAAAGATGAAATGAAATTCCTTTTCCTTCTATAAAACTATTAAAGGGAGAATAAAATGGCTCATTCACGCCAATAAACAGTGATTCAAACTCTAGGGCCATTTCATGGTCAAAAACGATGTTTTTTCCATGTTCCCTCATTCTGTCTGAGGCAATAAATATATTATGAGATGTGAAAATTCGATGTTTTCAACGTGTTTTTCTGTGTTGGCAGTCAATGCATAATATGTAGCCTGGTGATAGAATAATGTAGCTTTGTTGGAACCTTTCATTCGGTATTCATCAATGACATGGGTGTTATATCTACTCCGCTTTTGTTATTGTTTTTAGAGGGAAAGAAAAAAAGACAAGGAACGACTGAAGAAACGAAAAGAGAATGATTTGCCAGGCGCCATATCTGGACAAAACAAGTTCGTATTAATTGAGATATAAAACATTTCTCTATTGTACTGATTTATTCTGTAAATATAAATGTAGACGAATATGCCGGTCTTGTATGGTAACAAATTTATATACTTGTTGCAATAACTGGGATGGAATACTCACTTGAATGTTTTACCAATGTTTGTCAGAATATATATATATATATGTAGAATTGTGAATATTAGGCGTTCTTATAAGGTTTACCAATCCACTTTAGATTCGCAGAACCAGTTCGGAAAAGAAGTAAACTTGTGCTGCCTGCTCCACAAATCTCCGATTCTGAACTTGAAGAGGTAAGTGCAGTCCAATTTTCATAACAAAGATGACAGATGTCCACTTCTTCGAGAAATTCACTTTTTTTATTTTTAGATATAAAACTCTTTTTCAATTAGTAAGGAAAAAGTTATATAAATTATGCCTCATTCTCGAATAAAAACAGTGGGTTGAATATCCCCCCAGACCCTCAACCACATATTATGGTCGAGATTTACAAAAAAAGAATCACCAATAAGGTAATATACATGTATACAAGGATATAAGACTGTCGACAAATGACGAATATCCACCATTTCACCAATTTAATGTAAGATCTTAAAACATGATGAACCAAGGTAAAACCAACACAATCGGAAACATAAGGCATCAGCACCTACTATTTCGCCCCTTAGCGCAGCGGTCCTGCGCTTATAATTTAAAGAAAATGAGGCAACAGAATTAAATACAGCAATGACCACGACTGTTTGTAGGTGGTGAAGATGGGTCAGGCGAGCGAGTTCATCCGGCAGCAGGCGGAGGATGCCGGGCAGAAGGACGGCGCTTCGCAGGCCCTGCTCTCCGACTACTCCGTGACCCCTGACCTGGGGTCACTGCGCACGCCGCGCACGCCCGCTGCGCAGGACACCATCCTCCAGGAGGCGCAGAACATCATGGCGCTGACCAACGTGGACACGCCCCTGAAAGGCGGGCTCAACACGCCACTACACCAGTCTGACTTCAGCGGGGTGACTCCGAAACACATGGCCGTAGCCACGCCCAACACGGTACTCAGCACGCCCTTCAGGACACCCTCCAACACAGACGGTCAGTGAATGCTACTCTCTCTCACCAACAATGAGATTTTCCGGAATTTGTCCCAGATTCCAGACTTTCTGACATCACGAGGGGCTTTCTGGAGATCAATTTAAAACCGAGATTTTCATTTAGAAAATACGATTAAATCATCTATGACGTTTGTATGACGAAATAAAAACTGCTTTTCATATAAAGATGTTTTTTTTTAATGTTACCATTTGTTAAAATAAAGCTAGATGAAAACAAACCTAAACACCAGCTAAACACTAGGACTAACGTGATATATATGTGTAATATAAACATGGAAGTCCCGGGCCATCCATAAAGTACGTACGCAGTGAGGGGTGGGGGTCGGTTCATTTTGCGTACATACCTTTAATGTATTGTCTACAATATGAAGACAGAGGTGGGGATGAGTCTTATCTTTTTTCTGAAATGCTGTGTACATTATAGATGGATCCAAATACAGAATAATAATCTTCCTGATCTACAAAAAAAAATTCAATTTTCCAGGCATGACCCCGGGGCGGGGGGCGACTCCAGCCCGGAACGGCCCCGGTCAGACCCCCGGCCGCAACCTGGTGCGTGACAAGCTGAACATTAACCCGGAGGACGACATGGACATTGAGTCTGTGTCGCAGTACCAGCAGAACGAGCAGAAGGAGCAGCTCCTCCAGGGCCTCGCCGCCCTGCCCCGCCCCAAGAACGACTTCGAGATCGTGCTGCCCGACCAAGAGCTGCCGTCCGACGACGTGGGCGCCGGCGACGCCACGGTGGAGGACCAGGCTGACGTGGACCTGCGTAATGAGGAGGAGCTGGCCAGAATACGTAAGTCTCAATCTAGAGGTTAGAGCTTAGAGATCATAGCTTAGAGACCAGAGCTTAGGGCTATGAGCTTATGAGGAGGGCTTAGAGAGCAGGGCTTAGAGACCAGAGCTTAGGGCTATGAGCTTATGAGGAGGGCTTAGAGACCAGAGCTTAGAGACCAGAGCTTAGGGCTATGAGCTTATGAGGAGGGCTTAGAGACCAGAGCTTAGAGACCAGAACTTAAGAGGCCAGAGCTTGGAAACTAGAGGCTTGGAGACCAGGCTAGGTTAGAGCCTATATCCAGAGACTGGAATCCAGAACCTAGGCCAGGGGTAAGAGCCTTCAGCCTGGGTCCCAGGGCCCATGATCTAGAGCCCCTCTTTTTAGGGAGCCCCCCTTTTTAGGGACAACCCCCATGTCTGTTTTCCTTTTATTATACACCTTCAAATATTGAAATTTAATACAAAATTACGGGAAATGGCCATCCGAAGAGCTCCGGGCACGCGAACCTGCGCTGTACAACGGCCGCACATGATTTGAACGATATAGGAGGCAGAGCAGTAAGCATAAGAACGATGTGCACAGGTGTATGATGAATCATTATAATGACATATCAGTAAAATATTACTGTAGATATTTATTGATTTTCATTAATGATTTAAAAAAGAGGAAGAAAAATATTTATACACCCATTGACAGGAGGTACCCGGTGTTAGACCGTCACCACCGTAGACCTAGCAATCGTAGCCCGCCAGCAGTGATGCAGAATGCTCCCACAGTCGGTACAGCTGCCGACAGTGTGTTAGATGCTAAAAGTAACAGTGCAGTGAAAAGAAATTGGAATGTATATCATAGCTTTTCTGTTGAATAATAATGGTATATATACTTTTTTTCAAGGAGTAGTAGTGTCAGAGAAGGGTATATAAGGGAGAGCTCTAGATCATCTCAGACGGTTAGCCAGTAACCCTGAAGATGGCCAGAGGCCGAATCTAGTTGGTACAAACTGTTACTATATACCTATGCCGTATATACTGTAAATACGCACCGTTTCGTCATATAACGTAAAATTACTGTACGGAATAGTGTTCCGTACGGGAAAAATATGGAACACTTCTGTAAACGTTTATTAGCATATTAGTTGTTAAGCCAAATGAAATTAATGATTTTTCTTAATTTCGGGTATATAGTAAATATGGAATGACCTACCATGCTTGTACAAGCGACAAAACTCGATAATAATTTACGGTTTGTATGAAACAACAGTAAATAACCAGTTAAGTGTATGTACTATGAAGGAACTTTATTAAAATTGTCAAACATATTCCGACTCACTTATGGGTTGTGGTCTCAACACCAAACTTTTTTTTTGAAGGTTCATAATTTCCGATTCTTTGCTCAATCCGAACTATCATCCCTGATATAAGGTGGCTAATTTTGTGTTGCTAGGCGAGGAGGAGATGAAGCGGCGATCACAGTCCGTACAGCGGGAGTTACCGCGGCCCCTGGACGTCAACATCAGTGTACTGCGCCCCATGAACATGCAGGACCCGCCCCTCACTGAACTGCAAAAGGTACTCTCAACATTCGCGCTGTTCTCCCTGGGAAACCTTGTTTTCATTTCCAGTTCATGAAATTCTTTTTTCTTGTGTAAAACAAATGAATAGATTGAGCCCCATTCTTGCCTAGAAAACATTGATTTCAACCTCCCCATAGACCCTCAGCCCATTTCTTTGTGAACACCGATGTGTTTTCCATGTTTTATCGGTCTCTCTGAGGCATCAAATTCCCCTTTAAAAATATACATATGTATATTTTCAAAAACAAATTGTTTATAGGTCATCATAATACAAATAAGCTATTACCCTAGTCCCTGACGAAGGCAGACCGTCAGAACTAGTAGGACCACCTGGGCATTCATGATCACACTATTGTAGAAATTGTAAGAGTAAATAAAAAAACATAACTCAGACAACTATTTGAGTGCTACTTGTTTAGTGGCCTCAACATCGATAATTGATTAAGCTGTTATTTAGCACATGCCGTCAACTCTCTGGTGTCTTCATCATGACATAGCTTTCATTGTAACACAACATCCCGACCTGAGTATGATGGTTTGTTTGCAGGCTGAGGAGTTGATAAAGCGGGAGATGGTGACGATGCTGCACCACGACGCCGTGTTCAGCCCCACGTCCATCCAGCAGGGCCTCGTGCCGGGCATGAAGAGAGCCGCCCAGAAGGCCGTGCACAACCAGGCCTCCCACCTCGCCTACCTGGACAGCCACAAGTACGAGACGTACGACGATACGGATATAGAAGAGGTCAGGCTCTCAACTCTTACCAAAACTCGCCTTATTTAATGTTACTTATATTATAGTGAATATGTGTGGTGTGGAATATGTCTGAAGTTTTACATGTCTATTGTATTATTATTTACCTTGTTAGAATTATTTACATGTTAACAAAACAGAGATAGCAGTTTTCATCTTTTCTCTGGAAATCCACTTTTTCATTTTCGGTACATGATATATTTTTTCTTTGTGAAAAACAAAGATAATGTTAATTGACCCTCATTCGCGCCTATCGGACAGTGGTTTGAACCTCCCTGTAGATCCTCGAATGGGGCCGACACAGATGTGCATTCCATGTTTTGTTAGTTTCTCATAGGCAGAAAATTCCACATGAAAAAGATTTCCACTTTTTGTCTGACCCAATTAACATTTTTGCTTACTAAATCTCCACTTTCATAACGTTATTAGCAGGTGGACGGTTGGTCTTTAGGTTATGGCTATAGCCTACTGTAGTACAACTGCTTGTAGAGTCACTAATTGATCTGACCACATTTTTGCCTTTTATAGCTAACTAAGTACAGATAGGAATATAATTTCTGTTTTGGACAGAAGGTATTATGGTGGTACAATGCCTTACAGTTTTGATATTTAGTATTTTGGTATGGATTTAAAAAGAATAGTGAATTCAGTTTGGGGGGGACTTCTGTAGTCACAGGTCCATTTTTAAGAACTCCTTTATGCACATATTTCTACCCCTTAGACTGGTTCAATCATAATATAATATGCCTCATTTGAAAGAGAATAAAAAACAGTAGGTTCTAGGAAGTGGAATTTTCTAGGTGGATTCTATATTTACTGAGATATCCAAGTATTTGTTAAAAGTGGGGGGGATTTTCAGTGAAATTGGCATACTCAAACACATGTTTACTCAATATTGATTTACATTTAGCATTAGTGTAACATTTACCATCTCCATATGTGGCACTGACAGTTGCTTACACCCTAGAAAGTGTCATTATTGAGGTGAAATGTATATTTGATGTGCTATTCATATATTTTTGCCAAATCTCATAATGGGAGGGGGGGAGGCAGAAGGTGTATGAGAAGATATTTTATTCATCATATTTACACACAAACAGAAGTCAAAATGGTTCATAACTTTGTTTTAGGAATGAGTCAAGACCCAGTCAAATGATATTGTTTTGTAAAATCATTTGTAATGTCATTTACCACCAGATATTGGCTTGACCTACTTTATTGGTGTAGAATAGGAATAGAGTTTCCCCCCCCCCCCCCAGTTTGAGCCACATGGTCAGAGGGAAGGTCTGTGTGCACTCATCCATTAAAGGCCAATATTTCTATTTGATAATGCACTCTTAGCTCTTGTTTATCGTTCACTTAGATTTATTCCTAATACACTAAATACTTTGCAGGTTTTGATGTATTTGCTTATCAATCAGTTAAATCTGAACTCCAGGCGTATATGATAAGCGTTGCGTCTATATCCACACTGTATATTTCCCTCCTTGTTTTTCAGGCGCGTAAAGTGCTGCGGGCGGAGATGGAGTACATCAAACAGAAAATGGGGCACAGCGAGCTCTCCCTGGAGGCATACACACAGGTGTGGGAGGAATGTTATGCCCAGGTCCTCTTCCTACCCTCCCAAAACCGCTACACCAGGGCCAACCTGGCCTCAAAGAAGGACCGTATCGAGTCCTTGGAGAAGCGACTGGAGGTTTGTTTTGTTGCTTTGTTTAACACCCCAGCGGAACCTGACTATCTCAAGGTTCAGATTTTTTCACTGGTTTCATGCGACAGGGACAGTGATCGAATATTTCAGATAAATTCAGGTAGAAATCTCACGCCTACATATTTACTTTCCACACCATATAGATGTGGTATGAAAAGGTCTGGTCTTTGATGGAGTTGTCTATCAACCACAAGACTGGAATGGCCTGCTTATGAGGTGGAATCCATTGTTCTTAATTCCCGCATCTGAAAACAGAATATAAGGCAGATTGTTTTTTGTTGAGACCGCTTGGTTACACCCAGACCGCATATCACGGTGTTAAATGTCCAAGTTGAGTGTTGTGAATGCAGGTTTCTCAGCCTATCAGATGAAGGCTCTCAACCTGTAAAATATGGTAATATTTATTCTGTCCAATATTTCATAAGTATAAGTAAATTTTGGCAAATGTATTTAGTCCAATATTCAATTCTCTATTGCCTAGAGTTCGCTTATTTCAGAATAACCGAGGAACGATGACCAAGGAGGCGAAGCGAGCAGCGAAATTGGAGAAAAAGTTGAAAATATTATTAGGAGGCTACCAGGTAAAGATTACATGAGATTGGTTTCTTTCACAGCTCATTTTCCCAAAATAATTCCTTCTATTTTCAATAACAAAAATCGGTCATAGTACCATGGTCTGGTCTGTACCAGATGGGAACAAAAAGATTTGTTTCTGTAAGTCACGTCAGCCTTTAAAAAGATAGATAGTAGAAGAATTTACATTATATTATATACATATTCTGTGGAGTAAACAGTAAATAATCGCAGATTATGTAGGTGTTCCGTGTAGTTATCTGTTTGTCAGCAGTCAGTTGTGTAGTTATTCTGCGTAAACTGTTGGTTCGTCTGGGGTCACAGATTGTGTAGTTATGCTGTATGAATAATCTGTATGTCTACAATTACAGTCTGTGTAGTTATACTGTGTAATAATCTGTCGGTTTGTCCACAATCACAGACTGTGTAGTTTTGCTGTGTAATGATCTGTCGGTTTGTCCACAGTCACAGGCATTGTAATTATACTGTGTAAATAATCTGTCGGTTTGTCCACAGTTACAGATATTGTAATTATACTGAGTAATAATCTGTCGGTTTGTCCACAGTCACAGACATTGTAGTTATACTGAGTAATAATCTGTCGGTTTGTCCACAGTCACAGACATTGTAATTATACTGAGTAATGATCTGTCGGTTTGTCCACAGTCACAGACATTGTAATTATACTGAGTAATAATCTGTCAGTTTGTCCACAGTCAGAGACCTTGTAATTATACTGTGTAAATAATCTGTCGGTTTGTCCACAGTCTCGGGCACAGGGCCTTATGAAGCAGCTTCATGACGCATACGAGCAGATAGAACAGACCTCCGTAGAGGCTAAGACATTCGACAACCTGCGTGAACACGAGATCAGTGCCATCCCCAAACGCATGGAGGTGAGGAATATGTTATTTGTTGTGCGGATGTATGCACACATCTGCTCCTAGATTTTGATGCATATATGGCTGGTTTCTTTTAGGTATTATCCAAAAGCATTTTATGGGAGAAGGTTTTTTCCCCTTAATTTCTTCAATAACAAAATTGTACAATGCGACTCCAAATTCTACGGGTTGTGGTGGGTGTTTGATTTTTTTCTGTTTTCTTTAGTGATGAAAAACCAAAGCATATCATCGATTAGGCCTTTGCTAATAAATATGCAGGTTTTAGTAGCCCGAGAATTAGCTGGGATTTATCAACATACGGCATGGCGTCCTCATATATAAAGTCTTACCTAAAATCAGTGACATATAGGAAGCTGAATCGTATGCTCATTAGGAATTACCTTTTTGTAACTTGTTTTGTTATAACTGAATTTTGCATGGACATCCTTAATACACCTACATATGAAAGTCCTATCTACCAAGCCCTTTAATCACATATTACATGGAGGAAACGTACAAAAGGCGAAAGTATTTTGGAAATCCAAATGATGTAAGGTGTTTGAAATTCATAATAAATGACATGCCTTTAGAATTCTTACTTTCTTATGTCAAGCGGCAAAGTATCACTTTATTCAGTGAAAATAAAGTTTTTGTACTCGTTTTAACTCTTCTGTATTATAGACATGCATAGAAGTATGACTTGTATTCCCATGATGGCTGCTTATATAGATACCTGAGACTCATTGGAAAACATATTGTTGGATGTACCGTCCCCTCCTCCCCCGCCCCCCCCCCCCCCCCCCCCAAAAAAAAAAATAATAATAAAAAGATTAAGCGATTTCTCTTTAGAAAGTAGATTTTGCATGATAATATGTGTTTTCTGGTTTCAGTCGCTCACGGACGATGTGAACAGACAGACAGAACGTGAAAAAGAGCTACAGAAACGGTTCGCAGATTTACAACTCCAAAAAGAGCATTTACTGAACACAATGTATGCCGCCAACTGACCGAGCGATCCCACAATCACAGAACATTAGCCTTGTACAGACCTACAGACGCCACCCAATTGTGTACGGTCTTAACCCACGATTCCCTGCATTACCGTGCCATGCTGCGTGATGTCACTCCTTGGAAATTCAAATAACATGACAGGATACCCTGCGATGTGATGGAATACATAAAAACCGAAACTATATTCTTAAAAAGGAATATATCGACTTGAAATACCAAATTACTTTTGCAACATTAAGTGGTGCCTGTAGATTATCACTTGTTAGCGGGAAAAGAGACCGCTGTCGTCTACTATTGACACAGCGTTTTCTAGTTTGGCCATCACCCGCCAGAAAAATGCAAGATAGCGGCACTGTAGTTATTGGACAATTGCTGTTATAATCCATTGAGAATCGTGAGGGTAGGCTAAAGCTAAGCTATGGTAAACTGGAATAACAGAAGTCAATCAATGTACCAGCCAATTGGTGTTTATTTTGGCGTCGAGGGCAAAACGGCCGATTCCAAAACACAATAGCTCTCTACCGTTTTCCATCATTCGTGTATTTTAGTATTAAGCCTTCATAACTGCCATGTGATGTGCGTCTAGAAGACGTGGATGGCATTTTAATGTGATGCTCATGTCGTCTTTGTGGATATCCTGAGTGAGGTCAGAATGGGGAAACAGAATGTAGATCCTGGAACAGTTGTCACAACTCCATTTTCTTGATTGATTATATTGTAGATGATTAACATGAATAAAAACATTCTGTTCTCATCTTTTTTTTAGGAATGAGTTTTTTTTTATGTTATGAATCATCGCGAAGTCCGTAGCATTACCAACTGCACGAGATCAAAAATCATCAGGCGAATACCTAAAAATAAATAGTGAGTTATCACCGAATTGAGGAAATACTGCAATAGACATTGCTAATAATCTACACCAACCAAAATATTTAATTGGTGAGTTTCTGCTTCGTCAATACTCTAATTATGGTAAGTGATGTCAACAGCCCTGCTAATATCGATGTTGTGCACCGTAGATAACACGAATGCCACGCAATGAACATCAATTATGGGAAAGAATTGAGATTGCATGATTTCATAGAGTGAAAACTGAACCATTCGAAGGCTTCTAAACCCCAGCAGCTGCTACACAATTTTGATATAGAATTGAAAAAAGGTGAATTATCGGCCTTATAGGTTATGGCTTTAGCCTTCTGTAGTATGCCTGCTTGCTGAATTACTAGATGACCTGACCACATTTATGCTTTTTTAGCTAAGTACAGATAGTTATGATTTCTGTTTTGGGTTCTTTGGCTATACAATACAATATCTTACAATTTTAATTTTTTAGTATTTTGACATGGATTTTAAAAAAGGAGACTTCGATTTTTTGGGGGGTGGGGGCGATTTTCTTTTGGTGTGTGTGTGTGGGGGGGGGGGGTGCGGCGGAGGACTTTTTGGTGCACAGGTCTATTTTTAAAGCTCCTTTATGGACATTTCTACCCCTAAAACTGGTTCTATCATAATATAATATTCCTCATTTGAAAAATAAACAAAAAATTAGCAGTTGCTAGGGGGTGTAATTTTTTAGATGGATTATATATTTTCAGAGATATTCAAGTATTTCATAAATGTAAGGGGTATTATGTGAACAGATGTTCACATAATATTGATTTACAGTAAGCATTGGTGTTACATTTACCATTTCCATAAGTGACCCTGGCAGTTGCTTACATCCTAGGAAGTATACCTATTAGCAGGTGGACGGTTGGTCTTTAGGTTATGGCTATAGCCTACTGTAGTACACAAGCTTGTAAAGTCATTAGGTGACCTGACCATATTTTTGCTTTTTATAGCTCACTAAGTACAGATAGGAATATGATTTCTGTTTTGGACAGAAGGTTTTATGGTGGTATAATGCCTCACAGTTTTTAAAATTTAGTATTTTGGAATGGATTTAAAACAAAAAGTGAATTCAGTTTGGGGGGGACTTTGGTAGTCACAGGTCCATTTTTAAGAATTCCTTTATGGACATATTTCTACCACTTAAACTGCTTGAATCATAATATGATATGCCTCATTTGAAAGAGAATAAAAAAACAGTAGGTGCCAGGAAGTGGATTTTTCTAAGTAGATTCTATATTTACAGAGATATTCAAGTATTTGTTGAAAGTGGGGGGATTTTGAGTGAAATGGGCATGCTCAAACAGATGTTTACTCAATATTTATCTATAGTGAGCATTAGTGTAACATTCATTATTATATACCTGTGCAAAAGCAAGCTACACATATAGCCCTCTCCTACCCATAACGTATTCATATCCGTACAGCACCCGGGTGCTGTACGGATCCGTGAAAAGGTTCTCGTCCAATCAGATTGCAGCTATTAACACTGTTCGGCTGGGCACGGCAGCAAACCCTGCCACGTCTGCCGAAAAAGATGTCCCAAATTGGCAAAACTAAGGTAAATTAAGGTATATGATAATACGTAAACAGGCATACTGTGTCTGTACGGGATAAATACTTGGTAAAATTGACGATAAAACGAACCTCTGCCTGCGGCATCGGTTCGTTTTATCGTCAATTTTACCACATATTTATCACGTACAGCCACAGTTACCCTGTTTCCGTATACTATCTCCATAAGTGGCACTGACAGTTGCTTACACACTAGGAAGTGTCATTATTTAGGTAAAATACATATTTGATGTGCTATTCATGTATTTCTTCTAAATCTCACGATGTGAGGGGGGGGGGGGGGGAAGCAGCAGGTGTATGAGTGGATGGTTTATTCAGGATATTTACACACAAATAGAAGTCAAAATGGTTCATAACTTTGTTGTAGGAATCAGTCAAGACCCAGTCAAATGATATTGGTTTGTAAAATTATTTGTAATATCATCTACCACCAGATATTGGCTTGACCTACTTTATTGGTGTATATAGAAACAAAGTGAAATAAGGCTGTATTCAACAATACCAAACAGCCCTAAAATGAGGAGCTCTATTGAGCTCTATTGTGGTTTGGAGTACATTAGATATCACTCTATCAATATCTGAAAAGATTTTTGATAGAGCTCCGACAGTTTGTATGTAGTAGCTGTTACTAGTTAGCCTATTTTTGTATAGGAATCTCCATTCAGCTGTCATTTGAGACCATGCCAAAACGATAGGGGGCGCTGCGCTTCACACCTCCTCTGTATTGAGTTTAAAGGTGGTGCCCCAGAGAAGGTGTGAAGCGCAGCGCCCCCTATAGGGACCCAACACATATATGCGATTGCGGCAGGGTTCAAGCACGGACTTGGAACACCTGGATTAGAAACAAACGGCCCCTGGTGTATCTATCTCTGCCTCGGCATTGTTAGGGTTCCGATAAGGGCCGCTAGACGGCGCTACCGTCATTTGGAGTTAGTTCAATATTTTGCCACCAGGATCGCGACTGTCGCAGCTGGGAGGCTCAGCATAATCATGACATTCAGATAAACTGTTTACATTTGTCTACAAACGTTCACTACACTTATCAACATAACTGTGACTGTTCTGTATAGGTATATACTTAGACCTTTTGATGAAGTAGTCAATTAAAGCCTGTTGAGGGGGAAATAATTTCAAAATCTTGATTTCTCATGTCAAATGAGGGAAATCTGAGTCCCAACCCAACCAAAATTACAAAATATCTGCCAATTGTCTGGAACCCCCCAGCACACCTAGGGCTATAATTTCAACTTCCATTTAGGAAGTGTCTTGAAATGATCAGTGAAATAGTTTTAAAGTTTTGGCACATTTTGTGTCAGTTTGGGTCAGGTCAGCAGGCAAATTTCCCTGATTTTCAGGCAGTGGATCTTGGGAAAAAATTATTTTCAATTCATTCCCATGCCCCTAGGCCTTAAAGAAGTATTTGTCAGTCGATTCCAGATATATACCTACATGGGACAGTTGGAATTAGGGTCCTAAGTGCACTAGATTTTTTAAAAGTTACTGCACATTTTGTCTTAGAATAGTTGGTGTTGGCGGGCAAATTTCCCTGGTTTTCAGGCAGTCAGTGTTGGGGGGAAATTATTTTCAATTCATTCCCATGTCCCTAGGCCTTAATGAAGTATTTATCAGTCGATTCCAGATATATACCTACATGGGACAGTTGGAATTAGGGTTCTAAGTGCACAAGATTTTTGTAAAGTTATGGCACATTTTGTGTCAGTTTGGGTTGGGTCGACAGTGAAAATTCCCTGTTTTTCCAGGGGAAAATCCAGATTCCTAAATTATTCCCATGCCCCTAGGCCCTAATGAAGTATTTGTCAGTCGATTCTAGATTTATACCTACATGGGACAGTTGGAATTAGGGTTCTAAGTGCACTACATTTTTTTAAAGTTATGGCACATTTTGTGTCAGTTTGGGTCGGGTCGGCAGTGAAAATTCCCTGATTTTGAAGGGGAAAATCCAGAAAATCCAGATTCCTAAATTATTCCCATGCCCCTAGGCCTTAATAAAGTATTTGTCAGTTGATTCCAGATATATACCTACATGGGACAGTTGGAATAAGGGTCCTAAAGGCAATAGATTTTTTAAAAGTTACGGCACATTTTGTCTTAGAATAGTTGGTGTCGGCGGGCAAATTTCCCTGGTTTTCAGGATGTCAGTGTTGGGAAATTTTGTTTTTCAATTCATTCCCATGTCCCTAGGCCTTAATGAAGTATTTGTCAGTCGATTCCAGATATATACCTACATGGGACAGATGGAATTAGGGTTCTAAGTGCACTAGATTTTTGTAAAGTTACGGCACATTTTGTGTCAGTTTGGGTCAGGTCGGCAGTCAAAATTTCCTGATTTTCAAGGTGAAAATCCGGAAAATCCAGATTCCTAAATTATTCCCATGTCCCTAGGCCTTAATGAAGTATTTGTCAGTCAATTCCAGATTAATACCTACATGGGACAGTTGGAATTAGGGTCCTAAGTGCACTAGATTTTTTTAAAGTTACAGCACATTTTGTCTTAGAATAGTTGGTGTCAGCGGGCAAATTTCCCTGGTTTTCAGGCAGTCAGTGTTGGGGAAAAATTATTTTCAATTCATTCCCATGACCCTAGGCCTTAATGAAGTATTTGTCAGTCGATTCCAGATATATACCTACATGGGACAGTTGGAATTAGGGTTCTAAGTGCACTAGATTTTTTCAAAGTTAAGGCACATTTTGTGTCAATTTGGGTTGGATCGGCAGGCGAAATTCCCTGATTTTCAGGCAGGCTGTGAGACAAAATGTGCCGTAACTTTTTAAAAATCTAGCGCACTTAGGACCCTAATTCCAACTGCACCATGTAGAAACATACCTGGAATCGACTGACAAATACTTTATTAAGGCCTAGGGGCATGGGAATGAATTGAAAATGACTTTTTCCCAAGACTGACATCCTGAAAATCTGGGAACTTTGCCTACCGGCCCCAACTATTCTAAGACAAAATGTGCCGTAACTTTAAAAAAATCTAGTGCACTTAGAACCCTAATTCTAACTGTCCCATGTAGGTATATATCTGGAATCGACTGACAAATACTTTATTAAGGCCTAGGGACATGGGAACAATTTCAGAATCTGGATTTTCCGGATTTTCCCCTTCAAAATCAGGGAATTTTCACTGCCGACCCAACCCAAACTGACACAAAATGTGCCGTAACTTTAAAAAAAACTATTGCACGTAGAACCCTAATTCCAATTGTCCCACGTAGGTACATACCTGGAATCGACTGACAAATACTTTATTAAGGCCTAGGAGCATGGGAATGAATTGAAAATAATTGTTTCCCAAGACTGATTTCCTGAAAATCAGGGAAATTTGTGTGCCGGCCCCAACTATTCTAAGACAAAATGTGCCGTAACTTTAAAAAAATCTAGTGCACTTAGAACCCTAATTCTAACTGTCCCATGTAGGTATATATCTGGAATCGACTGACAAATACTTTATTAAGGCCTAGGGGCATGGGAACAATTTCAGAATCTGGATTTTCCGGATTTTCCCCTTCAAAATCAGGGAATTTTCACTGCCGACCCAACCCAAACTGACACAAAATGTGCCGTAACTTTAAAAAAAACTATTGCACGTAGAACCCTAATTCCAATTGTCCCACGTAGGTACATACCTGGAATCGACTGACAAATACTTTATTAAGGCCTAGGGGCATGGGAATGAATTGAAAATAATTGTTTCCCAAGACTGACTTCCTGAAAATCAGGGAAATTTGTGTGCCGGCCCCAACTATTCTAAGACAAAATGTGCCGTAACTTTAAAAAAATCTAGTGCACTTAGAACCCTAATTCTAACTGTCCCATGTAGGTATATATCTGGAATCGACTGACAAATACTTTATTAAGGCCTAGGGGCATGGGAACAATTTCAGAATCTGGATTTTCCGGATTTTCCCCTTCAAAATCAGGGAATTTTCACTGCCGACCCAACCCAAACTGACACAAAATGTGCCGTAACTTTAAAAAAAACTATTGCACGTAGAACCCTAATTCCAATTGTCCCACATAGGTACATACCTGGAATCGACTGACAAATACTTTATTAAGGCCTAGGGGCATGGGAATGAATTGAAAATAATTGTTTCCCAAGACTGACTTCCTGAAAATCAGGGAAATTTGTGTGCCGGCCCCAACTATTCTAAGACAAAATGTGCCGCAACTTTAAAAAAATCTAGTGCACTTAGAACCCTAATTCTAACTGTCCCATGTAGGTATATATCTGGAATCGACTGACAAATACTTTATTAAGGCCTAGGGGCATGGGAACAATTTCAGAATCTGGATTTTCCGGATTTTCCCCTTCAAAATCAGGGAATTTTCACTGCCGACCCAACCCAAACTGACACAAAATGTGCCGTAACTTTAAAAAAAACTATTGCACGTAGAACCCTAATTCCAATTGTCCCACGTAGGTACATACCTGGAATCGACTGACAAATACTTTATTAAGGCCTAGGAGCATGGGAATGAATTGAAAATAATTGTTTCCCAAGACTGACTTCCTGAAAATCAGGGAAATTTGTGTGCCGGCCCCAACTATTCTAAGACAAAATGTGCCGTAACTTTAAAAAAATCTAGTGCACTTAGAACCCTAATTCCAATTGTCCCACGTAGGTACATACCTGGAATCGACTGACAAATACTTTATTAAGGCCTAGGGGCATGGGAATGAATTGAAAATAATTGTTTCCCAAGACTGACTTCCTGAAAATCAGGGAAATTTGTGTGCCGGCCCCAACTATTCTAAGACAAAATGTGCCGTAACTTTAAAAAAATCTAGTGCACTTAGAACCCTAATTCTAACTGTCCCATGTAGGTATATATCTGGAATCGACTGACAAATACTTTATTAAGGCCTAGGGGCATGGGAATCATTTAAGAATATGGATTTTCTGGATTTTCCCCCTGAAAATCAGGGAATTTTGACTGCCGACCCAACCAAAAGTGACACAAAATGTGCCGTAACTTTAAAAAAAACTATTGCACTTAGAACCCTAATTCCAACTGCACCATGTAGAAACATACCTGGAATCGACTGACAAATACTTTATTAAGGCCTAGGGGCATGGGAATGAATTGAAAATGACTTTTTCCCAAGACTGACATCCTGAAAATCTGGGAAATTTGCCTACCGGCCCCAAACATTCTAAGACAAAATGTGCCGTAACTTAAAAAAAATCTAGTACACTTAGAACCCTAATTCCAACTGTCCCATGTAGCTATATATCTGGAATCGACTGACAAATACTTTATTAAGGCCTAGGGGCATGGGAATGAATTGAAAATTACTTTTTCCCAAGACTGACATCCTGAAAATCTGGGAAATTTGCCTACCGGCCCCAAACATTCTAAGACAAAATGTGCCGTAACTTTAAAAAAATCTAGTACACTTAGAACCCTAATTCCAACTGTCCCATGTAGCTATATATCTGGAATCGACTGACAAATACTTTATTAAGGCCTAGGGGCATGGGAATGAATTAAAAATAATTGTTTCCCAAGACTGACTTCCTGAAAATCAGGGAAATTTGTGTGCCGGCCCCAACTATTCTAAGACAAAATGTGCCGTAACTTTAAAAAAATCTAGTACACTTAGAACCCTAATTCCAACTGTCCCATGTAGCTATATATCTGGAATCGACTGACAAATACTTTATTAAGGCCTAGGGGCATGGGAATGAATTGAAAATAATTTTTTCCCAAGACTGACTGCCTGAAAATCAGGGAAATTTGTCTGCCGGCCCCAACTATTCCAAGACCATAGAAAAAAGGATTGCAAATAAACACCTTAGAAATAAAGAAAGAGCTTGCTCAATAAAAAAAAAAGAAAAAAAAAAAAGAATGTCGATATTAACATGTTCACCAAGACCGAAAATCATGGCTAGACACTCAGGATATATATTTAAATAATAATGAAGTGTACTATAATTGAAATAAAGAAAGCTTGCTCAAAACAAAACAAAAACAATAAAAAAAAAATATAAAAAAACCAAAAAAACATCAGCAGCGCCACTTTTAACCCTGGTGGCTCAAAATGGAACTATCGCCAAATTTTCCTAGCGGGTCATACGGATATTAGCGCTCTACCCGCGAAATGCACTCAAGCGTAGCCGAGGCAAAGAGATCGTTGAACAAACACGGGAATGGCCCGCGTTTCCTATCCATAGATATAAGTCCGTGGTTCAAGGCATCACTTTCAAACCTGCCAGCAGAGGGGAAGGAGCTCTTGAGAATGGACTGTGTGAGGCCTGTATGCCATAGCCTATGAGAAATAACGTTCTATTAAACAACACCAAACAGCCATAAAATGTGGAGCTCTATTGAGCTCTATTGTGGTTTGGAGTACATTAGATATCACTCTATCAATATCTGAAAAGATTTTTGATAGAGCTCTAGCAGTTTGTATATAGTAGCTGTTACTAGTTAGCCTATTTTAGTATAGGAATCTCCATTCAACTGTCATTTGAGACCATGTCAAAACGATAGGGGGCGCTACGCTTCACACCTCCTCTGGTGGTGCCCCATTGCGCCGATTGTTGGTCTCCGAAAAATCTTCACCCAATCTGCACTCTTTCTCCTATTGTTCTTGCCTCATGTGTAACCATGAGGAGAACATGGCCGATTAGAGACGGTAGCTCCACTGCAGCTCCCCTATCGGCGACTAGGTGCCAAGTGGCTATCAACCAAATGATCACTGCCCAATCTCCACAGGATTAGCTGCAGTGGAGCACGGCCTTAAATCTATTACCCACCTAATACAGAGTCTCCCAAGGAAATGTATAGAGTGCCTGGAATCGGCTACCCAGAGATTCTGGCATGTCCGAAGCTCTTGTGGGAGATTCTGGAAATATAGTCCTGACCATAATGAGGTTGAATCATCATGTACTTCAAATGATTTTATTGAATGTTTATTCAATGCTAGTTATTTAATAGAATCAATCATAATAATTTCATTTACCATCAGAAACCACTGTCATAACACACTTTGCATGCTAAAATCACAGGTTAATGGCAAACTTTATTATTGGTGTAAGACTACACCAAATTACTGCCACGCTTGACAGTGCTGTGGTGTCTGGAATTAAATGCCTTACAGAAACCTTTTAATTGCAATAGACTTGTTATTAATCTTGTAGGTGGGTAAAAAATACAATAACGATTGTTTTTTATATGAGTGACCGTAATCTCTTCGTAGTTGACGACATAATCTCCTCGCTAATCGCTCGGATATTACTATGCGTCAACTACTCAGAGATTACGGTCACTCATGCACAAAAACAGTCATTATTGTGTATTTATCATGCATCGTATACAAAGCCCCCATTGAAAATGGAGACTCAGTAAGCCACGACTCATTATATAAAACCTGTCAGATACCATTTATATAACTGTGGTACACTGTAAAAAATTTCCGTAAAATATACAGGATACTACCGTAAACTTGGACGGTATATCACTGTAATTTTATCCACAGTTCTATACTGTATATTTGATACCAAAAAAACGGTATTCAACTGTAAAAATATTCAGGACTGTAATCCACCCAATCTACGGTCAGTTTACAGTATAAATCTGTAAATATGGACATATTAGATACACTTAGATTAATCCAATATCAGCAACAAATCAAAGTGGAGAATAAAATGCAAGAGTTAACTTCATCAAAATGTGTAATAGATATTCATCGATCTCCTGTGAAGTTCCTGCCATTTAGAGCACATTTATTCTCAAGTTGTCATGACATCAATATCATAAAGGGGATTAGACACCACTTCCATAGGACATTTCTAAAACATATGTAGGATTGACTTCATTCTACTATATCAAATGCAGCCTTGCACTCTCAGATTCTGATGAGTATTCCTGTAAAATAGTTTGAACTAATAACATTAGAGTTGAAAAATTTAAATGATGAAATATCATTGATAATAATTATTAATGATACTGATAAGCCAGTAGGCCTATAGAGAATATATGATGGTGACCAATACAAAATATTCACTTTTATATTCATAATCTCCTAGGAGCCATTCATAAAATGCCATGTGCACTGAGGGGGGGGGGGGGGGGGAGATTGGAGGGTCAAGGATTTAGGAAATTCTGCATACGCTCTTTCTTTGGTCAATTGCAAGTTTGGGAGGAGGAGTTGGAGGTTTGAAATTTCAGATATTCTGTATACATACTCTATAGGTGGCCCTCTACATATAACAATTCTCAAGAACCTCAATAACAAGATTTCTGGTATATGTATAACGAAGGGCTGTGCATATAGTATATTTCATACAGCTTTGCTCCTCTGTATTTACAGGTCTGAACCGTTTTCAAAATACAGGTTATTACAGTGAAAATTCATGGTCTGAAGTATATTACGGGTATAAACCGTTAGGAAAATACAGTCTAGGACAGTTATAATTTACGGTCAAAAATATATTACGGTCACCCGTACAATTTACGGTATTTCCCTGGCACCCCAGTTGCCTGGGAAATACCGGGAAATTCACGGGAAATTTTTTACAGTGTAGGCCCTATAGGGATTAAAACCTGTGGTATGCGGCCTCAAAACCATGGTATACGGGAAAAATAGTCCCTTTTGCTATAGACCAAAGAAATAGTCCCTATTGTTATACCATTTGATATGGCAATAACTGGGATTAATTTATTTGAAAAGGATGGATAATAATTGCAAAAAACGATGATTTTGTGGACAGGCAATTCTGTAAACCACTCTAGGTTGACGTCGTAATACACTTGCGAGCGCCCGTGTATTACTAAGCATCAGTCTCTCGTCGTTTACGGCCGTCTGTCCACAAAACCATCGATTATTGTATATTTAGCAGTGTCACCTAGATCTCACACTGTTACTAAGTTACTATGTCAGACTTTGACATTTTTGCATGGTGAATAGTCAGGGCTTAGACATCATTGCATGCTAAAATGTCAGAATTTGACATTTTTCCACAGTGAAAAGTCATGACTTAGCCATCATTGCACGCTAAAAAATCTGACTTTCCACAGTGAAAAGTCAAGGCTTGGCCATAGTTGGATGCTAAAAAGTTAGATTTAGACATTTTTCGATGTTGAAAAATCAAGACAGTTTTTTACAAGCACAGGGGCGCCCCCAATTCTGACGCCACTGAAGCTATATTATAAGCTTTTTATTGCATCTAGGTCTATACTGTAAATAGAGCCACGGACCGTAGCGGTACTAAGTAACAGTCCATGTTGCAGCCACCTCGGAAGGCCCTAGTAGGAGTAAGCATGACCATCACTACCAGATGATTTCAATAATAAACAAGAATTAAAAAAAGGGGACACGTTAGGGCCATGAACCGATGTGTCATCAACTAAAATCCGTGTTCTTAACACTGGCGGGAGAAATCTGCCGGATAACATGGTCACAATCACATGACAGTCATGTGCGCGTCGGAGACAGCGCCTGCGCGTCAAGCCAAAACAGCGAGTCCTTGCTTATGGCTCGATGAGCGCAGCAGTAGCTCATATATTTTACAATGTTTTCTTTCAAACTAGTCGTACTAACAATAGTTTCCCTTGAGTATTGGAGTCATACACTTGCAACGGAATGTCGCTACTTGAGTTATGACTTTTCACGCCTTGACGGGTAAGTAAAATGCCATTTCTACTCAGCTGGCAAGCTTTCCTCAAGCAGACGCGATCGGCAGCTTTGCGAAGAAAATAAAGGGGCTGTTTCAGATGACAAGATGTGCTAGTCCACTTGTTACTGCGGATAAATAAGACGTTTACTGATATATACGAGAGAGAGTGAATGGTTTGGGGGCCTTTGAAGTTTTTTTGTCAGAGTGCTGATTCATGAAATATCCGCAGAAGGCTTAAAGCTGGCGGGCGATAATGGGGGCTTTGTAAATATGTTGACAACACTCAGTTGCACTTGCAGTAGGCCTACAACGTAAAAGCATAAAGACCTAGGTCATAGAGACGATGATACTAGTCCCTGACAGTAACAACCGAATCAATTCCATATATTATTATAGTTAATCGTTTTACATCGTTGAAATACAGTGTTGGGGCAGCACTGGCTTGGCCCTGGGCCGGACCCATTCTACCTGCTACTGCTAGCTCTACTGTACTGTACTAGTACTTTAGTCCGACGAGTCCGACCCTATACACTAGTATTAGGGTCGCCCACGACTAGCTCTACTGTGGTTCTAGTATTAGTAATTAAGTCTAGTTATCTACTGAGCTATACTAAATCTATAGTATCAGGCTAGGCTAGTACTTGTATTTTGAAAATGTCAGAATATGTATCTGCGCTTGCATTAGAATTACTTATCTTATTTCATGTTTACAGTCACTTTCAGGCCGAGAAATAATTTGATGGTTTACACAACAGCACTCAATATCTTTATTCCAGGCTTAAGTGCTGATTCTACTGACAGACAAGATATAGCGAGATTGGTCACGATTCTGTTGTTTTGCTAAATCGGGCTAGGTTTGAATAATCACATGCCTATTTGTCGCGATGTGCCTTGATGTGTTGCGGTGGTGGAGCACCAAAACATAAACCCTACAACGCATGGCTATGTTTTGCGCCAATGGAGGTACGACATATCGCGACACTGTAAGATATTACAAGATAAACCAAGATATATCACAACAAATCCATCGTGTTGGTGGAATCAGCCCTTTAGTTTACACCACAAACTTGGATGACCTATTATCCTATACAGGTCTGTGGTTTCCACAGAGATTACTTTTTATCGCTTTGCACTTAAGTGCTGATTCCACCAACACACAAGATGTAGCGAGATAAGTCACAATTTTCTTGTCTTGCTGAATCTTGCTAGGTTTTGAATAATCACATGCATATTGTGGTAGTTGCCGGACGGGCGCCCGCCAGAGTTGCTGGAGGGGTGCCTCCGCCCTGCTGGAGTTACGGGAGGTTCCGAGGGGCGCCGGAGGTGGAATGCGGAGCCTCCCGGGCCCACCAGAGGGCGCCCTGGTCCTGGAAGTGACGTAGGAGGGTCTCCCGGCAACCACGCTGGAAGCCTGCGCATCTACCACTCACGTCGCTACGATTAGCGCAGGTACAGTGCTATGCCAGAACGTAGGGGTCCCATAGGGGGCGTTGTAACGCTGTGTGGTGGTGGGCGTTTTTCGCGTTATTTTCTGCTACACGGCACAGTTCGCAGACACAGAGAAACATCAAATAACTCTTCTCTCATTGCTGGTAGTAGCTGCTACAAGTACTTAGACAGTCTTAGTTAGAATTGTCACATTCTAGCAACAATTTGTTATATATAGCCGGTAGAGTGCAGTTTATTGGTCGGTAATTGCGGGGAAAAAAACAACGCGAAAATAGAACGTCATTACGTTGCTAAGTAAAGAGGGTAGCAACATGATTCGCTACTGTGCGACGGCAGAGCACTGTACCTGCGCCAATCGTAAGGGGTGATTGGAGATGTGCAGGCTACCAGCGTGCCCGGCAACTTACTATATAAGACTCTGGGAGTCAGTCTGGCTTAGGACCGGGCTCGGAACACCTCCGGCGACTACTAGGAGCAGACCTGGAGAGGGACCTGAGTTACTGTGTTAACTTACCTTGCGCCCAGGAGTGCCTTGAGCCCTGTTTAGGCTTGCCAGGTCATGGAGGTTGAGAGCAACCCCCGGAGGAAGCTGTAGACGTATTACGTTAATTACTTACCTTTCGTGCATGCTGCCTGAGGCTTACCTGTTTATGGTACAATATATATAACTTAACTGTACTCCGGTGTATTCATCATTCTTACTACAATATATTTGCCACAATGTGGTTGAGCACCAAAATATACACACAACATTTTGAAAACGGGTTCATGGACGCCTTGAGCCCGGGACGATTTGAGCCCTGGACACCTTGAGCCTACGCTGTGGATGCCTTGAGCCTACCCCGTTTTGGTGGCCTTGAGTCTCTAGATGTAAAAACTTTGAAAAATGCACTTATACTGGTTCATAGTCATATATACTCAACCCTACCCTTTACCCAACCCTTTGTGAGGATTTCCATTAGTCGATGTCATAGCCTGAAAAATGTAAACATTCTCTATCACTGCAGCATTATGATGTTGCCGTGACATTATCACAAAGCAACATGCATAGCAACACTCATAGTTTCTATGAAACCGGTGGGATGAAAACATATATCAGTTGCAGTTGCTTGATAAGGATGACCATGGCTTCGTGTTTGATCAGTGGTATGCAAATTGCTGTTTTTATTGATATCTAAAGATATATAGGAATAGGGAAACCAAGAACTGGTGAAAGAAATACAAAGTTACTAGGTAAGGCTCGTAAGAATGACTGCCCTCAAGGCCTTAGGCAGTAATTTTAATGAGCCTTACCTCCTAACTTTGACTTTCCTTCACTCTAACACAGTTTCCCTTTAATAATTCTCGTATTTCCTGAATATGTGGTAGTAAATGTACCAGTCTTTACTGTTTAGGGCATGAGATGCAGAATGCAGAAAATGTTGAAATACTATGAGAAAACGTGGTTACTGAGCCCGTACGGGTGGCCATTCGAGGTAATTTTATGAAAAAATACGGCCCGACGCCGCAGGCAGGAGGGCCGTATTTTTTCATAAAATGACCGAGAACGGCACGCGTACGGGTTCAGTCACTACGTTTTCTTATTACTATACACCTACTACTCGTTTAAAATAATGTTTTATCAACTTTCCTAGTCCTGGATTTAACCCCCGTTTCCGAACAATATCACTGCCATTCACTACGGCCCGCTAGCGGTAAAAACCTGGCAATGTGTAGCAACAGATGACGCTGAAACTTCACTTCCCGTAAGAATTAAGCAATGAAATTTTAACACGAGTATGGTATACATATAACCTATAATCGTACCAAATATGAAGATCGGCTGCTTTAATCTGTCGACGTGGAGCGATATGCAAAAAGAATCGATAACACGACGTCTCACCCGCCCGCTGTCCGTCGGCGTATCTAAGGAAACACAGCAGAACATACTGGATGCTCTCCAAGCGTATCCTCTGTTAAATGCCTGGTTGTCAAATAGCTGAGACTATGATTTGGAGAGTACCACACGGCCACCCGTGAAATGTGTAGCAACAGATGATGCTGTAACTTCACTCCCCATAGGAATTTAGGAATGAAATTTTAACACGAGTACCGCATATATATAAACAATAATCGTCTCAAAGATGATGAAGATTGGTTGCTTTAAACCGAAGATATCGGCGTTTCAATACGGCGACTTCGACATTCACTGAGCACCGGGAGGTGGGAGGGTGAAAACCCGACAACTGTCGACGTGGAGCAAACTATGAAATGTATGACACAGGACGACCTGGAACTCTGGTAGCCAACATAATTATGACGTCGACAACGCGGAGCAGCGTAATGGGAGGCGATCAGCCTTGTTGATATCGATCAGTCTCGCAGATTTAAGTCATTTAAACGATATTATGTGAACGCCCAACGTCAGGCGCCTCGGTATTTGGACAATACATACTTCCAGTTCATACGGGTAAGGCTTAGCATGTCTCTAAAGTTATGAATGGGAGAGAACGACCATTTTGTTTGTTTGTTTTTGACACGACACTGCTCTCGCGCTATCGCGATATTTTACGTTAGCGGGCCGTAGTGTCTGTAGCAGCGGGACGTACGTTTTGCAATGCTTAACCCTTTAAGGACGGGTGCCTGTGGCCAACCTACCATCTTGGGGACGGGTGCTGGTGGCACTGAATACCGCTAGGGGACGGGCACACAGTCGTTAAAACCCATAATTCAATTGTTTAATCACGTGATATGATATATAATCTCAAATATTTTATTTCTTTTGAATAGAAATATTAATAATGGTATTATACACACATTCTGTGAAAATTTCATTAATGTTCCTCCATTATTTTTTGTTAAAAAACGATTTTGTAGATTTTTGAGAAATGATGCCTCAAGGCATCATTCGCCCTGGCCTGGATGATGCCTCAAGGCATCATTCGCCCTGGGCTGGATGATGCCTCAAGGCATCATTCGCCCTTAAAGGGTTAAGCCTATGGGAATCCATACGTCCTACTACTCGGCGGGCCCGAACGTTATTTATACGATATGCCTAGCAGCGGTTAGTAACCCATAGACGTTCGCCGATAGGTGTATAGTAATAGGCTATAATTGATAACACAACAGCCATCAGAAAATTTGAAAAGAAAAATATTCCCAGCCCAACTGATATTCCACCTGTCTTCATCTGACCCTACACAATGTAGATATGTAAATTGAAATCGGATTGATATGTTTTAGAGTTATTGTGTTTGTAGACTAAATGCAAATACTCAAGTGTATAAAGTTTAGTATAGATCTAGTCCTCATCTTTCAAAACTACTTGATACGAACTACATTATTGTCTTAATCTATTTGGCTGAGATATTAGACAATTGAAACTCCTTTTTCTTGATTTCACCTCAATTCGATAATATACCAAGATTGACAATAGATCCCCTATCATTATCTTCACCAAACTGAGTACCTTGGGCAGTTCCCATGTATTGTGTATTCAGGGCTACTTAGTTTCACGGATATAACGTTAGACACCCAAAATTGGGCCTGTTCTCGATGTCTCACGGTTTTCTTTAGAATGATTTCTCACGAAAATGGAACTTGTATTATATGATCTCAATAAAGAAATATATCAACAACAAAAAAACAAAAAAATGGGAGATCTGAAACTATCATCAGCGCCTGTCTTGAGAAAATCTCATTTGAGTCCACTGTCAAAACTTGCCAGCACTACGTATCATGGAACATGTTGATAATTTGTCCATACGCCCTCCAGAGGTTACTAAACTCCCTATTTGCCCAGGGTAAATACAAGTTCTGCTCGCGACTGGCTGGGCACACCACAACCACATGAACCACAGTTTTCCCATTTATATTTGGAGAACCTGAATATAATTTCGAATTCACATTTAGAAATAGCTGAAGTTTCCATTTCTGACATTGGATTTCCAATTTAAAGATTTATAAAAACCATTAAACTGCAATAATTGTGGGTTACGGTTCAAGGGTTGATCACCATACAACGTCGGCAACCAGCGAACACCGGAACTTGTTAACAGACTGAATTATGGAATACCTCAATAGGGCCTATAGCCACGTGTGCTTACTAACAGTATGTCATGCTGATGTAGCAGGCTTGAGTCAGAGTGTGCCGATGAAAGGGTCAGGACAATGAATGGCTCTTTATCTTCCCACACACCTGCCTGGTCCTATCCCCCACACAGGGACACGCCCCCATCTCCTATTTGAGATAACAGCCATAACAGATATCACCCCATTCTACTTTGGTGGGGGAGAGGATGCTGGTCCAGGCACGGGAGGACTAGGCTTAATTTTAGCGCCTGGTATCACTTTCGCACTCCGGTGAATTTGTCATCCTTTTGGAATGTCAAAATATGGATGGGTAGATAACAACTGACCTGTATTGTCTGGTTGCTTTGCCTGTCGTGCTAGGTTCACTGTTGCTTATCTAATCGTCCTAATACATGAATCCGCTTGCTCTCATGTTATGGTACAGCTGCGTGATATATTTTTCCAAAGGTTGCAAAGGAAACGGTAGAAAAAAGTTTAAAAAAAACCAGGAAATACACGTTAATGTATTGTAGTCTAGAGCCCAGCTAACGCAAGGTTAGACCTTAAGAGTAAGGGAGTAAGAAGTCGAACACAGAGGTACTAGGTACAGTAGAACCCCGCCTAATGGACACCCCATGTAAGCGGACACCCCATGTTAATGGATATCTTTGCTCGGAACAGTTCCATCTATTAGATGTTTGTTTTAGCACTGTGTAAATGGACATCCTGCGAAAGCGGACAGTTTGGTCTGGAATGGAGAGTTTCTGCCTACGTGGGGTTATGCTGTACTAAAATGAGTCAAGACTTAATTGATTTATTGACAAGATTGGTTCTACCTTCAGTGAGTTGACATGACAAGCATGGCGTCTGTGAGCTCTGCGCTGTCATTGGCTGTTGTAACAACAAAGGATGACCAAATAGTTCGGGTTGGACACCCGTTCTGGTCTGTCAAACATGCCAGATGGGCCGCGCATGACACTAACAACTCGGCGTGTCATTGGTAGGGCACCCTTCCCCATGTAGACAGACTAGGAATTAAAGCTGAGTTATAATAGGTTTAATTATGACTTTCAAACATGGCAGCTGAACTGTAAACATCAGGGAGGAGGAGACTAACCGAAATGGTGACTGTTCCTATTCTGTCAATTTAGTCAATGGTAGAGTGAGGTGAATATCTCCAACCATAGACAACAAGGAACAGATGTCATTCAGACACAGTCACTATGTCTCTTACGATTATTCAGCTAGAAATCATTGAATATGCCATTTTAAAACAATTCACATGGTACAAGTTGACATATGACCATTCTTTTGCCACTCAGTGACAAATAGAATCAGTACTCCGGGGGGGGGGGGGGGGGTGTTTTTCAGTTGAGAGGATCTCAACTTGAGATCCGCTAAGATCAATCCGAGATCTTGAGACCGACTTTGAGATCAATGGCGGACAGTGTTTTTCAGATGTTGTCTCAAGTCTACACAGCCAATCTTAGGAGATCTCAACTCCAAGGATCTCAAGTTGAGATCCCTAGCCCTCTGTGTAGAGCGATCTCAAGTTCTATAGTGATCTTCCTGCGGGTAACCAGCTTAAGTGAGCCGGAGCCTCTAAATTGCCTATTATCGCCCCGAACAGTTCTGTCAAGTCCCTCACGATATCTTTGTGAACCGATCACAAGTTGAGACCAATCTCAAGTGGAGACCGATCTTAACCCTTTCACGCCGGGTGATGCCTTGAGGCATCAACCAGGGCTGGCCAGGTGATGCCTTAAGGCATCATCAAGGGCTGGCCGGATGCCTAATATTCGTTTTCTTAAATAAAATTAGAAATAATGGCTCAATAAAAATGAAACTTTCACAGAATGTTTATATGATATCATATTTGATATTTCAGGTGAAATAGATAATAGATATAAGTATCACGTGTCAGGTCACGTGATGCAAAGATCAAAATCTTCATGATAGGCCTATATACCCGGCCTCTAGCGGCATTCACTGGCACTAGTACCCGGCCCAATGACTGCACCGATGCCGTGGGTACCCGGTGCAATAGGGTTAACTTGAGGCTGACTTTGAGCATTACAGAAGGTTCAGAACAAACTAGCTGAGTGGTGTAGTACCTCCGTTTTTATGTTGCTTATCAATTGTTACTTATGGTCATAATAACCAAAATAAAACTATGAAATTTGGTTATTAATATTAATATAGTAATTATTGCCAGGTTATTAATACACTTTGCTCTAAATATCTTTTAATTTTGATAAGTTTTAGCTCCCGATAAAAAAGTTATGATAAGTATCAACTGGTCTCAAGTTGAGACCAAAGTTGAGATCCTTTAACTTGAGATCCCCTGAGATCCCCTGAGATCGTCTCAACTGAAAAACACCCAAAGCACCCCAAACGGTCTGATCTTAGTCTCAACTTGAGATCCCATAAAAGCCAATACCCACTGAACGATTTCGTTTCCACCGATTAACTCCCTGAATCGTCAGGGCTATTTAACTTGTCTCAGGCGAATATGTGCATAGCGTTGACTATCCCCACAACGTTTATGGCAGCCATTAGCATGAGTTAATCATAAGCAAATTCTGTCCACACTGGACGATTGACTGCGTAAATCGTGAGCGATTTAGGGCCACCGATAAAGGAACAAGTAATAAATCTCAGTATATGGGAGTTAAATCGGTGAGCTGGCCTCAGTCTGTGTGTGGCATGGGCATTTCTGCTCACCCAGCGACTAATTAACAGCCATAATTGGTAAGAACCACGGGGGGTATTTCTTAAACTCTGTTGTCGGCGACAACGGGAAGGAACACGTTCCTTAATTTATCGGTCCCGATTTCGGAACATTGGCCTGCAATTTGTCGGCGACAAAGGTACATCACCATGGGGGGGATTTCCAAATCTTAGGCAAATTACTGTAGGGGGGTGTCACATTGGCCGACACATTTTCTAGGCCTCGCCTGAGCTTACGATTGTTCTTTTGTCGCCGAGAAAGGAACATTCATGTTCCGAAATCGTACAGTGTGTATTGGCTTTTAGATCATCTCAACTGAAAAACACTTTGGCCCTCAAACGGTCGCAACTTAAGATCATCTTAACTGAAAAACAGGGCCCAGGTCAGTAAAAGTGAGACATTCACATAAAGGTATATGATATTCCTGTCGCATGTTTGCTATACGAGGCTGAAAGGTCTCCAGCAAGGTGATACCTTGAAGTGAGAGCTCAAAACGTTCTCAACCATTGCCGTAACCATGGCGCGCTCATAACCGTGACCTCACAGAAAGTATAGCAACAGTTATAACTACAACAACCCACTGTATCCCAGAAACTAGGATATAGGAGCAACCGCCAAATTGATGTTTGCAGTGTATAGCCTCAAGAGGCCATTTGTTAAACAAGAGGATTCTTGTATGTGGGGGGGGGGGGGGGGGGGGTGTACAAGGTTCTGCTGCACAACAGCTCATCAGGCATCATAAAATGGTTCCTAAGACCACCCACCTAAAGTTGTTATTGTCCTTGTCTTGTATGTTTCATACTTTAGAAACTGAATGTTGTTATAATTTTACTTTTTGTATCATACTCTATTTTGCCATATTATCAAATTAATGTATCAGATGTTCTAACCTTATTGTGGATGTACATTGATATGGTCTTTAGTATAATGAATGGGCTCCTCTTAAACCCCACAATACGCTGCTGCTAAAGTGGGGCACAATCTTAATTAAAATAATTGTCAATGTTGTAAAATTGTTAAGATGGACAGGTTTTAATCAGACAAGGATACAACTTGCTCCATACCACGTAACGTATTTTTCACGTTTACTTGGATGAAAAAATACTGCACTTTACATTTTCCTCAATGGTGAATAACCTTATGCCCACACTAGTTAGAGGTCAGAGAAAGCAGTTTTCCACTTTTCCATGAAAGTCCTTGTTTTCCCTTTACAGTTTATTGAATTAATTTTCTTGTTTTTCTTGTCTAAAACAAAGAGAGTATGGATCAAGCCTCATTTATTTCAATAAAATATTGGTTGGAACCACCCCACACACTCTCAGTCCTATTCCATGGCCAATTATTATGTGTTTTTTATATTTTTTTTCAGTCACTCTGGAGCAGGAGCTTCCGAGGGCTCTGCCTTCTGGGCCCCCACCCAGGGCACAGTCCTTGCACCCCCCCCCTCCCCCACCTCACGGGGCCTGGGTGACCCCCAAACTCCCTTCCAACTTTTTCGAAGATTTTTCAACTTCTTAGTCCTATGACTGCGATTTTGACGTGGCTACATATTCACTTCTGAGTGCATTCGATGTTCAGAGTAAAAAACCTACAAAAACTGATATTGACTTTACAAAACAGCTTATCGTGACAGGTACATAGGTCCCAGGAAAATTAGTCTGTATCTTGAAGATATGCAGTCCCTGGATCCTACCCTCAGGCCTAAACACACAAACATAAAGAAATAAATCTCCCTCTCAAGCCTATAAGACACCGAAATTTGTTCCCGATTCATCCCGACCATCGGCTCGGTGAGAGTCGGGAATAAAATTTTGGTGTCTTATACCTATAAGACATCGACATCCACTATTCCCTATTACACCTCCTCCTTTTATACCCTCATAAATCTACCCCGATTGAGATCAAAGAGAGCCGCAGGGAGCCGGGCCCTACTGAGCCCTGGGCCGGGTGATAGGTCTATATAGGCAACAATTCAACATTTAATAACTTCTGTTCTATTTAAGATGTAAACAAACTGTTTTCATGTCTATAATCGCTTATGCCTCCCCTACAAATCGATATAAAGCACTTGTGAATCGGACTGAGGGATAGATAGCAACGCCTTTTTAAATGGCATACTCCTAATCGGTAACGATCTGTGAAGTGCGTACACTGGAATCTAAAGGTCGGGCAGAGTCGGTCATATCTGACATGGTAGCGGTCGGGTAGGTGTCTTAAGCCTATAAGACACCGACCCGACGGATGTGCCCGATTCTACCTTTCCCCGACGGATCCGTCGGGTCTGTGACAATCTGCATCAATCGAGTCGGTGTACGCACTTCACCGACCCGATTTTATTGCTTTTCCCGACGCGTCGGGCATTACTACCCTGTCAGATATGACCGACTGTCCCTGACCTTAAGATTTCGGTGTACGCACTTTCACCGATTGTTACCGATTCTGAGTTGGCCATTTGAATAGCGATGCTACCTATCCCCTTGTCCGATTTAGAAGTTCCTTATACCGATTTGTAGGGGAGACAGAAGCGATTATAAACCTGAAAACCGTTTCCCGATATCTTAATTGGATCCGAAGTTATTAAACTTTGAATTAATTTCTATAGTTCCACACCAGCGGCCCGTGGCTCACCCCGGCTCGGCTCCCGGTGGCTCTCTTTCATCTCAACCCGGGTAATTTACGGAGCTATAAAAGGAGGAGGTATCGTCGGGAAGAGTCTACATGTCGGTGTCTTATAGGTATAAGACACCGAAATTTTATTCCCGACTCTCACCGAGCCGATGGTCGGGATGAATCGGGAACAACTTTCGGTGTCTTATAGGCTTTATAGGCTTTATCCTACCCTTAGTCCTAAACACACGAAAATAAAGACAAACCCTCCTATTATCCACCCCAGACCGCACACAATGAATCGCCACAGGAAGAGGATCCCTCTGAAAAAAAGAGTTTCTGGTCACACTGAGATATTTATAACCCAACAGCGATACTCGCTGCACGGTTTTTGGTTTCATATGGCCACCGGTCTTGTTGACATGGACTAAATCATATTTCTTTTGAATATTTGTTATGATAACATAGTAAGTCTATATTTATCTATTTCACCATATGTATTTTATCCATGTGATTAGAGGTCGTATCCTTATTTACCCGTTTTTCAGGAATACAGCTCCGGGGTCTGTAGATCATGATCTAGATCATGGTCAATAAGACATTTTATGTCCTGATTGAGAAGATATAAGACAGACTGTTATGGAACTCAGAGAGAGGACCACTTTCTGAAGAATAGACTCTCCTTTCCCTCCACTCTACTCCTACCGTGGTTTCGCCTCCCCTCTCCCTCCGTGGCTGACGCCTTGGGCAGTAATTTTTCTGGTCCTCACCTCGTAACTTTGAACTTTTGCTCACGCTGACCTCAGCCGGTCAACTCCCCAACTCTCTCTATTCCATGGTCGCAATAGCGGTGGGTGTAGGAGTGTTTGTACAAATTGCTAAGCCCCGTTCACCCATATAGTTTCCCTCTATCACCAATCTATCGTGCTCTAAGTTATTGGAATAACTTTAAAAGAGACATACAGAGTTCAAACACTAAAAAAAGCCTTTAAGAACAGTATAAAGACAGTATTACTTGCAAACCCCCTGCAATGAGCGGTAAACCATCACTAAAAATGTATATCATTTTGCATTGTCTGTTCAACAACCAACGATTGTCATCATCCTTATAACTTAACCAACAACAAAAAAAGAATTCGTGGCACCTCCTTTCATATGAAGAAGGTTAGATGATATCGGCGAACTCGTAGCACTTCCTATCATGGGTTCACCCATATAACCTCATGGCAAGGGCGAGACCTATGGCGACATCTAATTTTATTTGAAATAAAACGCTCTTAAAGAGAAAAAAGTGTGAAAATAAGGAACACCCATACCTTGATATATCCCCTACATATCTAGGTTCTCTTGATTTGTATTCCTTTGACACTACATTCACTTTCTCTCTGCAGGTATCCATGGATTGTGGAGGCGTTGAATGGTACATCGCGTACCACGTACCACCTGAGTTTGTGCAAGTCGTTGGCAGGCATGACAGGGTCATGTTCGAAGGGGACAGCAGTATGTCGGTCAGATGGCGCAGACCAAGTCACACCTATTGGTAACTTCACGCAGGTTTTGAACGTTACCGAGGACGCCACCAGGGGGCAGCTATGGCTTGTCCTCAAGGGGGCGCCCTGTGCATCCGCTGGTACCGCGGGGCAGTTTACCAAAACCATCATAAACTTCAAGTGTGGGAAGACACTGGTGAGGGTTGCATGTTTTATACCCGAGACACTCGCTATTTGGTCAGTGTTTATGGACATTGAAAATCACTGTGCTAGAGTCTACTGCTCTGGCAGGTTATGTATCAATAAATAAGCATTTCTGTTTTGGGACAGAAGGTTTTATGACCATACAATATCTTGCAGTTTTAGTATTCGGTATTTTGACATGGATTTATAGAAAAAAAATTCAGTTTGTGGGGGGGGGGGGGGGGGGAGGCTTTATGAGTCACAGGTCCATTTTTAAGAACTCCTTTATGGACATATTTCTACCTGTAAAACTGGTTTAAGCATAACAATAATATGCCTCATTTGAAATGGAATAAAAACAGTAGCTGCTAGGAAGTGGAATTTTCTAGGTAGATCCTATATTTACTAAGATATTCAAGTGGGGAGCATTTTGGGTGAAATGAGCATACTCAAACAGATGTTTACTCAATATTGATTTACATTGAGCATTATTGTAATATTTACCAACTCCATAAGTGGCACTGACAGTTCTTAACACCATAGGAATTGTCATTATTAAGGTGAAATGTATATTTGATGTGCTATTCATGTATTTTTTCCAAATCTCATAATGTGAGGAGGGGAGGCAGCAGGTGTATAAGTGGATAGTTTATTTAGTATTCCACTGCACTGAACACGATGGTGGTACGCCGGCACTGCGGCGACTTTTGTGGTTTTACCGGCAGCCTGGTGGAGCAGGCCCCTGTTGGTAATTTAGAATTGTGTTGAATTTTTTCTTTCACATAGAAACAGGATTTTCTGGTGTTGGAATTTTTTTTTTACCCTGTTGGAAATTTATACCATTTATACCCATCTCTATTCTTTTTTTTCAACCACTTCAAGGTAGCATCTTCCTGGAGACAGACATTTCAGCCTCGTCCAGCAAACACATCTCTATTCTTGTTCTTTACGCTGTGTTGTTGGTTGCAGGGATCGCCGCGCCTGCTGGACAGGTACGCGTGCGACACGTACTTTGAGTGGCACACGAGCGTGGCGTGCCGCGCGCCGCCAGCCGTCGCCGAGGTGCCGTGTCACGTGTACGACGCGGATGGCGAGAAGCGCGACCTGAGCCCGCTGATCCGCCAGGCGGGCGGCCACCGCGTCGACTCGGCCGGCGCCCGCGGCTTCTACATCAACGTGTGCCGCCAAATTACCCCCGGTAAGTATCTGCCCACATAGCTAACTGAAAATCATAAGGAAAATATCTACCTACATTTGAAAGTCAAAAGTGGTCTGGCTCATGGACTACACCGTTTATTCATGGAACTTGGCCTCACAGCCTCGGTCAAACCCGTTTTGTCTTCAGAGATGTCAGCTATCCGCTTTTCCTTGGAAGTTCACGTTTTGATATTTAAAATACTTTGTCCTTGATTAAAATATAGATGATTTTAATTAAGCCTCATTCACACAAATAAAACTGGTTTGAATTCCGCATAGATCCTCAGCCCCATGCCATGACCGACATTGATTTTTCCAGGTTTTCTGGGTCTCTTTGATGTAGAAAATCTCACATAATAAATATTTCCAGAATTGATTTTATAGAACAACCTGAACATGGTTATACGTCATGCAAGACAAAATGGGGCTTGATGGAATGAAGCTGTGAGTCCTAGTTTCTGTGAATAATGTCAACCTCATCGAGTTTTGTATGATGTACGACAATGGTATGTCGTTCTATATCTATTGAACACCTGAAATTCCTATATCTTTGTGTAAATCGGCATAGAAACCATTTCGAATTGAAAGCCTACACTCCGCCGATATTTCAAGTACTGTATATGAGAAAACGACCTTACCGTAAATGAAATGGCCTATGTTCGTAGTAAGTCAGCCCATCCATACGGTCCGACGCCGGAGGCGGAGGTACTTATGGACAGGATGACTGACCGAGAACTTTGGTCGTTTCATCAACAATCAGGTAATTTACTTATCATTATATACCTGATTTAAAAAAAAAAAGGCATTTTTACTATATTGCGTTATTGAGACGGAACAGTGGGCACCGTGGGCCTTAACATAATTTGTACTAGATCCTTAGCAGCTGGTAGTATTTCATAGATGTTCCACAGCAGGTAAATAACATTATAATGTATGCACAAGATGTTGTATAATATATATACGATATAGGGAGCAGTACGCAACTATCAAAAGAATTGCACAGCCTCAGCCACAGGTATATCAAAAATTCCAGGAAGTAACGCATTGCGTAGGAATATATACATATATACCCTGTGAAAAGGTGCCATTTTTCTGTGAGGAGACAATGTCTATTGGGGAAAGAACTCTTGATTCAGGGCAAATTCTCCTAAAGAGAAGGAGTTCTCCTTGAAGTACAGGGCGACTTCATTTTGGGGCGAATTCTCCACTAACCATTCTGAGTGTGTGGTTGAATACTTTGTGCTTGTAGACGGGACGACGTCCGGGTGCCCGGCCGGCACGGCGGCGTGCGAGACGACGGGCGGCGTGGTCCGGGACCGCGGCAAGCCGACCGGCCAGCTCACCATCACCGCTGACGACAAGCTTTACCTGCAGTACCGCAGCGACCAGGCCCAGTCAGGTTGTGATAGCCCGCCCACCACCTCCATCACCTTCATCTGCCCGCGTCGTGGAGGTGTAAGTCGACCACTTTTTTTTAAATATTATTTTTATTCATTATAATTCAGAAATGGTAGTTGTGCTCTTTTCCGAGGAAATCCTTGTTTCCATCTTCAGTTCATAGGATTTTTTGTTCTTGTGTAAAACAAAGAGATGTTAAATTGGGCCTCACTCACACCAATAAACAGTGGTTCAAAACTCCCCGCATACACCAGCCCCATTCCATCACCAATTATGATGTGTTTTCCATGGTTTCTCAGTCTCTCTGATGCAGTGAATTACACATGAAAAATATTTCTACTTTTTCTTCTGACCCTTACTGACATCCCTGGGATGTATAATCATGCAATTCCATCAGGATATCCGAAATGTTTAGATTTTCTTTTTCAATAATAAAAAGAAGGCAATATTTTTAAGTCGGCCGCAGCTGGCCATACCCCGACCAGACCCGACTGAACCCTGGCGTCACTATTCCGCCGTCAGGCCGTCAAAAGTCGGCCAGAAGATGCCATTAGGTTGGCGAAATTTGCCCTTGTCAAGAAGCGCATAAGTATCTTTAATTAGCAGGTTGGGGATATATTCAACTAATAATAATATTGATGTAATATGAGGTATTGAAATTGTAAAACAAAATTAATGCTCAATCTGTGTATGACACTAATGTTTGAAATAACGTCCTGGTACTGGAGTTCGTCAGTACTGATGTTGACGATTTGAAGCTCGCTCCTTGTTGATAGTCGGTACCGATCTTCTCTTCAGGGACGCGAGCCATTGCTGACGTCAGACCTCGGGTGTCATTATGACGTAGAGTGGGTGACGGAGTACGCATGCCCGGAGCGCCGCCTCGTGTCAAACTCGTGCACTCTCACCCAGTCACAGCACGACATCGAGTTTGACCTGAATCCGCTGAAAAAAGATCCAGGTGAGGCACATCATCAGATATGGCAGTTTTCCATTTTTCATGGAAATATACATTTTTGTTGTTGAATAATATAATTTTTTCTAGAAAAAAGGCCATGTCAGCTCTCAGCTGAAGCCGGAAATTGAATTAGAATAGCTGAAAAATACAGGCCCCCGAACCCGCGGAAACCCTCTTTCAGGACTTTTTTTCCAATGCTTGAGACCCAAGGCAATTCTCATTTAACCATAAAATTTGGGTGTCCCATTCATAATAGGCTGTCCCATTCAGGAAATAATTACTATGCCACAACACAAAGCCTGGCAACGTTTAGAATGAGATAACCTCATATTCCCATTAGCTTGGCTTAGCAATACACCAGATATGGTCTTTTTCAGCTTCCCACGACCCATACAAGGTGACGGTGACTGATGGAAGTCGCTCGTATGACTTCTTCCTCAATGTGTGTGGTGAGCTGGACATGCCGTGCCCCGGAGATGTGACCGGGATCTCAGCTTGTCAGGTCAGCAGTGACCTCGCCAAGGTTCTTGGTCGCCTCGACCACCAGACACTCAGGTATGCTGATAGGTTTATAACTTACTGGTATATGCCAAATTGATTGTTATTGATATGCCTATACGTGTATGCCAAACTGTTGGATCTTGTGTTTTTCATTATACTAGACTGATTGTTTTCGATGTCCAAGGGTCCCCTTGGACGTTAGATTAACAACAGATTGTATCTTGGATGGGTAACCTGTATATGTATCTTAACCTCACGATGCTGAATTATACATATATCTTGACACTGACCTGACCTATGATATTATGACTGACATGTTTGATGTTGACATTGCTGTTGAGTGATACTAAGGAGGATGTTGATGTTGTTGCAGGTACTCTGATGGCGAGTTGACGTTAACATACAGGTCTGGAGACAAGTGTTCCTCCCACTTCCAGCGGGAAATTGTCATCAATTTTCACTGTAACCGTAGTGCATGTAAGTAATCCCAGCAGCCAGCTGGAAAAGGAGAAGAATGAGCGAGAACTTATGTATGACACCCGAGTAAATATTCGGGGCATAATGAAAATATTGAAACCTATTCATACTAAAATAACCTTAATTTTATTCTAGAATTCTCCCGGTTATATCTGGGTCACCTTTTTTGATGACGTCCTGAATTGAATCATGTAAGAGTACAGATGAACAAGATTTGGACATTTCTTGTCTCTTTTTTCTAGACCTCACCTCTGAGAGTATTAAAAACGATAATAATTTAAAGTTCAGATATTTGTTGAGCACCACATTCGGGTTCGAGTTTTAATTTTGAATAATAGTTCAGGTTGATCTAACAAACACTTTCTCCTCGCCCAGCCTCTGACGGGAGAGGAGCACCCGTCTTCAACCACGAAGAGAGCTGTACCTACCTGTTTGACTGGGACACCAAGTACGCATGCCTACCACACGCACTGCCGGCCCAGTGCCACGTCAAGCATGACAGTCACCGCTTTGACCTTTCTGCACTTATTCGGGAAGGACGAAGTAAGTTTTGTAATTTATCACCAAATATGACACATTTTAGACTACGAGGCAAGAGCCTCCAGTCTGCAGTCGATGCTACCTTGAAAATGACGCATTCTTTCAGTTCAGAACCACTGTTGCTATACAGTCTCCAGGTAAGGATTGTCTTCATTAAGGTAACCCAGGATCCACCTAAGCTAATGGACCGTTTAGTGCTTAGATATGTCTGTTGCCCAATAGAGGCTCATTTATAATTGATTATCAAAGATGGACTTGTTAAAGGTGAAGTCAACGTTTATTTTAAAGTAATAAAACACTAGGTTTGCATTTATACAAGCTATTAGATCACGCAGGTGATTAAATTTTGAAAGTTTTGTCAATAAATAGAGATTTCTTGTAGCTGGTTCTATCTGCGGTCAAGCTCACGCACGCAAACTCTTTATAATCACTGCCTTGATGTATGCCCTACAGATAGTCCTTAAACACTATTTTAAAGGCAAGACAGTAGTCTGTAGACAATTGCAGTATCAGAAATGGCTCTAGCAATCTTCTTTAAAACTATTGTGAGTGTTCCATCAGAGTATGCGATTTGACTGACGGCACTGGGACACGACAGAAGGCAATGGGTATCGCCGGGCTAAATCTCACAAAATCGTACCTGGTTTGACAGCCTCGGTCGTAAAGATTGTGTGTTCTTCCACTGGACTTATCCAACCATACACGCTAATATGATTTTTCACGACCTCTCCAGTTGCCTATGTCGTCTTGAATTGGCGTGCTGGTGGTACACCCGCTTACAGCCCTCCAAGTACATACTCCACATCATTGCTGGAATTTCTTTTTTCAACCACTAGTATTCCATATCCCAATGAAATAATAAAAGGAAAAAAATGACATACTCCACTTCAATGCTCGTTACAGTAAACTGGGAGGCGTTGCGCAGTACGCACATCGCGGGGGATACGGACGATGACCGCTACTTTCTCAACATCTGCCACGAAGTTCTCCGCACAGGAGTGGCTCAGAATTGTCCAGCCGGAGCCGCAGTCTGCCTCAGAGGTAAGGTGTCCCACACACTCCCAGAACTCAGATACAGTTTGATTATTTTAACAGAGATTGAAGGTTTCTTCTTTTTCATTGAAAGACACTTTTTCATTTTAAATTTAAAGAATGCATTTGGAAAACAAAGATGATATCAATTCAGTCTCATTGTGCCAATGAGATAGTAGTTTGAATCTTCACAAAGACTCTTAGCCCCACAATGTGGCCGACACCAACATGTTTTCCAAATTTCCTCAGTCTCTCTGAGGCAGCAAATTCCACATGAAGATTTGTATCTTTTTCTCTGACTCTCCACTGAAATTCCTGATGTAATTTTGTATATACAAAAATGTATAGTGAATTAGATGCTCTTTACCCATTTTTTTTCTATGGTGTCTTTCTTTGGAGCATTCAGCATTCGACATATAGGAAGTCTTGGATTTGCTGGTACATCCTTACATCTATACAAGAGGAAAAGAAATAAAAGGGGGGGGGGGGGGGTTAAAGATGGTACTTCACTTTTTCCCCAAACCTTTGAAATCTAGTAATGTCATTAATTGTTTTTTGGCGATATGCAAACCCGTATTTTTGACGTTAAATATTTGCCTTTGTCAGATGAGAACGGGAGTTATAAGAACCTTGGTGAATACGTGAGTAGCCCCACTTACGATACCGCTACCGGGGCCTTGAAGCTACACTATGTGAATGGCAGTGTCTGTGACAGCGACAGTACCAAACGACACGACTCCTTCGTCAAGGTCAAGTGTAAGCCAGGTGAGATTTTACTGAAACCTCGCCTACATTTAAGGTTTACAGACTTTCACTTTCGGTTGAGTTACAACATTTTGTTTTCAACACATGAAATTATTTTTTTATAAGAAATGATTTTAAGTGAAAGGAAAGAATTTTTTAAACATCGTTTTTCAACTTTTCGCATGTGGCAAGACTATGTAAACGTTTTCAATGAATTTAGGAACTTAAGATTATAAAGGCAGATTTTTTCTTAAAACAATCATTCTTACCCATAACTTCACTTAGACTATATTTATTCAGAGATGGCAGTTTCCGATCTTTACAAAGAAATCCTTGTTATCATTTCCAGTTTATAAAACTTTTTCTTGTGTAAAACAAAGATCATATAAATTGAGCCTCATTTGTACCAATATACAGTAGTTCAAACCTCCCCACACACCGCAGTCCTTTTCCACAGCCAAGAGTGGTGTATTTTCCATGATTTCTCAGTCTCTCTGAGGCAGTTAATTCCATATGAAAGATACTTCCACTTTTTTGCTTGACCCCAACTGATATCTATTTTTTTTCTGATATCTCTGCCACTATGCAGGACATCCTGTGTTGTGGGGTGCCCGTTTAACAAGTTAGATACTTAACATGGAAAAAGGTGCTTCCATTGTGGGCCAAAGTGTCCCAAGTTGTAAGGAACTTCACAGTCATCAATATCATGGTTTTCGACTGCCAGTCCACAAAATCATCGATTATATAGACAATAATCAATGGTTTTGTGAATAGATGGCTGTAAACCACGAGATGATGAATCATAATAATACCGGAGCGTTAGCCAGTGTATAATAACGTCACCTTGAGTGGTATATAAAGCCACCTGTCGAAAAAAACACCGTTTGTTGTATATATTATCAATCATCTCAAATAAATTGAAATGTCCATATTATAGGATGTATCATAGGCAATATTTCTTTGAGCTTCAGCACAAAGGGACAATTTTCCTATAATCAATAGCTTTTTTAGTTTCTGCCGCATAGAAAAGATGGATAGTGATTTAATGTGAATCCATATATTTTCAATGTGGACTTTGTAATTGATGGATAATAATGCGTATCTATTTTCTAGGAGACTTGGAGAGCGGCCCTGACCTGGTGTGGTCGTCTCATGACCGCTGTACGCATGAGTTTGAGTGGCGGACTGCGGCGGGGTGCGCACTCAGCACGCAGCAAGGCAGCAGCTGCACCGTCACTGACAAGGATGCCGGCTACAGCATGGACCTGTCCCGGCTACGTAAGACCGGGCAGGATGCCTACTACAAACTGACGACGGGGGATGATAAGTACGACTACTACATTAACGTGTGTGGTGCGGCTACTGGATCTCCTTGTGATGGTGCTGGGAAAACAAGCGCTGCAGTGTGCCAAGTGTCCCGGGCCGACCCCACGTAAGACTCAGTTTCTGGTATTTGAGACACATTTTATTGATTGCATTTAAAGAGATATTCATTCACCAGCCATCCTGAAGTAATTCCTCTCTTTTTTTTTGCATGACCCCAATTGACATTCCTGTCTTTCACCTACAGACAGTTGGTGAGTGCGGGAACAGCCAGCCAGGTGGTTAGCTACTACAACGGGCTGGTGAACTTAACATACACCGGTGGGGACAATTATCGCAGTGAGCCTCCTCATCCACGGTCTGCTCAGATTGCCTTCCTCTGCCAGCCGGATGCCGGTGCGGGCCACCCAGAGTTCGTGCACGAAGCTTCATACACATATTCGTTCCGTTGGAGGACGGCCTATGTCTGTCCGGAGGACCCCGTAGAGTGTGTAGTCACAGACCCCAACTCTGGCCAGCAGTATGACCTCTCCAGGTAGGCTTCTTACAACTATAGCTGTGTGAGATTTGCAACCAGTTATCATCTCGCATCTACTTCATTATTCAGTTCCATGGCATATGGTCAATACATTGTATGTTATACAATCTATAAATTAATAAGTGGACTGAACACGGACACACAAACTGGTGGATTGGTTCGGGAGTCCTTACCCTTTATTAACAGCTTTCCAAGGAAATCCATGTTTTCAATTTTGATATATAAAGTTATTTTTCCATGTGTAAATCAAAGATAATATCAATTGAGCCTCATTCACGCCAAATAAGACAGTGGTTTGAGCTTCCCGCAGACCTTCAGCCCCAGTCCAGCTGACACTGACATGTTTTCCATGCTATCTCGGTCTCTCTGAGCAAATTCAATATTACTATATACCTATAGGCGAACACTGTACAGTTACATACCACTGATGTGCGTGTTGGGGGGGGGGGGGGGGTTATTACCTAGGCTAAGGTTTACTTACCATGGTTGACCATGTGATGCCGTCTAGACCAATCTGATCGAAGCTGAGATACAAGAAGAAAACATACAAGTTAAAGTTACTCGATAGCGGTGGACATTGCTACTCTACCTATCGGAGATCAACAACTTGTCTTTTTTTTAAATCAATATCTAAAGGTTTATGAAGGAATTTTTGAGATCCTTATCTCGGAACTTTGATATTCTTTCACCCGAGGCCAGTTTCCCTCTATTCCGATTACACCTATCTCCACTTTTTTCCTGACCCCAATCGACATCCCTGCTGTTATTTAAAGCATTGATCTAACGTGTCTTGTGTTGGCGGTTGGCAGCCTGGCGCGGGCGTCGGGTCAGGGCAACTGGGTGACGTCAGAGGCGGGCACGTCACGGCGTTTCTACCTCAACGTGTGTCGTCCGCTAAACGGGCTAAAGGGAGGGGTCCGCTGTGACCCGCAGTCCGCCGCCTGTATGACCCACACGGCCGGCGACCAGGTATGTTCTCAAGTGACTCACACAAGCATGAGATTTAAAAAAAATATTATTTTCAAAGAAGTATGTTCTGTCACGTCTTGTAATATCACCGTTGTTCTTTTTTACCGCGCCGCCATGGGCATTTCTAAGATCGGTGTAAATCTGATGGGATAATGTTTGGGTTTGGAGGAGGGGGATTTATGCCATTGAAATCCGTGAAATTCACACTCAAAAATGCCCTGGAACACACTTGAAGAAATTCAATTTCCAGTCACAGCTGATGAAAAAAATGTTAAAAACGGAATAAAAACTTTAGGGTAATATATTTTTAAAATGAAGCACCAGAGGATAGTACCACAAGGCAAAAAAAGTTTTGTTTGTATGAAAACCGGACTGACTATGTAATCTGTTTCTCACAGCAGGCTGAAGAAGTGGGCGTGGCCAACCTGGGGAGGGCGGAGTCAGGACCGACGATGGAGGGTGATGGACAGCTGCTGTTGACATACAGGAACGGAGCGGCGTGTAACAAGACAGACGGCACGCGCACCAACTACACCACCAAGATCCACCTCCGCTGTCAACGCGGCGAACTGGTAGGCCTTCTCACCAGAAATATTTCAGCTTAGTGCCAAAAGGATGCGAGTTTTCCGACAAATGACGAAATTGCGACATTTTACATACGCTAGCAACACTCGCAGTGTTACAATATATATATCAATTCATAGCCGTTCTCTTCCAAAATAATGTTTCAGGGATGGCAGTTTTCCACTTTTCAATGGAAATCCTTGTTTTCATTTTCAGTTTATACAATTTTTTTTCTTGTATAAAACAAAGATCGTATAAATTGGGCCTCATTCACTCCAATAAAACAGTGGTTCGAACCTCCCCACCCCATGTTATTACATGGTCCAATAACAATGTGTTTTCCTTTTTTTCTCAGGTTCTCTGATGCACTAAATTCCACATGCAAAATATTCTTCTTCTTTTTTCATGACCCCAACTGACATCCCTGATTTCATAGAAACAGGGTGAGAAATGCATTCTGATTTGTTTGGGTGTATTTAGACGTACCTCGTTCTTGGAACTTGGTGCTTCTAAAGCACCTAAACAGGTTCTTTGAATATCGCTACACCGCATGTCTGACACACCTCTGATCTGTAACTGTCACAGAACGATGCCCCGCGGCTGATGATCACGGAGGAGGACTGCACCTACGTCTTCCTGTGGGAGACGGCCACCGCCTGTCCGCTGGGCAGCGCCCCGGCGCCCGGCGGCCCCTCCCCGGGCGGCCCGACCCCCGGCGGCCCGTCTCCGGCCCCGGCTTCAGAGGACTGCGCCGTCAAGGATCCCAACTCCGAGTTTGTCTTTGATCTGAAGGCGCTGAGGAAGCAACGAGGGGACTACTCCGTTGGTGACTTAACGGTAGGTTTTTTCTTTTTTATAGCTCAGTATACAAGATACGTTTGCCATTGCTTTTGAAATTTGTATTTTTTGGGGGAAAAAGAAACAATACAGTGTAAAAGTAAATATGCGTATTTTCACCCTCATGCGTTGTTAAAACATTGAGCAATGCCTGTGAACGTATCAGTGTGAAGCAGACCTAACATACAGGTGAACGAGTGTAGTGCAGTGTACATGGTTGGCTGTGACCATGTGGTTTGCCTACCTGCTGCTGTCTGTGACACCACCATGTCTTTTTTTTTTACAAACCTAACCCTACATGTGTGTGCACATTACATGTAAACATGGTACGGTGCATGTGGCTGGCTGTAACCAGGTGGCTGGCCTGCCTGCTACTGTCTGTAACGCCACCATGTAATACTTTCATAAACCTACCCCTGGATGTCTGTGGACATTACATGTGAACGTGCGTGGTGCGGTGCATGTGGTCGTCTGTAACCAGGTGCTGTCTGCAATGGCACCATTTTTTTTTTGTTTTCTTCTCAAATTTTATTAGGGATAATGCATCGTACATTAATGTCACCGGGTTCGGCAACACTGCCGTTCTTCCACCCGGGCCATGTAATATTTTGTATTAACATAACCCTACGTGTGGACCTTGCAGGTGAACGTATGTGGTGCGGTGCACGTGGCAGGCTGTAACCAGGTGGCTCACCTGCCTGCTGCTGTCTGTAATGGCACCACGGCCGTGGCCGGAGTCAGCTCCCAGCTGAGGATCTCTGACAACGGCCGCCTGTCGCTCTCCTACCCCGGCACCCGCCTCGGTGACGGTAAGAATTCTAATTTAAAAAAAATACAATATACATATCCTTGCCTGAAACTTGTAGCATACTTTGTGTCAAATTCGATGGTTTATGAACTAAGTCTTAATTATGACAGACATTTTTCCTGAATTTGGATCAGTTGAAAATGCTCTTTTGAAAAACGATGAAACCATGAAAAAAGAATTGCGAAAGAATATTGTATTCATTTTCAATAAACAATGGACATGTATTTGTATATACATAACAGAGGAAGATAAAAGAAATATATAGATACACTAAATTACGGATATCTAAAGATTTTTTTATCTATAATGATGAAAAACAGTCTGCAGCATCTGTAGATCTACATGTACCCATACCGGAGGAAAGTGGAGCAAAGAAACAATTCCCTCAACCCTCCGCTCCATACTGTGTCAGACACTGATCCATTTTCCACATTTCCTCTGTCTGTCTGAGGCAGTAAATTTCACTTGAAATACAATCATTTTTTGTTGTTGACAATGATATGTCATCACCATGGTTAAGGATACATGATATGGTTAATACCATTTTCAATTTATTTTGTAATTGCTTTATGGGGGATTGTTTTAAACATTTTTTCACATTGCTTATATAGGACTGTCGATGAATGTTTTTTTTCTTTTTTTCAAAAACATTTTTGACCTCCTCCTCCCCACTGTCATGCTTTCTCCACAACCCTTGTCATGCATGGTCACAGAGACTGGAACCCCCTCCCCTTGCTGCATGACGTCATTAGTGGACAGCCCCTATATTGGAGTTTTACGAACCAGAGGGGGTAGGGAAATCAAGTGTACTCCTCCACTATACTCTATCCTTTCCATGTACACTTGTGAATTTGAGTGCAATACACTTCAGCCTGGGCCTGCAAATAACTTCCTATTTTCTAATTTTTTTCTAACCAAAACCAAAGGAAGGTCCCACCCGGCCTTCTCGGTGAAAAGTGAAGGCCTCTGCGAGACCAACACGTACACACCCAACGGGAAAAGAATTAACACATCAACTTCCTATTTTCATTCTGACCCAAATGAGATCACTGCACTTTACAGGTCAGAAGAAGGACGTGGTGCTGCGGTTTGAGTGTAACAAGGCGGCCATCGCCGGCCCGCTCCGGGTGAGCCGCTCCAGCGCCGAGACCCTGGAGCTGACCATGGAGACGGCCCTGGCCTGCGCCCCGGAGCCGGTGGACTGCGTGATCACTGACCGGCAGGGCTGGGAGTACGACCTCTCCCCGCTCAGCCGCAGTACTGACAACTGGAAGGTGATGGACCCCCGCGTGGAGCATTTTGATATCACATACTACATCAATGTGTGTCATACGCTAAACCCCGTACCAGACGCCAACTGCCCAGGTAAGTCAGCACAAGGATGAGCAGTTTCTTCTTCTTGGAGCAGTTTATTGAGTCATATGACTACATCGAGATGTTCTTTGTGAGGGGCTAGCCGTAAAGTATGAATGCAAAGTTTTAAAAAGATTTGACCCCTGACCCTTCACGCACGTACGCAATAGGATAAAGAAGGGATGTAAAATCTTTACATAGAAGAATATTCTCGAATATTTTCATTTTGAGATAATTGGTGTAGTTTTTCTTTTTTAAATCATGTAAATTATCTATGTGATAAAGGTCTCTCCATTGTACGACATCAGAGAAACTGATATCATTGACTGTAGTTGATAGAACTTGAAGAGTGGGAGACCATTTTACCTGTAAAAGTTAATTCAATATTAAAGGGAAATCCATTATTATTGAGATCTGCAGTATATTTGCTAGTATGATTACAAAATTGTTTCATAACTGAATGTTGTGTAATGAGATATCTAGAATATTCATCGCATTATAGATTATTATCATTCCAAGATTTAAAAGAATATAAAGTAGGTGGGCTGAATGATTTCTTTTCTGCCTTTAAATGTATCGCTGATGGTAAAGTTTCATTGTCCTAGAAGCATCTTCGTTTATGTGCCTTTATAATCAATTATGTCGGAAATCCTTCAAATCTCTAATAATCCTTATACTTAAAATCTATATATTCCACGAAATTCCGACGATCCCAAATCATCGAATTTCCTGGAAGCTAGCAATAAAAAAACTACACCAAAAACCAAAGCTAAATATTCCTGAAAGTGAACATTAAAGGGATAATACAATAAAACATTTCCTCATATCTTACAGGAGGTGCCATTGGTGGATGTCAAGTCACTAAAGGTCACGGGGTGTTTAACTTGGGGTACGTGCAGAGCATGCCGGTTGCTGGTCAGCAGGGGTCGCTGTCAATCCGTTACCTCGGCGGGGATGTTTGTCACAAAGGTACCCCACAAGAGAGTCGCCGCTCCACACGCATCATCTTTGAGTGCTCCGATACCCAGGTAACCAAAAGATATAACAGTTTCATTATTGGTGTGGTGAAGTGAAGTGTATGAGTTACTGTGTTATCCTGGCTAGCAGAAAGAGAAATGGATAAAACTTATATCAAAGTTTTATTCGAAAATCTGACCTGAGCTATTGTGTCCTCATACTGAGTGTTTCTTTTAACTGTATTTTTACCAGTCTGATTACATTGAGTTGAATGATAGTTACTGAAAATGGGAATCGCATATTGTTTGAAAGCCTGAACAGTTATCGAGTATTATAAAAAAAACAACAACATTGCGCTGGAACAAACTTGAAAACGAAGATTGCAGAATTCATACATAACCAGACTCCGCAATATGACTAGAGATGTAACCCGTGGGTGTGAGATTTTCGTGTGCAGGTATATAATAATATATCATTTTTACACATGTTCAAGTACGTCAATTGTTTGCGTTGCAGACTGCTCCAGTCTTCCAGAGTGAAACTGCTGACTGTGAATACATCTTTACGTGGAAAACTCCTAGCGCCTGCCCTCTACAGGTAACTATTTAGATACGCTCACTGTTATCTCTACGAGTTCGATAGCAGTGAAGGCAATGAAAACCTAACAGACACAACTTAGTAACTTCTAATAATGGCGTTATAAGATCTATCGTACAAAAATATAAAGAGGCGGATGGACTCGAACGAAATGTATTCAAAGAAGTAAAAATCACCGGATGTAAAATCTAGGAAAGAATACAAAATGAAAATCTAGAAATAATCGATTCAGCCTCCCAACAGATCCTCAGTCTCATGCCATGGCTGACAAAGATAAGATTTCCACATTATCCTACCCCTCACAAAAAACCATCATTGATTTAACATAGGCAAATCTTATGTGGCGTGCCATGACATATAGTAAAATTCATGTACCTAGAACAGGCCTGTTCCCCACTACGCTCTCGTTCGGTTTCTACTAATTATCTCGTGTCTCACTGAGGCAGTAAACTCTATATGGAAAACATTCCCACTTTCCTTTCTGTCGGCGGCTAACATCAGTTTATAATGTTGTGACACTGACAGACTGTGACGGGCTCAGAGTGCCGGGTCACCGAGCCGCTCTACCACTACACCTTCGACCTGCGTCACCTGCGTAAAGTGGGCGACCACGACTACTCGGTGACGGCGGGAGAGTACACCTACCTCCTCAACGTCTGCGGCCCGCTCGCCGCCGGCCACGGCGCATGCGCCGGCGACGTGGGCGCATGTCAGACCAAAACTCAACCCAACGGTGACGTCACCGCTATAAACGCAGGTAAGTCATTTTCAGATGAGATATATAGGGTACATAGCGATTGTGCCGTGGAGACGGTCATCTTGCCCCCTCCCCCCCCCCCCCCCCCAACGCCATCTAAAACACCAGGTGGCGGGACCAATCATCAATGGATTTTGTTGAGCTTGCCATGGAGGAATTTTAGCTTCATCTCAACACGATCAGCCAATAATAGCCTGATGAGATTGTACGCAATTGAAACTGCTGGTATGCTCCAGGACAACAAGAGCATAATCTGGAGAAAGAACTAATACCCACTGACACCAGACTGAACCACAGGGGGCAGCACAGCCTAGCACACTCCCTAACGAAGCGGTTCCTAGAGTCCGCAGAAGATGGCGCCACTGTACACACAACACACACTGGTCCCCCACCACATAGAACCAAAGACATCTAGACCAACAACAAACATTGGCCTAGATCGGTTCCCGCCGTCTTTTGTTTCAGTCTGCACCAATTACATACACCAAAAACAATCATGTGATTGACCCTAACCAGTGGGAGCCTTGCTTAGAAGGTGACCGGAATAAATTAACTCAAATGCCGCCCGCCGGCCGAGAGAACGCCGTCACATACCAGCAGTCGCTCACGCCGATCGACCGTCTTTTTCCATTCATCTCAATATTATCTCTAGATTATAGAAGTAGAAAATAGTGGTTGCCCCCTATTACAGTGGCGCTCTCTTACAATTTCCTGGCGGATGATGGCAGAACTAGCAATCACTCTGTGCCCTAAATACAGGGATCCAAGTTGGCTGACAACCTACACACGGACAGCCCCGCAATGTTAGAGTAGTATATGTATAGTTTCACATTCATTTCCGAGGCTCTCTTCAAATACTAAAATTAACAATGCTTCTTTTGGGGCTTTGAATTTCCGATTTTATTCTATGTCCCGACTTTCATCCCTGTATTTATAGAAAGCAGCTTTCCACTTTTCCATTGTTATCCATGTTATTATTTTCAGTATATAATTATGTTTTCTTTGTGTGAAACAAAGATGATATTCTTTGAGCCTCATTCGTGCCAATAAAACAGTAGTTTGAACATCCCCACTGACCCTCAGCTCCACTCTTTCGCTGACACTGTTATGCTTCCCATATTTTCTTGTCTCTCTCAAGTGGCAAATCACAGGAAAAATATTTCCATTTTTTTCTGACCAAAACTCCTTATATATAGTAAGTTGAAGTCAGGTTCTTATTGAGTTCATGTTGTGATCTATGCCATACCGCATTTTGTTTACGAACGTTTAGTTAACGAGTCCACAGGACGAGTTGCGTAATCATTTTTAAAACTTTTTATTCAGATAAAGTAGACGTAGTACAATCGCCAATTGGCGTTCTTCCCCGTACTTGTCAAGAACAAGTGACACACAATACATAAAAAAAATTAACTTTTCCATGATTGGAGAGGAATCTGCATCAATAGAAGTCATTCGTATTGAATCCGCCATTTTAATTCCATTAATTTCGAAACAAAAATTGTACTTCAGTCCATTGGCTATTTCTTTATTTCCAAGTTAAAAGCCATTGATATTTAGTATAGATGAACCGAAACAATATAAAACTATATAAATTTGTTCTCCTCTAAACTAGTATTTTTTAGAAGGCCCAAAAATGCCTGGAGGCATCTTGAGGACTCTCCATTCTCATCAATGAAAGGGTTAAAAGAAATAAGCTATCCCTAAGTAAAAGAATCAATTAAATTCTTAGTGCATTAAAAGAAACAATACATTGGACTTAACTCTATCCTTCTCTACTACAGGAATAGGCAATCAGAAGCTGCGGTACAACGACGGGGAGCTGACGTTGACATACACAGGAGGCAAAGGCCCGTGTCACGGCAAGTTCAACCGTACCACGATCATCTCCTTCGTCTGTGACCACACGACGATGGGCACCCGTGGCCCAGCCTTCATCAACGAGTCGTCGGACTGCACCTACCTGTTCGAGTGGCGCACCTCGCTGGCCTGCACCAGTTTCCAGCTGGTGGACTGCACCATCAAGGACGCGCACCACCGCGAGTACGACCTGAGTGCGCTCACCCTGACCAGCGACAACTACGTGTACGACCGGGCACAGCGCCGCTACCTGCTCAACGTCTGCACCACGCTGGTGCACATGAAAGGTACGTCCTTATGCCCCAGTCACACTGGCGTAAAATTTGGCGTTTTTTCTACGTATTTAAATTGGTGGGGACCACGTATTAGCTACAGATTTTGAACGTATCTTTTTGCTTTGCTTTAACGTTTTAGTACGCTTCTCAACGTTCATAAACGCATATTTACGCTTATGTACGTATTTCGGCGTTTTTCTGGGCATTCCGACTTTCCATTACGTATCTCCACGTTTTGCGGCATATTTTGAGATTTCAAAATGCGTAGAAGAACGTAGACGTGCGTACACGGAAAAACGCCGTTTTTTACGCCAGTGTGACTGGGCCATTAGGGGGTGGTTTCTGTGAGCACAGAACTTGCTCCCTATGTGCTCAGTACGTTGTCTATATGTACTCGACAGAAATGGCAGTTTTCTAGCATTCCGAGGAAATACCTATTTTTTTCCCTTCATTTTCAGTATTTTTCTTTTTCCTTGTTTAAAAACAAAGATGATGTTAATTGAGCCTCAATATCGCCAATGGAACAGTTCGAACCTCCACATAGACTTTCAGTCCCCGACCAGTAATGAGTTTTCCATGTCTCTGAGGCATCAAATTCCACATGAAAAACATTTCCATCCAATTTTCTGACCCCAATTGACTTCCCGAAAACAGACAAAATCAGGTGAATGGAACCATACTTATCCTTCTTCATTCCCTGGGCATAAACCACATGAATTATCTCGTATGCATAGCTTACCATGGTCACCATTCAGGGTTTGTAGGCCAGGGAACATTGCTTCTCCCTTCCCCTTACCTGAAAGGGGGCCTTATTTTCGATGTGATGGATATACTGCTAGTATGAGAGCAGGAGGAATTCAAAGAAATTGTGATTTTAAAAAAATTAAGCAAGGAGTGTTTATTTTCGTTTAAACGTACAGTGAGTGATTTTCAAACATCTAAGCATTTTCAAAATTGTGAATCTTAATGTCAGGATGGTTTCGAAACTTTACACGAAATGCGGATCCATTAGTACGATTGTGCTCAAGGATTGAGCTTAAGAGAGTTAAGCAGGACTTCCTTCATCTTACACTGCAATACCCTGAGCTTGGTATCCGAACCTTTTCTTACACTGACCTAACCGCTGGAATATCAATTATCATCCATATACCGTACAAAAAGTTCAAACTTTTTGGGGAAACTCTCGTTGCTAATATGCTTGAGATTTTTCTAACAATACATACCGCTAACTCTTATTTCATGTCTTTGAATGCAATTAAACACAACTTTGTGAAAATCTATCTTGGGATAGATTTCATACCTAAATGACATACGGACCCACCTATGAAATCTATACAGCTATAATGATGTAATGCTGTTTCAGGCTGATTCGCGTCCCATCGGGCAAAGATATTTATTTATTATTATTATTTTTTTTTAAGTCTTTTATTTATACTGGTAGAACTCAGTTCATTACAAAACTGGTATTATTGTTCGGCCAGTGCCGTACGTACAATATCCTTTGTTGTGTTTTACACTGACGACATGGGTATCAACAGAATTGGTTAAACAATAGGGATTGTGTATATTTCCACGGTGTTGATTACATGGACAAACATCTGTCAATATTATAGTGTTGCCATCTTTCCGGTTATTTACCTTTCGACTTCGGAGCGGCTTCCGTACAAAAAGGAAAATCTAAATTTCATTATATTTTCGACCGAATTTTAACCTCACACAAGCAGTAGCTGCCAAGGAATCAACTCGTTATTATTGTCCCAAATGAAAAATTGAGAGTTCATTATTTCAGAGTAGATTAATAGAATTTGGAAAGTTTCCGGACTTTCTCCTAGAGCTCACTGGCATTTCTTAAATACGAACTCATGAGTGTGAAAATATGTAACCTGTGACTCTACTTTTAGGGTCAACGTGTCCACTCAACTCCGCCGCCTGTTACATTGACAGTGAGGAAACTGACACCAGCAAAAAGTAAGTCACTACCACACTGTCTCTGTAGTCTGCAATTTGTGTAAGTTGCTGACAATAGTCCATCCAGATCTAGTGAAATCTTTATTCGAGATGGTATAAGTATTTTCTGATTATTAGCAGGTGGACGGTTGATCTTTAGGTTATGGATATAGCCTACTGTAGTACACATGTTTGTAGAGTCACTAGGCAACCTGACCATATTTTTGCTTTTTATAGCTCACTAAGTAGAGAAAGGAATATGATTTTTGTTTTGGACAGAAGGTTTTATGGTCATACCATATCTAACAGTTAAAATGTTTAGTATATTGACATGGGTTTTTAGAAAAAGAGATTTCAGTTGGGGGAGGGGGGGGGGGGGACTTTTGAGTCACAGGTCCATTTTTAAGAATTCCTTTATGGACATATTTCTACCTGTAAAACTGGTTCAATCATGATATAATATGCCTCATCTGAAAGAGAATAAAAAACAGTAGGTGCTAGGAAGTGGAATTTTCCAGGTAGATTCGATATTTACTGAGATATTCAGGTATTTATTGAAAGTGGGGGGGGGGGGGGGGGGTTATGGTGAAATGGGCATACCCAAACAGATGTTTTACTCAATATTGATTTACATTCAACATTAGTGTAAAGTTTACCATCTCCATGTGGCACTTACAGTTGCTTACACCCTAGGAAGTGTCGTTATTAAGGTGAAATGTATATTGTTGTGCTATCCATGTATTTTTGCCAAATTTCCTAATGGGAGGGGGGAGGCAGAAGGTGTATGAGAAGATATTTTATTCATCCCAGCCCATTCCATGACCAATAACAATGTGTGTTCCATGTGTTTTCAGTATCTCTGAAGCAGTAAATGAAACACGAATAGTATTTCCTATTGATTTTATAACCCAACTGACATCCCTGCTTATCTCAGGTTCGTGAAACTGGGCGAGGCGAGCGGGCGCCTACTGACGTTTGACAGTAACGGCAACATTCAGCTCACCTACACCCGGGGACAGAACTGTACTGGCGCTGCTGCCGGTCTGCAACACCAGACAGTCATTACCTTCGTGTGCAAGAAGGATGCTATCGTGAGTACAGCCTGTATGGAAATCATTAAATACTTACATTCTGGGGATTCAAATGCCAAACATATTCTATATTGTAGGGCACCCTTTACTCATTTCCAATATTTACAGAAATGGGGAGGGGGGGGGGGGGAGTTTCACACGAGATAGTGGAACCATCGATGTGTTAAAACGAGGTGCGAAAACGGCCACGTCAAACGATTTTTATAGCTACCTGAAATATAGACCCAATACGCCCTCATCAATCTATTGGATAGGTAATTTTGGTTGGACACAAGTGATTTCAATATTGGCATCTATTTTTACTTCCAATCCTCATAGACTGTATGATCATCCTCACCTTATAGGTTTTCATTTGATTTTTACTGTTTTATGTGTCCCAGACTGGTGTTATAAGGCAAACCACCGAAAACTGTCTAACCACGTTACCTTCTGTAATTGGCCATATAATCGGTCCCCCGATTGCCATCGTTAATTGGTTTTCATTATTGTGCGACACTAAATAATGCACAGTTTTCCTGTCATTTCTAGTTTTTAGTTTTCATATGGGGTACTGAACATTCATCGTATAAGATGATTCAGAAATTTTCCCTTTTTTTCAGACTCCACTGGCATTTATTGATAAGAACAGAGAGTTGACTTTGTGATTATTTGTGACAATTGTTGTTTTCACGCAGGCTTCGTCACCCACATTGGTCTTTAATGAGCAGGACTGCATCTTTCACTTCGTGTGGGAGACGCGTATTGCCTGCCCTGTCACAGCACCCGCGCCCGCCACCAACAACTGTACTGTGCGCAACCCCGTCACCGGTAAGTGGTTCTTCCTTGACTAAGAAAATACTGTAAAAATTGTTATGAGAAAATAACTGGGACTACTGTTAATAAAGACATAATCAGCTTTTTTAAAGAGATACAACTCTATGGTAGTATAAGTATTGTTGAAAACTTTGAAAAGAATTCACTGAAATCATCCCTTTTGAGGCCATGATATTATCAAGAGACGTCACAAGTTTGAGTCTTAGTTTATTTATGTCACGCATTTTGTTGGCTCCATAATTTCACGAGTTGAAGATGAGTGACATTACAGAGCCAACAAAATGAGTAGATTTTATCCTACCCCTTTTCCACATTTTTCAGCATTAGAAAGTAGTGACGTAAACAACACTTTATGCCACACCCATGTTAAGCCTATGACGTTTTTTATTAGGGATAGTGGTAGGGGTAGAGTAATAGTTTCAATCATCAAAATTGTCTGTATTCATTAGTAACAAAATAACTGAATCTGAACAGTCACCATATCGGATTGTCTCCCTCCTGCCCTGTTTTGCAGTATGGCTGCCATTTTTACCGTCATTATCGCTCGCTCTAGTTCCTAACCTGCACTTGGTGTCAGTGCACTCTAACAATGACACTGAGATGTTAGTGCCGGGAGTGCCCTCATTTGTAAGTACTGCAGCCCAGCACGAGATTGATCATCCCCCATTGGTTGTTAGATTTATAGCCAACCATAGCCACACAAGCCAAGCCTGGAGCATCTGACCATTCTTGATTGCATATAAGCATCGGCTGTGTGAGGAAGTGTTCCTGCCCCGTATTCTAAACTTGATTGCATATAAGCTCCTCCAGTCTCTCAATAAATCAGTCTCCTATGGCTCATAGGTGTACCCCATACCGCTTTGTCTGAGCCCTGATTCCTTTGCTCTTATAGTCTATACTCCAGGTAGTCTTGGTCCCGAGATTTTACAACCTGTTCTTTACCTGGCAGGTTACCAGTACAACCTGATAAGTCTGAGCAGACCTGAAGGATACCGGACTGGAGACGGTCACGGCCATGAGCTGCTCATCAACGTGTGTGGACCGCTCACCGGCAGCGACTGTGAGGACAACCCAGGTAAGAGAGTCATACTATGTTATACACTAGAACCCTACGCAAGGACATATCAGACAATTCACCTTAGAATCAAAGCCCATGCCAATATCCAGGAAATTGAATATAATGAACTTGTTTAATATTTAATATTTTGATGATATTATGATAGATATACAGGAATTCGTGAAACTTGTAATTTTCATAAAGTATATGAATTGTATAATACTACACATTTAGGTACTAAAACATGTAGGTCACCATCCCCGTTTTTGAAAAAAAACCTCACACAATTCCTAAGTATACCTCCTATATAAATGTGGCAAATATTTTGCCCATTGAATTAGGAAAAACTGGACAAAATATCATATCTGACTCATATTCTTTTATGAAGTCTCAAGGAATAGTTGGAATGGATAATTGTCAATATAAAAAATCAGAAGGTAGCGTCGATGTGAGTTTTAGGATATGCCTTTAACCCCACTTAAGGGACACTCCGTGTAAGCTAGCAAGGGAATTCGCTGTAGGATAGTGTGGATCTAGACGGCACATAGGCAGCCTCATATACGTGCATCCATTAGCCCCTGACACTGAAACTACACGTGGCACCCCTATGTAGTTGGTATCCGAATTATCCATGGCTCAAATAGCATGTAGGGTGGTCCTAGATTGGCCGCGATATCTGTCTCCACTCTGTTCCAATTGAGAGGTTGGTATGTGCCCTGTATACAGTCTTTGCTTGCCTCGTGTAAAAGACACTTGTTTATCTGAAATACCCTGAATTAATTTCCCCATAATTCCGTCGTGCAGGTTCATGTCAGAGGGAGCTGGTGGGCAATAACGGGCCATGGAACGCAGGCATGGCCAACCGCAAGCTGCACTTTATCGACGGGGACCTGTTCCTCAACTACAGTAGCGGTGACGTATGCCACCATAACAACCTGACCCGCAACACCGTCATCAACTTCGTGTGCGCCAAGAACGGCACGGGCCGCGGCCTGCCCGTCTTCGTCGACGAGGACGATGACTGCAACTACTTCCTCTCGTGGCACACTGAGCTGGCCTGCGAACGCCAGGTACCTATCGCCTTACTCCAACTGAAATCCCTATGACTTTTTTCCGAGAAACGACGGAATTCCAACATTTCATATACATTGGCAACACTTGCAGTTTTAGGATATATATCGATCCTAGCCATTCTGTTCCAAAATAATGTTTTGAATGGTACTGCGTTTCAATTTGCCGATTTTTTCCTCAGTCCCGACTTTCATCCCTGCGTGACATTGTATTGTATTTTCCCAGGATGCAGTAAGGCAGGACTTGTGTAACATCATTTTCCAGTTGAAATAGAAAAAAGAAACAGGAAAAGAACTAAACTTTTTATTGTGTCGCAGTTTCGATTACTCATGAGTGTGTGTCTATAGGTGCGTTGTGAGGTGGAGGATGACAAAGGGAACGTCCTTGACCTCTCACCTTTGGTGCGGGGGTCAGGGTCACATCTAGCCTTAATGAGTGACGCCACTTCCCAGCACAGCGCCCTCTACTACATCAACGTGTGCCGCCCCCTCAACCCCATCAGTGGCGCCCTCTGCCCGCCACAAGCCGCAGCCTGCAGGGTCAAGGACGGAGAAAAACCCAAGGTCAGTCCAAGGTCAAGCGAGGCATTCTTGTGCAGTGAGACGGACTGATAACATATACACCATTTGATTGATCCTGATGTTATATATTTCAGTCTGTACATGGTCTAGCAATATTGGTTTCGTTTGAGCAGTAAAATGTAGAACTTCACTTAAATGCTTATAAATCTCATATATTACACTCCAAGGACCAGTGACTTGGTGTTTTCTTTTGTCGGCCTGATAAGTATGATGTGTAATCCAAAATAAATTGAATAGCTTCTAACGTGTTTCAATGGACAACATATATCATCTTTGATGTTAGGGATAGTCTCTATTCTCACCATTATTTCGGTATATAAATAGTCTGTGGTCGGCTGTGACAGATGTTCTCATCATGATCGTGACTAACTCACCCACTTGTATTTTGATCAGAGTCTGGGCCGCGTGTCGCGTGCTCCTGTGTTTGACAAGAACACACGTAATGTGTTCATGGTGTATGACCATGGCGCGCCCTGCTCCCAGAACAACGGTAGAACCAACGCCTCCTCCCGCATCAACTTCGTCTGTAAACCCGGGCCCGCTCTGGTAAGTCACATCCCGGTCGTATGCCGGTTTGTCTGCTTTCAGTTTACGTTGATTTTACCCCTTTCTCCACTTCTTCTATAGGCCGTGCAACCATATTGAGTTATTTTTGACTTAGTATACAAAGTTTCTCATAACTTAGGCTCTAAACAAGATACAAATTTGCAAAAGGTAGCATATTAAATCTAAGATTATGGGCTTTATTGCCATGCATATATTGAATTTATTTAGGCAGTTTATCTGTTTTCCTTTTTGATGTATTTTCTCAGAAATCATGTGTTTGACTCCTAGAATATGAGTGAAGATTCTATAGAATTCCATGTGGAAGCAAAATCTAAATCCAGTTTGAGTAGAGAAATATTTTACCATCATTTTGATACTTAAACTTTTGTTGTAGGCCCCTTTTTGTGATATCTGCCATATATCAAATCATTGGCATAGAAGGCGAAAAATGGAGAAAATAGGCTTGGTTGGGAAAGAAGCAATATTTTGATATTATAATTTCAAAGAATGTTTTTCCTTTAGTTGTTATATACAAACAAATGATTGACTTATGCTGCATATCTATTTAGTTTAAGTAATCGATAAGATCTTTGAAGAAGACACTATTTGAATTCACATCCTGACCTATAGTCGGAGATGGCCGCTTTCCATTTTCCCATAAAAATCCACCTTTTCCTTTTCAGTATATATAGTTCTTTTTCCTGGTGTAAAACAAAGATGATGATTTAGCGTCTTTCGCCTCAATAAACAGTGCTGTGACGCTCCCAACGCACCCTCAGTTCTATGCTGTGGCAGACACCAAAATGTTTTCCACGTTTTCTCAGTCTCCCTGAGGTAGCAATATTCACATATAACAGCAATATTCACCCCAACTCACACCCATATCTAGTGTGCGGATGCAAGAATTCCGAATTTGGAAATTTGAGATTTTCGTTTATCATGATCTTGAGTTCTTATCAAAGGATTTAATTTCGAGTGACAAATTAGAAATATGAAACTCAGAATTTTGGGGTGAAGCATTATGAATTACGCTAGTTGTAAGGAGACAGATAGATGTTTAGTCCTTAAAGTGCATAAATCCATATTGGTTTATTTGAGTTTCTGCTCGTTACATAACAAAGATAATACCATTACAAGGCTAGCCCATCCTGGAGGTGGTGACATTAGAAATATGGAACTCAGAATTTGGGGCTGAAGCATTATGAATTACGCTAGTGGTAATGATAGAAACGATGGTAGGGAGAGAAATAGCTGTGTATATGTAGTTTTTAAAGTGCATGAATCCATATTGACCTATTTGAGATTCTGCTTGTTACATAACAAAGATAATACCATTGCAGGGCCAGCCCATCTTGGAGATGGTGACATCGGACTGTCAGTACATCTTTGAGTGGGAGACGAACGTCGTATGTACAGACAACAAAACTCCAAAGTCGGCGACTGATTGTCGCTTCACAGACAGTCGACTACAACACACATACGACTTGTCAGCACTGACGAAAAGAGCTGGATCCACCACGGAGTATACGGTAAGGAGCAGGAGAGCAAGGCTCCATAATCAACTCGAGAATGTCTTTTTTCATTTTCATTAATGCAAGAATCACTTGAATGATGTTATTAGTGGGTGGACGGTTGGTCTTATAGGTTATGGCTAGAGCCCACTGTAGACCTACTTGTACTGAAGTCCCTGAAACCATAAGGCAGTTACCATAGAAACCACGTTGAATGCATTGATAACACCACGAGCTTCTTCCAACACTCCCATGCAGATATTTGGTATAACATCAATAGGACATAAAAATGCTCTGGTTGGAAAGGACGTACGCTGTAGTACCCGTCCTACTCACCAAGGAACACAATCATTATTGTGTTCCCAGTTACCTAAACAAATTTAGTCAGGGGAGTTCGGGTGGGGGAGGGGGGGGGGGGGCTTGGTGCAAATGACTTCAGGAGGTTTCTCAATCTCTTTGAGGTATTATACTCCACATGAAAAATATTTCCTCCTTTTTAAAAAAAAAATTTGATATCTCTGCTTTTAAACAGGTGAAGTCTGGGAAGAGCACGTACTATATCAACGTGTGTTCCGCCGTGGTGGGCGCGGCGGCGCGGACTACGGGCTGTGGCGGCGCGGCCGTGTGCCTCGTGGACGAGCAGGGTCACGGGGCGTCGTACGGCGTGCCCGCCGGCCAGCAGTTCATCATGGAGAGCAGCACGCTGAAGGTGTCCTACACCGGCGGCAAGACCTGCGGTGAGTACCGATACATCACACAAAGATGGCAGTCATCCACGTTTCCATATAAATCCATATTTTCAGTATTTTCAGTTTTATTCTTTTGTTCTTGTGAAAGATACATGTAGTTACGATTGAACCTAAATCACGCCAATATAAACGTGGTTTAAGGCTTCGCACGAAATATATCCCCACTTTTTTCACCCCTGTAACTTGATCAGATGGAACGCTATTGCTCTCTGTACTAATTAAAGTGTGCTGGAAAAAATACGAGTACGTGTAGTTGCGATTAAGAATGTTTAATTTGAACATAACATTCACATAAAATTAGAACAATACGGCATTGAGCCTACATGGAAGATTTGGGATGGTGGGTGGGTAATTCGATTACTTGCCATGTTGGAAACTGTTCAGAGAATGGCGGATGTCTGCAGTCATGTGACCCTTGTGGGTTGTGAGGCAGTAGCACCAGGTGTCAGCACCTTAAATTATACACCAATGTCCCATTATTTCCAATTAAAGTGTGCTGGAAAAAATACGAGTACGTGTAGTTGCGATTAAGAATGTTTAATTTGAACATAACATTCACATAAAATTAGAACACGGCAAAGTGTGAATGGTTGTTCATTTGTGGTACATTCCTCTGGGAACATACGCTTCCACGGCTCTTGATGTTTGAGCCCACGTTCCGTGTGTGCAGACCTGTGCTCTTGTTGCCCCACCCCGGGCCGCCCACTGCGCTCCCGTTCTCCTGAGAGAGTGCAGAGTGGCTGTGGTTTGATTGGGGGAGTCAATGACCGCCAGTGCGCTCCTAAAGAGCCGTGTGACTGTGGCCACTGTTATGGGGGCCTCCGAGGCGGGTTTAACAAATAGGTATGATGACTGTGGCCGTGGATCGCGCTGGTACATTTGATGGATGCGATGCACGACACAGAACCTTGTGTCGGGCGTGCTGCTGACTGGTATGGTGACGACCCTGCCGTTCAGTGTCTTTGTGGACTTGACATGCACCAGAATAGTGCTCTGTTGGAGAGTAAGATCCCCCCTTGTGAGGAGATGGCGTGTGCCCGCCTGGGTCCACACGATGTTGGATTGTCGCAGCAGTGTCGTCAGTGCAAATAGGACTATTGTATAAGTCAGGTCGCCCAGAGGGCCCATGCTCATTAATACGTCATGGAGTTTAAGTATTTCATCGGCCCCGATCACCGGGGCCGGTGACGGTACATGAGAGGTGTTGCGCGCTAGGCTCCTTAGGATATTTTTTACAGGTTGCGCCGAAAACACACCTACACCATGCCCCCTCTCCTGGATGAAACTCCGAGCACCCGACAGGTAGTTACGGACCGTAGCCGGTGCTGAGAAGGAGTTGGAGAGAAACTGGACGAACATCAATATGTCCAGGATTGTCGGGCGCTCCATATCGCACCCATATGCCGTAGTAAAATACACGTACGCCCGTGCCTGAACGTGTCTGTTGTTGAGTGTGCCCTCCGTGAAGGCCGCGTCGTATGTCTTGGAGAGTTGCCTATACAAGCGGGACGTCTGGATCTCTGAAATCAGAAAGCACATGTCAGGACATCGGATATGTCCTTTGCCTCCACCTGCCTGAGCCCCCTCGCCGCGATCGTCGCCCGCGCCTCCACCTCGTATTTCCGTGCCAGGTCCCACCGTGACAGCGCATCGGCGAGCACAAGCTCCACTCCGGGTGTGTGCTGAACACAAATCTCGACCTGCCGCAGGGCGCCGAGCATCGCGAGTTCCCGGGAGCACGCCGCCATGATGGGGTCGCGGGTCCTTCCCGACATCATTACAGCCGCAGTTGCAGAATTGTCTGTTTTGATGAGGACCCTTTTTCCTGCATGGTCCTCCCGCACGAGCGTCCTCACGCACGCGAGAAGGTTCACTGCCTCCAGCTGCGATATGTGGTGTGTGGTCGCCATATCACCTGGGAACACAAGCCTATACCACGCCTCGGCTGAGAAGCCTCCTCCTGCGAGCATGCAGGCATCGCACTCCAGGGTGACGGTCTCCCGCACCTCGGGCACCAGCACGCGGCCATTAAAGTCCCGTGCGAAGCGCCTGAACCACGATATGTCTTTTCTTGCTTCGGCCGATATCGGTACCCTATCCTTGCCCCCCACTGAGCGGAGGAGCGCCAGGAGCCTGCTCATGAATTTCCGGGCATGGGATATGCATGTCGTAATGTGTGCTAGCCGTCCCACCAGCTGTTGCAGGTCCCTTCGTGACGCGTGTCGTTTTTCCATCCAGCGCGCGCATTCCTCCACGACCTCGCCGAGCTTCGCTTGCGGCACCCGGATCACCATGGCGGCGGAGTCGACGTGATATCCCAGCCACTCCATCTGTGTGCTCGGGGCGGCCGATTTCCCGTCCGCAATCCCGACGCCTAGTTCCCGGCACAATTCCTGGAAAGCCCCGAATCCGTAGGCCGCCACCGCTGAGGTGGTGCCCACGCCCGAAAAGTCGTCTACATACGCTATACACGCCGCCCCACGCAGCTGCATCAGTCGGCAAAGTGTTTCTGATACGCGCTGCTGAGCGTATCCGGATGTCCTGCATCCAAATGCCGGACATATATCTATATAATGTTGTTGCTCGTACTGGATTCCCATCAGTGGGTACGATAGGGGGTCCAGGCGGAGCTGGCGGTACGCCCGCTCGAGGTCACACTTCCACATCAGGCTGCCTGTACCCGCCTGGGTCAAAATCCGTGCAAAGTCGAGGACAGACGGCAGCACGTATTGTGCTGGGCTTCCCTCGAACGATCTCTTGACTATTCCGCTGTTCACGCTTTTTCCTTCTGGGAAAGACAGGTCGATGATTACGCGCCTTTCCCCGGGTGTCTTCTTAGGTCGTGTCATTAATGCACTCCTCTGCGTCCACGGGGAGAAGGGCGGTTCCGTGAAGGGGCCCAGCATGGCCTCCAAGCTCACTTCCTTGTCGATAAACCCCCTCACCTGCCGTGGGTAGTCTCGGGCCGATGGGTGGTTATCCTCTGCCGATGTCGGGGGGCGTTCCGCCGTGTAGGATGTAGGCCACCCAAACTCCAGGTAATCTACCATCTTCTGGTCGGTTATCCTTTCTGCGGCGCTTCTCCATGCCTCGATATTAAGTTGCGATGGTATGCGTCTCCTCCGTGCGAGGTGGTTGGGGAGGCCGGTTGCTTTCACTTCCCGGTATATGTCCATGTGAACTCGTGCCACCCGGTCTGATTCCGCGACGGGGTCCGGCCACCACGCTGCTATATGTTGTTTATACTGGTACGGGGTCAGTGTGTCATGACCCCGGCCGGGGTCATGGGTTCCGTCCTTGTTTTGTACGGTGTCCGTTGTCTGGCTGTTCAGAGTATGTTCTTGATGTCTGTGCGGCGTGCTGGCTTGGTTGTAGCCTTTGTGCTGATCAGTGGTTTGGTTTTGCTCGGCTCTGGTTTGTGGGGCAGGACTATAGTCGCCAGAGTTGAGCACCTTGGCCTGGGCCGGGTCATAACACACATCGGCATTATCCTTCCTATGTGCTTGCTTTCCGCTCACTTCACTGTGTACGGGCTCCTTTCTGCTGTTGCCGCGGCGGTCTCCCCTTTCCCTGTCTGCCACTGGGTTATAACACACATCAGTGGTATGTTGCGGGTCGGCACCAGCTGTTGGCCCGTCCGGCCATTCATGTCCGTCACGGGTGGGTGGAGGCGGGTGCGGCGTCGCTGCCCGGGCCCGGGCAGCCTGTGCAGTGTTGACAAACATGGTATGTGGTTTTAAAATGTGATCTAAAAATCCTGTTTCTTATCTTCTTTCTCTTTCTGTTTCTTGTTCTCTAGCTTGAACTTTTTAGACCTGCACGCGTTTTCCGGGTGCCTCAAGAGTGAACATTTTGCATATACACAGTGGGAGCATACATGCAAGTGGCGAAAACCGTTTGTAACGTGGTCCTCGGTATTACTACACGCTGACTGGTTATACATTCTACATGGGGGGCCCGGCTTTGCCTGTGCCACCTCGTCTGACATATCGATCGTACTCATGCCTGGCTTTGTTTCGGCTGTTTTTCTACCCTGCGCCCCGTACTGTTGTGATAACTGCAGTCTCAGCCTGTCCAGCTGGTACTCTTCCTCCCACGCTAGCCTTCCTGTGGAGATTAACGTGGCTACTTCCTCGCTCCACTCTCTGACATTTTGCCAAGGATACTTAATAGCATCTAGACAGATTTGTTCTATGTGCCTGTCTATCGCTCTCTTCGTCTTTGGCTCCTCATTTTCCCTTCTGACCTGTATCATGCCCCAGACATACTCACTCTGAGTGAGTTCTGCTACTCCGACCTTGGTCTTTTTTATCCCTCTGGTTACATGAGCATAAGCGAAAAACTTCTTACCCTTTCTTGTGTTCGCTAACGGGTTAAGATTAGCGGCCAGTATCTCCGCGACTCGGCGCGATAAATCCTGGTCTCCTGATGCCTCTGTTATATTCTCCGGGGGGTCATATATTTCTTCCCCGTAAAATCTTGCGTCTGTGCTTGCCTGGCGCGGGTGTGGGTTGTCGTACGTCCTTTGTTGCCTTGGCTCGGAGAAGTATGTAATTGATGCATCCCTTCTTCTCGCCTGCTTTTCCCGCGCTTGTGGCCTCTTGAAGTCCGGTGACGCCTCGTAGCCGCTCCGTCTTGAGATTCGTTCTGCTACCACGGGAGTCCTCGGCGTTGAAGTTGTGGCGTTGCTTTCCCTCTGCATTTCCTCGGGCTGGTGCTGTTGTTCACCTCGCTCCCTGGATGTTGCCCTCGACTTCTGTTCTTGCCGTATTTCGCGCAGTATCCCGGCCATGTCCGCCATGTCTGCCTTGATTTTTTCGATTTCGGCCTTATTTTTGGAGGTCGAGCCCTTCTTCCCTTTTGTCTTTTTCTCCTCTTTCTTCTCACATGCTTTTTTACGTTTCTTGGCGTCTTGCTGTTCGTTCGGGTTTGGCCCGATGGCTTCGTTTTCAGCAGATGCCTGGTCGATCGTAATTCGATTACTTGCCATGTTGGAAACTGTTCAGAGAATGGCGGATGTCTGCAGTCATGTGACCCTTGTGGGTTGTGAGGCAGTAGCACCAGGTGTCAGCACCTTAAATTATACACCAATGTCCCATTATTTCCAATTTATATGAATAACCCTAAGAAACCTCAGTGTTGATCACTCAAGAGAAAACCGCAATATTCAGGTTAAATTTGTGAAGGAATCGTAGACTTAAAGTATCCCATCATTTGTGAAATATATTTGTTAGTGTAGGCTATCCTTATATATTCATACTATACATACAAGATAATCGTATCACCGAAGGATATTCATGTATGTCTCAAGTTTTATAGTGAATGGTAATCCTGTTGTTATTCAGTCCATTGCAAAGTACAGAATATTGTGTTATCTGATAGTGAGCCTATGTTCCACTTTGCAGGGTCGGGGAAAGCAGCCTCCTACTTCTTATTTGAATGTAACAGCGAGATTCCGGGGCTGGGACAGCCGGAAATATTCAGCGTAAGTTTGCTTCTTCACATCTGAATTATTATTTTATACCTGTGCCAGTATGTTACACAAATACCAACCTCTGCTAGGGTATTGGTATTAAATATATACCGGCACAGTATGGTGGTATAAAATGATGTACCACCCTACTTTGAATACAAATTCTGATTGGCTGAAAAACATTGCACTGACCTATTTAGGAAGTGCTGGCAGTGACTTTCACAAGGATCACAGGAGTTGAAGGGAAAAAAGAGTAAAAAATGTGTTTGGAGCATATTCTGTGCTTGACTTTCACTAAGATGTCAAGAGATATACCAGCACACTTTGAATCCAGCTCGGACATTGTCATATTTCCTTATGTAATCCATCAAATACTTATATTTGAAGGTATATAATAAAATAAATATGTATTACCCTAATGGTACATACTCACATACCTTGTTTCTTTTGATAAAATATTCCACTCGCTCTGCGAGCTCGTGGAATATTTTTATCCAAAGAAAAGCGGTATGTGAGTATGTACCAGTAAGGTATATAAGGTATATACATTTTATCTTAATAGTTCTAGCTCTAGAGTCAGATATGTAGCTGTACAATCTTCACAATGTTACGAATATCTCAGTGAAAGCTCTTCACAATACATGTCATCCCATATAACAATGGCAGTATCACAATATTGTCTCTCGTAGATAGTAAACACGAATCGGATAGTTTGTTTGCTACATCACATAGAGATGGCAGCTTTCCATTTGTCCATGGAAATACACTTTTTCATTGTCGGTATTAAAATTCCCTTTCCTTGTGTAAAAAAAGATGCTGTAAATTCACTCTCATTCACTCCAGTAAAACGTGGGTTGAATCTCTCCACCGACCCTCAGCCTCATGCTTTGACCAACACTGTTTTCCATGGTTTCTCGGTCTATATATGGGCACGTGATATGAGGCAGCAAATTCCACGTGCAAAATATTTCCACTTTTTTTCTGACTCCAACCACGGATCTTTATACTCAACATCCGTGCCCCAACTGACATCCCCGATATTTCATACTGCTGCAGGTGTCGTCAGATGGGTGTGAGGTGGTGTTTAAGTGGCAGACGCCGCTCGCCTGTCTGCCCGTGGTCAAGGACTGCTCGCTCGCCGACAAGGGAGGTGCCGTGTACGACCTTCAGCTTCTGTCACGTAACAAGGGCAGCTGGAACGTATCAGATGGCTACGGCAACACGTAAGTTTTTAAAAGTTTTTTTTTAGACGAAGCATGTTCATAAGATTTATACATGTGATCTTCCATGTAATCTGTAGTAACAATACAAACACAGTAATAATCAGGGAGGCCATTTTTCAATGTTTCCATTGAAATTCATGTTTTCGTTTTCAGTATAAAATTGTTTTTCCTTGAGTAATATTGACATACAAACTGCTAAATTACCCAATTCAGCCACAGCCCATGATCCCTCACTGAACCTCCTCACTGACCCATGTAAAAACTTGAGCTTTCCCTTAATCCTTTGATTACCCACTGTAGTGTGTATGTAATGCGTAAATCCTGTATTGCAATGGAAAATATTTCAATGTTTTTTTCTGCCCCCAACTGGCATCCCTGCAGTATAGGGTGACAAGCAAAAGTTGACAATTACATAGATAATATAGTCATTGCCACTCGCCATTAGTGATCTCGATTATTTATATAAAACTTATATGATATATATTTATATAATATTCCAGTTTTATCCAACTGGTATACATCGGTACAACGGAGTTACACACGGTTATCTACAGTTCTCTGTATCACCATGCAAGTAATAACCCCTGGTATATTTCTCCATTGACTTAATATAGGAGCCTCGAGGAGCATAAAAAATACCCACTGGCGTTTGATAGTAGTTAAATTTTCAGTCATTACATATACTTGCTTGGTTTTGGAAGCTCGAGTGACTGCCCTTTTTTTTTTTTTTTAAGAATTTATTTAGTATTCTCTCTCTACTTCATGACAGGTTCTGGTTGAACTTGTGTCAAGGTCTTCACGGTTCTGTGAACTCGAGTGACTGCCCGCAGCAGGCGGCCGCGTGTCGGCGTGACGCACACGGCCAGGTGGACATGTTAGGTCTCGTCCAGACACAGCGCATCTCTATGGCAGGTCGGTTCATTGAATCACTTTTCCAAAGGAAATCCTATCGTAAAACCGGATGAGTTTTAATCTGGGCTCCCGTATGCGACTCCTGGAGTTTTGACTCCGGATATCACTCGGCTCCGCCTTGTGATATCACTACGCCAAACTCCAGTCGTCGCATACGGGAGCCCAGATTAAAACGAATAAGGTTTTGATTTTATCCTACCCCCTCTGAATGATATTTTTATGTGAGGATGATAACAAAAAACACGATAAAAACTTTCTGAAGTCCTCCATATAGCTTTCCTTGCTGCTCTGAAGGCGCTTGGAACTACTTTCAACTGCTGATCTCTGATTGGTCTATTTTTTGTATGCTCCTAGGAGCGATATTTTATCCGTATGCGACATGGGCGCATACGGAAAGTCAATGTTAAGCCTATGGGATTTTATATTAGGGGTAGGATAAACGTTCCTATTTATCAATTCACGCCAATAGAACAGTGGTTTGAACTTCATCACAGACCCGCTGTCGGCCACTGTGGTTGACACCAACGTGTTTGCCATGTTTTCTAAGTCTCTCTGAGGGAGCAAATTGCATATGTAATATATTTCCACTTTGTTTCTTGACTCCAATTGACACCCCTGTTATATTGACAGTACTAGATGTTTTTTGTGGACAGGCGGTCGTAAACCACGATAGGTTGACGTATAGTACTACACGAGCGTTAGCGGCCGGGGTGAAGATCAAACAAGAACTTTGCCACCACCTGCCCCACAACTGTCACGAACTTCATTTTCTGCCACTTTGCATCATTGTCACTTCTTAGATGTATCTGATACACTATCACGTTTTAAAAAATCTGATTACAAATTCTGAGTTAATTAGGAACTATTCTTTTGTGGTTCTCCTTCAAAAAGGTATTATTTCCCCCAAATCAACGGCTTTGAGGGGGTAATCAAACGGTTTAAGATCCACAATCAATAGTCATGATTTTCTAACATTGATATACACAGATGACGAGAAGACAATCGTTGTGGAGTACTCACAGGGATCTAAGACGTGTGCACAGAGACGGCGACGCCGGGACGATGACCGCGCCAGCATCAAGATCTCCCTCCAGTGTGCCAACACTGTGGGTCAGCCAGTCTTTGTGCCCAGGTGAGATTACATGCTGACATACGGCAACACAGTAGGCCAGGGAGTAGCCTCATGAAGTCTGTTGGACCGGCTAGAGATATGGAAGGGCCCCCCTCCCCCCCCCCCCCCCCCAGCATAAATGGCTCATAACAATTTGCCACCTGAGAGAATTATTCCCCTCCTGGCTGAAGATTACCCAGAGTTTACGCTCGTGTTTAAATTGTGTTTAAAACGATACAATATTATTTCCTTAGTGCCAACGCTCAAGTCGTAGGGCCAAAATACACCATTAAGGGCCGGACCCTATAGGTTGATTGTGATCTTTTTATCGTCTAATCACGTGATAATAATTTTACTTAAAAATCGTGTTCATTACCTTTGCTTGAACATGATTAACGTGCACTGAATGTGTGTTCCGTTTTTCAGGAGAGGGGATAAGGACAGCTGCGCATTCGAGTTCACCTGGAAATCACCTGCAGCATGCAAACAGACCAGGTAAAATGTCATTCCTTATCTGTACTTAAACTAATACAAGACACTAAGCTACGTAGCTGCCACACTACGATCACGACGCTACGAAAACTGGGGACACATTTTTAAAATGTATTTGTGATAGATCGGGAAGGTTGATATAGATTTATTTCGCATTCTTTGAACCTTTAAAGATAAATCACGGCATGCTGGCAAATCCACAATTAGGTTTATGCAGCTATATGGCACATAGTGTACCTTGTCTTCTTGACAGTCTGCTAGGCAGATCACAGTGCAAAGCCCAGAGGGACAGACTGGCCATGTGTAGACCTTAAGATTAAGGATGTCAGAACTCGGACACAAGTACAGGCTACAGCTATGAGTCAGAGAAGACCGATGTTATTGGCAAACAGGAGTGCTTAAACAAAGTCCAGGGATTGACATTTCATTGCATTGCATTTCATCATTTCTCTTATCCTTTTTGTGTTTGTTTTTTCTCTTCTTTTTTTCTGCATATCATATTATATACAATTGTATATTATCAAGAGACGTCACGAGTTTGAGTCTGAGTTTATTTATGCCACGCATTTTGTTGGCTCCATAATTTCACTCGTCTTCGACTCGTGAAATTATGGAGCCAACAAAATGCGTGGCATAAATAAACTCAAACTCAAACGAGTGGCGTCTAGATTTTATCCTACCCTGTTTCCATATTTTTTTCAGTATCAGAAAGTAGTGGCATAAACAACACTTTATGTCACTACCCGTGACATAAACAAATCCCATGTTAAGCCTATGGCGTTTTTTATTAGGGGTAGGATAAAATTATATATATATTGTATAGATGTCAAAGTTAACGTTATGAATGTAAGCATTATGCAATACTACAACTTTATTTTCTGGTCGGAATAGGCCCATACGGGAAAGAAGTGAAGTACATAACTTTATTTTCTGTAATCATGGAGGATGGCGCTGTGTACCAACTGACATTATAACACCTCTCCATACAGGATTCCGGTGACCGAGTCTCATGGGGTGCTGGTAGATCCACTTTCAGGTGGTATGATCGACCTGTCGCCATTAAACCAAGCGGGGGACCACATTGTGAACACCGGGGACAGCCAGTTCTTCATCAACTTGCAGCGGGCGGTGAGCGGCGAGGCGACGGCCGGCGACACGACGGGCTCGTGCCGGGGAGCTGCTGTGTGTCTGCGGGCAGCGGCCAGCAGTACGGGCACCGACCTGGGCCATCTCAGTACCCGCACCTTCTACATGTCAGGTCAGTGTGCACAGGAACTTTACATACTATGTTCTGAAAAAATGATTTAAAAAAATCACCATGTTCAGGTATGATTTAAGTTGTTATCTGGAGGTGCCACAGATATGACTATTAATTTTTGTGAGTCTTTTTATTTGCTTGGTTTTACTGCAAAAGCGTTAGCTCTCGCCGGTATAAGTAACCTTATTGGCACACCCATACACATTCAAAATGTTAACATTCATGGGAAATGGATGAAATACGATATGGGCATTCGATTCTGATACCAAGCGTCTTGTTATTCCCTGCTGAGCAATCAAAATTTGTAAGGGAAGGAACTTCTGAACTACCATGATAGTAACACTTACAGAAATATCTTTTCAGAGACGGCAAATCAATTTACTGAAATAGGTCTACAAAAGTGAAAAGCTTAAATCTTGGATTGTCCCTATATACCCAAAATGGTCGCCTAGGACGTTAAACCACAAACAAACATAGCGTGTGGCTTGTGGCATCTATAAACAGTTTAGTTAACAAAAACAAAATTATTTTTACTTGATAGAATTAAACTGTAGAAAAAAAACCCTGTTGATAATAATGTTTCATATGGTTTCTGAATTAATTTGGTCGTTGATTATTTCCAGACGAACTGCTGCAGGTGGAGTTTACGTCCAACACGTCATGTCAGTCTGACACAACACACAAAGCAACCACTATCATCATCTTACACTGCATCACAACCTCCACCTCCGATGTAAGTTTCCAGTTTTTAGTGTGACCAGTGGCCGACCCGCGAGGAGAGTAAAACTATGTAGCCAATTATAGGATCGGTCAACCTATTTCAAGGCAGACCTGTGACCATAGCACTGCCAAGCGTATCTCTATGAAACTCATGTTTCTTGAGCTAGACTTGAGCAATATCTCACTCTCAAGCTCAAATGTACTGATCATCTTGTTAACCATAAGCATTAAATGATGCCTTACGAGGCAGTCCCGGCGAAACCTTGATATCCTCCCCGGACATAAAAATCTTTTCGTACCTTCGGTGATGTGCCCACAATTCAACCCTTTCCTTACTGTTGATGCCTGGAGGCACTCCACTAAGGAGTGCAAATGATGCCTCAAGGCATCATTTTCCTATTTCTGTATGATGTCAGCTTCACGTACTTTGCCCCATGGCATATGATCTTGTGGTCAGTACTATTAGCCATCCCTCTATCTAGAAAACCAAAATTGAGAGGAGGCTAGACGTTCATTTCCCAGTCCGAAAAATAGAGGGAAACAAATTATATCTAGAATATCACATGTACTCAGGGATGCAGGTATTCAATAAAGTACTGATTATTCAAGATGTCAAGATCCTCATTTATAATGATAATGATAAAATTTCCACAATATCTACGAGTTGGCCGCACCCAGTTATACCCCTACCGAACCCCGAACTATATATATTAATTCTTATCTTTTCCTACGAATTTACTGGTATCACTGGCAATTGAGTATTGGTTCTTTACTTTAATGTGACACATCCCGAAATCGTTTTCTCTCTAAATATTATTTCATACCTTTTCCCTACGAATTTACTGGCATCACTGCTGGTGTTGGTTCTTTACTTTAATGAGTGCACGATTGTCTTAGCTTCAGAAAGAGCCGTTGTTCCGAACCAAGACGAGAAGCTGCGTCTACCTGTTTGAGTGGTACACGCCCCATGCATGCGTGCAAGCAATGATGTAAGTTACTCTCCTCTCCTCTACCCAGAGGTAGTTTTATAATATTACCTTCTGGTATGATAAAAAACATTTAAGTAGAATATAAAATGGTTTATAAACTTTAATGTTCCTTTTTTTTATTTCACGTTTCTTGGGGGACCACTTTTATTGAAAGAAACCCACACTTCTATTGTAATGTGTCAAAGTAGTCAAATTAAATGTAGTGCTAATTTAGACATCATATGCTACAGCGTATCACCTCTTGTTATCAGGTGATCTCAGTGTCTATTGAACAGGGTTCGTGCAGAGCCTGGAAAAGCTGGAAAAGTCTGGAATTATGCTTTTGGGTTTTCTAGGCCTGGAAAAGCCTGGAATTCTCACAGAGAGCCTGGAAAAACCTGGAAGAGCCTGGGAAATTTAGTTTTGTATAAAAAACAATTGTCTTAGTCTATGAAATTCTGGTCATTATTAGCTTTCCTTAACTACGGTACCTGACTGCCTATGCAAGTTCAGTGACTTGGATTAAAGTTCCAAAACTCCTTTATTTGACCATTTATAAGAAATTGCTAATAATATAGCATGGAATAGATTATTTGCCTTCATATTTAAACGTGGCAAAAAAGAAGAGAAGAATTTTGAAGATATCTATCCCACACCACTGAAATTTCACAGGTAGTAAGGAAGATAAAGAAAATTTGAACTAAATTTGGTGATGAATCAGACATGGTTTTAAAACCAGCCACCAGATGTGCCTGGAAAAAAATATATTAGAGCCTGGAAAAGCTTTGAAAAAGCCCGGAATCTTATCGGGCCGTCTATGTATGTACCCTGATTGCAGTAAAACGGCATGTTGTGTCACCGGGTGAAGTTACCATATATTTGCCTTTGGCTAATTGGCATAGAGAATCGACTACATGCTATGAAGTGGAATGCTTAATTTTTTTTTTGGGGGGGGGGGGGGTTCTTTTAGTTTTTTAAATGATACCTCCTAAATTCCCTCACGGTTTTCATTGTATTTATAAGCAGTTCATCAAACTAATACACCATTATTAGTGGTCGTGGGAGTGGGTATTTACATACCCCCCCCCCCCCCCCAAAAAAAATGTCTTATAGTTTTTTAATGTAATATGTGTTGTCCACTGTAAAATCTCAATTTTACTGCAACTTACCAGATAAATCTCCTAAAATTCTACCATTAATGACATCTTTCCTTCTCGGTCCTTCCGTCAAGCATGGAGTTTCCCAGGATGTTTTTACATCCCAAGGACCGTTAGTAAGATTAGTGTAAATCCGAGGAGAATTTTCTTGGGGATGGGGGTTAGGGGTATTTCTACAATTACTAGCCATTTTAGCGGAGGCCAGGAATTCACTTAAGATAGTTCAAATTACATTAGCTTCCAGGGGCTTCTAGATTGGGTATAAAACAGTCCGTCTTCTAGATCTGTGATAATACTCAATCTTGGGTTACACACAAATGTGTGTGTGTATGTATATATATATATATATAACATATCTAAATTGATAAAGACATTCTTATCTTTACACACGCTTCTAGACGTCGACCTGTGAATCCACCTGGATCGAAAGCTGCTTCGGGTTCCGGGACACCGGTGTCAGGAGTTCACGCCAATACTGCTGGGATTGTAGTTGGAATCGTGATCACCCTCAGTGTTATATTTGTGCTGGTGGGCATCTTTTATAAAGCTGAGCGACGGTAAGTAGTCACAGAGATTGTCAGACACTAATTCTTAGTGTAATCTTCATGCTGGTGGGCATCTTTTACAGAACATGGCGACGGTAATTGACAATGCACATTGTCACACACTAATTCAAAGTCTTATATTCATGCTGGTGGGTATCTTTTATAAAGCCAAGTAATGGTAAATCGTCACACAGATACTTCTTCTTTAGCGAAGAATCTATACTGGATAGTGAGGTTAGTGTCAACTACGTTTAGGTTGGTATATTAGGATTCCATAGCACTGCATTTAAGTTTTAAAGGTTTCATATCCATCAATATTGTCTTATATTAATTTTGTAGTGAAAAGAAGAATTTAGAATATTTGAGTAATCATTCAACTAGTATGGATGCTCATTCGTTGAATTGATATCAACTTTAAAACCCTTCATTGAAATGAATATAACTGTATTGCATTGTATTATTACAATGCTCTTGAAAAAAACGGAGCAAAATTCATATTTAATTGTTATTTGCCCCCCCCCCCCCCCACACACACACACACACTTCCCCCAGTACGTGTCATTCTAGTGGTAACTGCTGTCACGTTCATGTTGCCTCGACCGATATTTATTTTTATCTGATGGTGATGCTGAGAATATAAGTTACTTACTTAACACTTACAGGCAAAAATTCCGGCGAGGTGTGAGGAGAATATTCCAGAGGCGGCATGGTGGTTCCCTCATTAAATATTCAACGGTGAGTCATTTTATTCATACACCAGCAGTTTACTGATATGATTATTAGCAGGTGGACGGTTGGTCTTTAGGTTATGGCTATAGCCTACTGTAGTACACATGCTTGTAGAGTCACTAGATGACCTGACCACATTTTTGCTTTTTATAGCTCACTAAGTAGAGATAGGAATATGGTTTCTGTTTTGGACAAGGTTTTATGGCCATACAATATCTTACAGTTTTAGTATTTAGTATTTTGACATGGATTTTCAGAAAAAAAGAGATTTCAATTGGGAGGGACTTTATGAGTCACAGTTCCATTTTTAAGAACTCCTTTATGGATATATTTCTACCTGTAAGACTGGTTCAATCATAATATAATATGCCTCATTTGAAAGAGAATAAAAAACAGTAGGTGCTAGGAAGTGACATTTTCTAGGTAGATTTTATATTTACAGAGATATTCAAGTATTTGTTAAAAGTAGGGGGGGGGGGGGGTTGAAATGGGTATACTGAAACAGAGGTTTACTAAATATTGATTAGCAGTGAGCATTTGTGTACCATTTACCATCTCAATAAGTGGCACTGACAGTTGCTTACATCCTAAAAAGTACCATTGTTTTAGGTTTAACTTGTATTTGGCATGATATTCATGTATTTTTGCCTAATTTCATAGCATGGGGGGTATCAGCCAGCTTTGAATTGTAATGCAGCTATATACCAACAGAGGACTCTGTGGTTCCTATCACTTTCCAAGCATATTGGCACATGCCTTATATCTAAATCCTTATAAGAACACTAAATATCTGGGCCCTGTTTTTCAGTCGAGACGATCTCTAGCTGAGATCTGCTGAGATCCGTGAGCGATCCTGAGACCGTTTGGGAGATCAATGGCTGCAGGTGTTTTTCAGACGTGGTCTCAGTGCGCCACAGCGGATCTCACGCTGATCGCCGCAAAAACGATCTCAACTTGAGATTTCTAGCGATCTATATAGAATGATCTCAGGTTCTATACTGATCTTCCTGCCAGATACAAGCTTCAGTGTAGAACAGCATGTAAATCACCTATCATCGCCCAATTCAATTATAAGCTGATCTCCCACCCCTTACTTTTTTACCTGAGATCCCTAGTGATCCTTTTCTGCCAGGTCCAAGATTCTGCAATTTGAAATTATTGATTTGAGACACTTATACTAATTTAAATTAGGCCATATTTACGGCGAACGATTGTCCATGTCCATTTGATCCTATCCTAAAATTTCATAATTTTCTGTTGGGTATTCCATAAGTGAGACATGTTTTACTTTTTGAATGGGTGTTGTTATTTATAAATATGAAGTGACCTTGACAAATAAAATCGAGTATTGCAGTAGGATATACACAAGCTGCCTGAGTGGTGCAGTGCCTGCATTTTTCAGATTTCCAGACAAATGTTTATCACAGTCTTAATAACCACAGAAAAACTATGAAATTTGGGATATGGGTATGTCAGATTATTAGTACCCTCCGCTCTAAGTATTTTCTAATTTGAATAAGTTTTAGAACCTGAAAAAATAAGTTATGACAAGTATCAACTGGTCTCAGGTTGAGACCGTTTGGGAGATCATTTCACTTGAGATCCCTTAAGATCATCACAACTGAAAAACAGTAAAATCACCCGAAACGGTCGCATCTCAGACTCAGCCTGAGATCCCCAGAGATCGTCTCAACTGAAGAACAGTTTGCCTTTCAAACGGTCTCACCTTGAGATCGTCTCGACTGAAAAACAGGGCCCTGGTTTCAAGCTCAGCCTCACTTTGAACATGGAGCCTGTAGTATGGTCGACTAACACCAGATGGAGCCATAACTAAGTACAGATGGGTAAATGATTTTTTTTCTGGACAAGTTTAATGGCAATGCAATATCCTATAGTTTTATATTTTAGTATTTTGACATGGATTTAAAAAAAAGTCATTTAATTGGTGGGGGGGGGGGGGGGGGGGGGGGGAGGTGGACTTTTTAGTCACAGGTCCATTGTAAGCACTCCTTGGCAGTGTCTGGTCTCTTCCTAGACTTGCTCATATATCATGCACTTCTATGTTAATATTTTCGCCTTTTACGTTTCCCCATCCATAACTGTCTTCATTTATATCGTATTTATGTATGTATACACTTGAGCCACCTTTCACTCCAACACACCAGATATGACAAGTCAGCTCTAAATTCATCAGGTAGCATAGACAAGTCGCTGTTACATCGTCCTTAAGGCTTAGGAGTGCATCAGGCCGATGAATGTGTGTCACTGCCATGTTCTCCACGATAACCCCTATTTCTGTGTGACCTGCAGCACCATGTTCTCGTATTTAAACTATTAGAGTATTGCCACTAAGACTCGGACTGTAACATTCAAGTCCACTTAAAAAAACACTTTTAAAGTTTTTTTTCATTTATACTGGAGTTTGGGTTAGATCGAGCTAGCTGGTCTATCTTCCACTAACTCCAGCTCTATGTCCTTATCATGCTAATGTTTCTATAGTCGACTTGAACCATGGCATGGGGGAAAAGTAAATTTCATATGATTCTTACTACAAACGAAATTTCGGTATATCTTTTGTATGTTTAACGGTCACCAATAACCCTGGGTGGGATTTGGTAGAGCTTTTTTTCAGTGTCCTTTATTAAAAAGTAGAAAGGAAAATAAAAAAATAAAAGGGTACCTGTGAATAATGTTATAGAACTATTTGGTTAGGTATACTTCTCTATCTCTGAGGCGGCATATTCCACATAGAAAAGTTTCCATTTTGTTTTCCTGACCGAAATTGACATCCCTGAAGTTCTAGAAATGTTGATGATTGATTGACATCGACACTGTAAATTAGCATGCATCGGTAGGTGAAATATAGCTGTCTGTTTTATATTGGGGAAGAGAGGGAAGACGTGCTTTCTAATGATAAATAAAGAATTCGATTAATAAATGAATCATTGGTAAAACATTTGTATATAAAATCTGAAACCAATTTGACTGGTATGGATTGACTGATATGCCATTTGTTTGATCGCTAATTGATTTCACTCGGCCTCACCTCGTGAAAATACTATGCAATCAAACTCATTGCATATTAGTCAATGCTAGTCACTCGTATTAGTTTCTGCTAGATCCTTAGCCTCTGATAATATGCCATGAGTGCCAATATTTGGTAAGATTTGATTGATTTTGGTATATAATAAATATATAACGACCTACCATGTTTGTACATACTACAAAACTCGATGGGAATTGATGTTTTTACAGAACTCGGCCTGAGGCCTCGTTCAGTAAAAAGCAACAATTCCCCATCTCGTTTTGTAGCATGTACAGCATGGTCAGGTCGTTCAATATAAATACTCCATGGGCTTTGAGTGCGAGTTCCCAATGTTAAGTCTCTACGGAAAAATACCAGGGGTGATATAATAGCAGTGCCATCGCTCATCGCTCTAACACAACACACCTGCTTCATGAAGAATAAACCTGCATCATGGACCCTGTCCCCCATACCGCCCTCTGATTCCTGATTCACCCCCCATGACACACTGATGGACACCCCTAAAAGTGATGTCATACTGAAATGCCATCGTGGTTGCAACATGCATCCTCATAGGACCATATCTTAGATAAGGGATGATGTCCTGTGTATTGATTTGTAGGAATGTGTACTTAAGAAATCCCGCATTCCACAGTGTCTGTCCTTGTGTAGAGAACGTTTGCATGGAGAGTCATTGATACAGGTCCTTGTATGCATTTCGTTTCCATCGTTGTCTTTACATCCATCCCCAAGTTATGTCAATTTTAAATCATCAAAAGATACTTCCAATAGGACAATTTTTCACTAGATGACACTCTGTTCTATATATACCCATGATAGTAACTTTATATGTTTCGTTTTATATCAGAGATGTAGGTTCATACCTTGAACTTCCCAGTTGTTATGAAAATTACATTAGGTTACGCATAAAGTATTTGCTATGATATATATATAGGTTATTTGCTGTAATTTGACACTGTCATGTGTTTAGATATATATATATCAACCAGTATTATGATGCTGAGTTTATATTTCATCTGTATCTTTTATCCATTACCCTGATCATCTCATCACCTCAACTGTGAATTTACTCAGTGGGTAAAGCACTAGATCGGTAACTCCAAGAATGTCAGTTTTGAGTCCTAGTGCAGCCACCTTTCTCCTTCATACCCAACAGTGGTAGACCTACTGCTATAGCAAAGGCCAATCATTCGCATACTATGTGTATGTGGTAGGGGAAGCAAGAGAACTGTCATCTTGGTATATTGTAGAGGTGGGTTTTCTACCAAAATGCATTTCATAAATTCGATCATCACCCCTGTGGTGTAAACCTATTGAGAAAAGCTGAAACCTTGAGAAAGCCTAGAATGGATGCGTAATGATTTACCAGGCGTAAAATCAAACATACAAACGTCACCTCAAAGATTTAAGTTTACTATTTCACATCCATGTCGTCAAGAAGAAAAACTAGAAAAGGGGCGCTAAATATATAAGTTTCATAGTTGTTATACCAAGAAAAAACATGATAAAAATCCAAATATAAATGCATTTGTCATTGATCACAGTCCCAGACTCTATCGTTAGCGTGCAGGCTTGTGGATAGCAGGATCTGGTGGCTGAGGCTGAGCAGGACTGCTGTGTTCCCTGTTTGTCTGTCATCCTCATCTCATAGCTTCAACCTCCCCATGATGTTATCTTGGCTGTGGCTACTTCATAAACCACCACCAACCAATAAACCATTACAATCCGACACTATAATATTATAATCCTATGTATGCAGGAATTCCAGCTTTCCATTTTTCCATGGAAATCCACTTTTTCTTTTTTAGTACATAAGATTCCTTTTCCTTGTGTAAAACAAACGGAATATTAATTGAGCCTCATTCATGCAAATAAAACAATAGTTTGACCCTCATCACAGACTTTCAGCCCCACACTGTGGCATTTTCTAGGTCTTCCTGAGGCCGCAAATCTGATATCAAATATTTGGGATTGTAGCTGACTTGACTCAATATAATTGTCTTTGTTGTGTTTCAGTTGTCGTCGCTGGATGAAGATGAGTCTTTAATCCCTGACAACAGCACAAACAGCGCGTCAGCCACGCTCTCCGACCTTCCCTCTGGTCTGCCCACCTTTGATGACGACAGTGATGAGGACCTCATCTTATAGGGCACAGAGTGGTTGCTAGTTCTGCTAACACCAGCCAGGACATCGTAAGATAGCGCTACTATAGTCAGGGGACAACCGCTGTTATCAGTTGTTATAATTTATACATGTTATTGAGACGAAGCCAAAATTTCCCCATGGCAAGCCCCCAAACAGAATTTTTGGTAAAATTCATTGATAATTGGTCCCGCTACCTGGGTAAGATGGCCGCCCCCACAGCATAATAGTGGCCTGTAGCTGTCTGATTCCACAGTGTCACACCTGGACCTCACGTCTCAGTGACACCTCACACTTCACCGCCACCATGAGGAATTCACGCCCACTCAGAGTCCCTACCCGGGCATGCTGGTTCCCTTGCTGTCTGCATGTCTACGATTAGCGCAGGTACAGTGCTCTGTGGTGCAGACCGTAGGGTCAAGGTCAGCATACAGATCAGTGATGTGAAGCACATCAGGAAGTAAGGTACCACACAGCTACCATTGCACACACATACACCGACTATAACCGTTACAATGCCCCACAAAGTCCCTCAAAATTACCAGGGTACTCTACCTCGGCCAATCTACATGATAGGAGAGGCATGGACTTCCAGCATGCTACCCAAGCCTCAACACACACTAGCTGGCGCTGGGGATACGTGTAGGCTGAAATATAGTTACATGGATGCAGGTATTCCGGTAAATTACTGATATAAGAAATTTCAATCCAAATTCTGCCATGTTTACAGGTTGGATACATCTGGACAAACCCAACCGTAGCCAGACCACTGAGAGGCTGCTGAAACGCTGGTCTCCAGAACTGAGCTATATTATATATATATATATAAACACGTCGCAGTTCTAAACATGTGTTAGTAATCAGTCCCAACCAGTCATTTTCCCCTCCGAATTTTATTACCGATTATTTTTTAAACCATGACTTGCATCACTGTAGCTATAAGTCAGCTCCAATACGCTATTTAACATAATGCGATTGAGAGAAACTCATTAGTGAAAGCCAGATACCGGGTACAAAAGGATAGTATTGTAGTGTAGAAGTAATTTAAAGATATCGCTTTCACCAAAGGTACCCTTTGGCAGTGGGCCCATATAGGGCAACAGATAATTATTCCTTAGTGTATGGGCGAAACACAGAACCATTGAAATCCACCGTTGTTTGAGTCGAGCTATTTAAGGGCTGTATATTATATAAACTAACTACTTATGAAAAGGTTGTTGATTGATTAGATGACAATTTGACAAGGTTTATGCGTGCGTACGTATTTAAAAAAAGTGTGTCTAAATGTTCCTACACTGGTGCTCTGTGCGATGTTTTCAAGTAATCAAAAGCACTGGAGCGAGGATGGTATAGCAGATCCAGTGTTTACCTCATAAAATAGTGCTTCCTTGGTACTTCCAGTCATGTCCACTCCACTGGTTTGCGTTGTGGACTATTCTATGTTATTGTATGCGGCCTCTGATACAATACGTCGCAGTGTGACTGCAATGTTGTGATAACTTCCCTGCTGGAAATACGAAATGGAATTCACAGGAATAGTAAAAGAAAATAATTCCAGTGACTAAATTAGATCAACTCTGTTAGTTGGGAAAAAAAGTATATAACGTTCAAATGGTAATAATACATTGCCTTCCCTGTATTGATCATCCAGGTCATGCGGATGTAGTGATGCCTATGGCGAAAATTCTCATTAGAGATTTATTTAAATGATGGTTTGATCAGTATACTACAGTCAGATCTGGCAATTCAATATTATCAACTGATCATTGAGGGTAGAATAGAATTGGTAGTCCTACATCTTATAGATGTGGAAAAGTGAGATATTTTTGTAACAAAAGATGAGAAAAAATATGAAATTATAATTGTAAATGTGTGTTGTGCCTAAAGTATAAACAGTGAGATCGCAGCATGAATTCGTAAAGTTCTGTTCTGCCTTCTTAATGTTTTTAATCCGCCTTTTTCATCAAGTGAAGTGCCATCTGGTGTATGGATGGAACACTGCACATATCTCCAAGCAGCATAGTCATCCCTAGTCCCTACTCTATATGTATGTATAACATATACAGATATATATGTATTGTATATACGTATGTATGTATATACATATACATGTATGTGTATACATACAATTGTTGTGAAATAACTTCTATTCCTGTTTCTATCGTGATAATTGACTGGGAAGCATATCGTCTTGATAATTTAGTGGGTAGCATCTATCAACGAATTCTATTGAAAGACTCATAAAAAATAAACCTGTTATATATATTTTGGAAATATGAATTTATAGAAACGCTTAATTAAGCTTCCTTTCTTTGATAAAGATACTCACGGCCCAATTCTTTAGCGTTCCAGAAATTTAATACGTCACTCCACTTAATAGGCCATGTATCCATAGCAGTGACGATGCAGATGGCTGAGGATAGCTCAGTTGATGGTGTGCTGGCCTGCGGATCATGGGGTCCATGATTCCAGGCTCAGCCGTGCCGCTGTGGTTCGTGCTTGGTTATCATCGCCATTTCATATAATTTATCACACCCTGTAATATACCCTTGGCCCTTGCTACGGCATAAAACACCAATCAACTGAGCTTGAGATCATAGTGAAAATCTTGAAAGTCCACCCAGCTGAAAGAAAAATTTATTATCGAGTAGATTTGTCTTCAGGGAGTGGTACTGGGGAATGACCAACATACGATGTATCACTTGGTAAGTCCCTATCCTGGCAACTGGTGACGGCGCATTAAGGATATTGTGCGCTAACAGTGCATACAAATAGAAGCCCATATGAACAATGCTATATTTTCACGACAATATTATATTCATAATATTCAGACTCCCAGCTTCAGTGTGACGTTGAAAATAACGAAATTTACCAAAGTCACAATCTTTATTTCAAAGCGTGATAAATATTTTACTCGAAAACATACTGAATCATATACGTGATAAATGAAAATTGTACATGACTATCTCATCTCACAATATTCTGCAAATTTCTACACTTATGGCGGGAGAAAAAGATAACTTATAGGAAGCGGCAGCGAGTGGCGTATCTCTGTTACTAGGCTATGGTAGATTAGATAGTGGTCCACTCTGAGAGTACCGCTCTGTGTATATTTGATAAATTTGATAAATATTCATGAGAATTGTTTTTGGTGGGGTGGGCGGGGGGGGGGGGGGAGGGGTCGTTCGTAGTAAACAGATCGACTTGTGCCTTTACTGGCTAGCTATATTGATAAAGTATGGTGTTACTCAAAACTTCACAGTTCTAGGGCTTATAGTTACTGCTTGGTCAGTTTTCCCTTATTTCTGTAGCTTTCACAACACTATAAATGTACATATAACAAAAATGTGTACACTTGGAGAGTTCTCTGGAATCTTCGGATTCAATTTAACCCAGACCGAAGCTTGTTGTGATCACGTTGTGACGTTATAACAATAGGGTAGTCACGTCACGTCTTTGTGAGCACATTTGTGACGTCACGTGTTTTGCCGTGATATCACTTTGTGTGTGTGTAGTGACGGTGCACAAAGTCAGCTCAGAGGCACAAGATTTCTTTTCTGGATTCATTTCCAATCAAAGACTTATGGGTAAGAAAGAAAAATGATCATTTTGTGGTTGCTATTACGTTGAGGATGCCAATATCTTAAGATACAATTACAATTGCGCTCCATGATAAACATATATATGTTAAAGGAGATGTATAACATGTATGTTTTGTAATGTTGTAAATATAAAACCCTACTGGCAGTAGTCAATAATGGATATTGACCCAATGCTCCAAGCATTCTTCTATTTTTTCATTTATGTATAACCTTCTCGTGGTGGTTTTCAGGTTACATGATTTATTAAGTGGGGACACAAGTTAATCAAAATCATAATGGCTGTTTTCTTCACCATGGTCCTACGACAGATAACTAAATATATATCAAACACTGATAAACAGTTGTGAGGCAGTTAACATATTAGTGCGCCAGTTGTAGCAGTACTTCCATTATACTTCTATTATGTGTCACCAAAAAGCGTCTTTGGAAATATGTGTAAGACTTACGAAGTATACAACTGTACAATCAATTATCTTAGGCTTAAGCTTTTGGGGTATAAAGTTAATCAGTGTTTTTTTTAATGTTCTGCCTGAATACTGGGATCCAGATATAAAATCACTGTTTATTTACTTTAGTAAAAGCAGTGGACGGGAGTTGCCAATTGTAAGCACTACTTTAATGTTAGTTACTCTGCAGTTTACAAATGTAAGATGTTAAAACAGGTTGCCTTATATAGGTGGCCAATGTATAGTGGTTTAGTAATTCTTTGATCTTTTTTTCTAAATAATACGATATCGAGCTGTCATACGATGTCTTATGCAAATTATTTGCAAATTTATTGTATTTTTTCCGTGCAATATATATTACCTTGATGTAAATATTTGTAAAAAATCATTGGCATATTAGGAAGGGATTTTGTCACACCAAATATGTACATACGGTATAGATTTAATCATTTCTTAAAATGTCTCTGGCTAAGAATTGCCACTTGTAGTACTAGGAGGTTACAAGGTGAAGTTTCGTCATGTATTCTGTTCTATCTGGTAAATGCAGGTACGACAGTTTTCCGGTATTTCATATTTTCCTGGGGTGTTTCTTTTTTCTTATATGGTGTGAGATTATCAGATGTTAGAGATAAAGAAAGTGGAGATCAGGCTCAGTTCAAACCTCACTGACACCTCTGTGCAAGAAAAAACAAACAAATATGGGATACACCGAACGGAGAAGATTAAGATAATATCAAATAGTGTATGTTTATGCATTTAGTGCTCCCAGGGCAAATTGTTGATAAGTTTGAGCTTTTTGTACATCCCTCATCGCAAGTCTCCTGCTGAACCCCCACCCCTTCGTTTTCTGTCGAACCCTTACGTGGGGTGTCCACCTACTACTATTTTGGCATCGGGAGCATATTGTAGAGGCTCCTGATGAAAAATCATATCGTGCCGGAAAGAAACGTGAAATCGTACTAATGGATCAAGTTTTCCTGACATGGTTTAAAATGTACATCAATGTACTATGATGACCTCCTGATAAAAAGATGCATTGTAGGCTGCTCCTCGCTATACACAATCTGCATCATAGTGCATCAGGAAGTCTTCTAGTTTTATCGTAGTAGGTGGACAGTCCTTTAGCTATAGAAATGATAAGGCTGAGTTTCATTCCAGAGTGGTTACTGAAGTTTCTTAAAGAACTTAATGGTACAAAGACAACCAACACTAGTCATTATTGTTATAAGGACATAGTAAGTTGTAATGCTTATCTTGCGAGCGAGATTATCGCCAAGTCTCTTAGATTGAAGCCGTACACCTGAGATTATGTTTAGTCGTTCAGAATCAAACACTTTGGGACTGTTGTATTGTCACTGTGTGGGTTCTTGATTTATTAACGAGAATATGATTATTACCATATTTATATATGTTACAGGATATATCTGCTAATGGTCATAGTAATTCTCATAACAATCTGCTCTTCCTGGTGATATTTTGCAGTGATGCAAGTACTCCGATAAATTATGGATATCTGAGAATTCCATTTTTTTTAAATTTACGATGACATGTATCTAAGCGTGGGCCATACCCAAGCTCTGACAAGCTCTGAACATAATTTACTACTAATCCTGACACTGTCCAGTCATTTTCCCCTTTCTTCTTACCAGGACTTGCATCCCTGTTAGTAAAGAACTATTTCAAGATACGGCCAATTCAGAATGTTCTCTGAACCAAAACCCTACTGATACTATTGTAATACACAGCTCCTAATACGAACATCTTGTAAATGTAACCTCAGGTGGCCTCCACATCGACCTCCCAGAAAAGACTGATCATAGTTGATGTTGCCTGATCCACGTTTTCCCAAAGTAACCTTTATTCTAATTTAGATATCAGAAAATGATTTAAAAATCTATCTGGGAATGGGTTTATGAATTATTCCTTTCCTTTATATTCTCATAATCGTATGTTCTTGTCATTCTGGATTACGTATCAAGACCTGTCTTATGAGCAGGTGACCTTGAAACGCCCTTTGCTCTCCCCTGCATATATTTGTGTCAGCATCCTATGATAATTATCTCTAAATTTGTCGAATGGATGAAAAGGGAAGAAATTTGCCAAAATATACGTAGTTGTGCTAACGTTTGTGTATCAAATTCATAAGTTTCTTGTCAGCCGGTGAGCTTTCCGAAAATTGATTTGTTTTATAATTCTGGGCTTCGCATGATTGTTTTATCTTCATGTGTAATCATAAAACTTTACTTTGTGGACTTAACGATTATAAAACAGGTGACAAAATTAGAACTAGGTTATGCCCTAGTGAAAGAGGATAAACCTACTTTACACTTGATATATTTGTATTTAAAAGCCTTGCTCCGAATTCCGTGTTGAATATTTGTGATAAGAATAGCATGGTATTTAGGCAATATTCATCATGATGTAGGTAAAACGAGGACATTTTGTTCAAAAAGGATTGATATAACCTACATATATGTTACAACAGTTTGGTCATGTATATGGAATACAAGACACAATGCTACGTAGCCAACATGCTATGCTGTGAAAATTGAACAGTACGCTACAGTTTCCCCTTATCTTGTAGTGACAACCCAAACACAATACACTGGGGTTTCGGGTTTTTCTATCAGAGCTCTTCGGGAAATATTTCTAAAAGGTATCTGGGAGGTTGACATAAATATATTTCGTATTAGTCACTTTCAACCTATGAGAAAAAGTCATTTCAGGCTTTATTAACATAACGTGGTGTTTGGTGTTTACTCCTCGAGAAACGTAGCATGCTGGCGATGTAGCCTAGTGTTCAGATACCTATATGTGTGCTAGTGTATTGACGATGTAGTCATATGATGTTACACTGGACATATTAATGCATAGAGCAGAGCACAGACCGATTGAGAGGTAGGCACCTTGATTGTAAATATACAGATAATTAACAAATGTGTTGCTGAATTAAAGGTTGTTGTTAATTGGCCAGGCTTTTCACACATCGGTTTTACCACCACCGGTTTCCTACCACCGACCCTCAATCCTTCGTCAAAGACACTTCCCTGTCCGCAGAAGATGTGATGTACATTGTAAATACTGACCTAATAATGTGCTGACTATTTTTGTGAAGTTCTCCAAGCTCTGCTAATAAATCACACTTTTTCAAGTATTTTCCGCATAGTGTGGTTTATTATTCATCCGATACAAAGCTATCCGATGAGAATACATCATCCGTATTTTCCGAGGAGAATACAGGATAAAAGTCCCTGAAACGTCTCCTCGCATGCAAAATAGTACGCGAGAAGATTGGCGGATGTTTTCTTTTGTTTTCCTTAAATAGAAAAAATAAAGGATAAATATAATATATGTTTATATATTTTTTTAATATTCAGATTCATGTATTCGACGATGAAACGTCGTTCTTCCATATACGTGTATGGAATATTAACCTGTTTCTGATAGTAGTGCATGCAATATCCTCGATCTTGCTTGGATATTACTGTGTGCCAACTACGCGAAGGATGCGTCCACTCGTATCATAATCCGGTTAATATTGTGTATGTATACATGTACATTTTAGATATGTAAAGTATAAGGTTGAATCTCAAAGTAATAAATGGGTGGAGTTACACTCAACCAATATACTACTTTGGTGAATGACCTCAAAAGGGAGAACTGGATCTCCCTAGCTTTTGAAATAATCACTTATGAATTTAAATAGATAATAATGATAAAATTGCATACTTAATGTCCTACCTCCAAGTAACTAACACAAAATGAACATCTCTTATCATAAACATGCAGTTAACATGTATTCTAAACACCTAAGTACAATAGACACTAGCGTTATATCAATGCAGTCGTCTTTCTCTTTGACCTGCCCTTTACCATCGATGATCGGCATGACCGGATATTGTTGACCTGTGGATTGCAGAATCTGAATTTCAAGGCTCAGTCATGCCACTGTGCTTCCTGCTTGTCTCTCACCCTCTAAAAAACAAAATAAAATACAACCTGGCATTTGCTATGTGGAAATAGGGCCATCCATAAAATATGTATGTAGAATTCCTGAAATACTTTACACCCCCAGCTCTCTATATGTAATATATTGATGTAGGGATGTACACAAAATGTTTTTTAATCCCTGTCACTATGTATGAACCTCGTTTGGATGGTTCCAAAACAGCATCAATCGCTGTCAGTAGTGGGTCCATGTTATAGGTCATCTATCAATTTCCTACTTCAATCAACCCAGGAGAGAGAAACATTCAACTGACGACATGCTGACAATAAGTGTCATGGATGATGCATATCATCCGGCAATGAAATTCCAAATCGACTTCAGTCCATAAATCTCCTCAGATTTCTGAGATATAACGGGGTAAATGGGAATACATGTGTGAATGTCTGTTAATCTTGATAGTATACTAGCAGAAATTCATTCCCAATTTCTCGAATCATGTATGATATGATTTCCTATAATATTACCAATATAATAATCTTTATTGACTCAGACCGTGTTACATACAGCTTGGAGTGTAGTGATGGCATTACATTAAAGATTACAATGCAACAAACAAATTCATTAAATATATTAAAATACAATACATGTAAATAGAGGTTCTACCGTTTTCCTTCTGACACCACACTACTTCTTGAGCAATGAAAACAGAAACTTTCCCCACCTGGTGAGTAACAATGGAACGGTATGGTAGTAGAATGCTTCAGGTTCGTCGCCCTCTCCCCCCACCCGGTCTCAACTAACAAGGAACCCTTCTACACAACACAGCTATGACCTGGAATCACCTCAGTTATAAGGGTCCACCTGACCACCCTTTGTCCTGTTTTACCGACGAAGTCACGGTATCTTTTAAATCAACAATAAGGTGAAAATACAAATAAGGGTCTCTAGCGGGCCTACAGGGAACCAGTATAGATTTACTGGACACAGTAGCGCGATCTTGCGGCATTTTCGATAACTACACCGTTTATGGGCCACCTCCAATGGAAAGTGGCCCATCTCTAGTCGGGCCCTCGGATGTTTTGTGACCCCTTTATTCAGTTACTGATTAATAGTATAAACACAGTGAGCATTTCTTATTGTAATCGATATTGAGAATACAGTAATAAATATAAACACACGGAATTCTCTTAAAAATTCCTCGGACAAATACTAAACGAATAACTCGAAACATTGCTATGCAGAATTGTCAGATCTAAGGGGGGAATTACTATATACCCATGCCGTATATACTGTAAATACGCATCGTTTTGCCATGTAATGTAAAATTACTGTACGGAACACTTGTTCCGCATATGTAGACTAAAATATTAGTTCTTAAGCCAAATGAAATTAATGATTTTTCTTAATTTGGGGGGTATAGTAAATATATAACGTCCAACCATGCTTGTAAACGCCTCGTTCCGTACGAACCGTAAATTAGTATCTCGTATTGTAGCTTGTACAGCATGGTCAGGACGTTCTATGTAAGTACGGTACACGACTGACGCCGTACTGCGGCCGCCATTTGCGAGTAACAGGCAAAAGCTATATTTAATCAGTTTTTAGAAGGCGATGGCCATACGGCCACCATACGGCCGTCGCCGTCGAGGATGTGGGTTGCACCATCGCACCTATTCCTATATATCTACCTGTCAATTGTTAACACAGCATCCATTCGTCGCCGATGTCACGCCCGTACAACGCCTGCATGGTGCAGTTCCGTAAGCCCGATGGAATACGTCGTTTAAATATACCTGAATATCAGCAAAACACAATTTCATTACTTTCTGGTTTTGAATGGCAGCAACTCACATGGTACAGAGGGACAACTATATTCTTCACTCTGAGACAAATGTACGGCTGACCCATAAATGTGAGACATTTGCCCACAGGTATGAAATAATATGCGTGCCTATCTGTGGGTAGACACAGGCTATAGCTCGTGCCTCACCTGTACATGACAACGTGACCCACTGTCATGAGCCTCGTCACGACCTCGTGCCATCTCGTGCCAACACGTGCCTTCCTCCAGTTCCACTCTCTCGTGATATCCTTAAATCACCCAGTTTCTACAATGGCCGTAACAGTGAAAACAAGACCAGCTCCCATGATAAACTCCAACTCTAACCACATACAAGGATGACATTTGCACTAGAATTAGCAGAGGAACATGGATTATTTAATTCAGAGAAAATATCTTAAGTTCTAGATTTCATACCATGTTTCATCCTTCTTCTGGTAATCTCTCCTGTAAGTTTTTAAGTATACACAGAGACGGAATCTATACTAAGTCTGAAAACAAGTTAACAGAAAAATACAAACTTTAGAACAATTAAGACTGCTTTTAAGAATTTTTTTTTCGAAGATCTAGATACCATACCATGTTTGCGTGACCAACAGTCCTGTTTGTCCCAGACTTATACTATAAACCTAAAACAATTTAGCTGAAGAAATTAGAAATTACTAAATATATACGTTATTTTACAAAGTTCTAGATTTCAGACCGTATTTGGATGCCCCACCCATGAGAGTGTTTCCGTAAATCCGGTTTACTTTGTAGGGGGATTGGAGAGGGAGTTCTAACAGAGACGAACTGGCCTAGCGCTGTTCAAATATCACCTTTTTCTGCCAGTGTCGTCCTTGCCCCATCTGCAAACACTGCGGGCAGTGCGCTCGTGAGACACCCCCTAAACTCTGAGGGCCCGGGGGATGTGTAAAGGGAAGTGGGGGAGGTACTCGCAGAGAAAATCTACTTGACAATCAGTGATCTTATCATTCTCATTCTACAAACCACCCGCCCTGTTAGTAGAAATGCATTGGATACTTTTCTATCGCCACGCAATTTATCGCCACGGTTTCATGGCTTTAAATTCGCAGTATTACATTAAATATTTATTATGTGTAATGTTTTCCCAATATGATATAACATTAACATTTGCTATACCCGAGCCATATTAAAATCATCTGAATCAAGTTGAACTTGATTATCAGACGCCATCTACCCTCTTCTACCTTCGGACTTACCATTGCTTCTCCCTTGGCAAGATAGCAAATTATGTTTTGTTTATTGATAGGTCCGCGATTTAAATGTGTCGTAGTCCTCATCAAACTTCCGCAATTTACCAAATGACTTAACCAAATGACACTGAATTCAGGCGTCATAGTGAAACTGGGGATTTATCAAATCCAGCATATAACTTAATTTTCCAATGCATGTGCCCCCTCTCTCTTAACTCCCACACCACCCCCAGTGCCCCCAATCTTCTAAAACTCCACCCCTTGACGCATCCAAGACTGAATGTCCTTTCTCGGAGGCATTCACCTGGAGTCTACAGAGCCCCCTCTCTTACACATCCTCTACAAGTTATACCTGGCATGGTTCCAGTCAGAGACAGCCAGTCAGGAATGACCATCAACAGGAGCAGGGACACCAGAAGACAATGCTAACACTAGGACCTGTATGAAGCACCTACAGTAGCAGAGTACATATAAGCACGTCTTGGTAGAGTTTACCTGTAGGAGTGCTTTACGAGCATTGTGACTTACTTTACAAGAAAAAAGGATAACTACCAAAGTACCAAACAGAAGGCGAGCAACCTCAAGGACAGCATCGGTCAGTGGTAAATATCACAAGACAGATTAGATAATAAGTCTTGTAAGGATGGCTCTGATGGCAAGCCGAAAACACGTTTCAACCAATAATAGATACCTAGCACTGTGTATACTAATCAACGGTTTGCTGATAAGTCAGGTGTGCTGTGTAACCCCAGGACCGGGTTCTGTCAGGGCCACCAATGCACCTTTCTACAATGTATGGACATACCCGAACCCTGAGACGTACCCTGAAGCTTGCCGGCCAGATCAACCTCGTCCTTCCCATCTGTGTGACCCCAACAGGCTCATCTCCAAAGAGGAAGGTATGTGCAGGCTTTGTGCTTTTTGAGCGTGGTTCACACGCTCATAGGCTGCCTAGGTGAGGGAGAGGCTATATAGACTTTCAGCGTACTGCAAAAACTATCCCCTCACTATCTGCGTACCAACTCTGGTGCAGCAGGCCAGTGTCCCAGTGTTTTATCTAGAGGAGTGCCCAGATGACTATGATCAATCTCTAGAGGCCACTACTCAAAGACCCTAAGACATTGGTACTCTGCACCTTAGGCGAATAGGTGGTTACATGACCGCCGCCAGTAGATATTAAGGTTATCACAAGTCAGGACAACATCAATTGTTGCCCACTGATCCTATCAGCTGACGCCTTTGGAGTTTAAGTAATGAAATTTAAAAAAAAGCCACAGACCTGGCACGCAAATATTTAAGGGTGAGTGTTTGCAGCATACTCAAGTTCTCTATAACCTCTCTATAAAACTAGGCAGCTTCTCTGAGCGTTCCCCACGCTCAAAAATGTAACTCTAGAATTCCTCATTTACAATTAACTTCTTTAATTTCTTAAATAAATGTTATACTCCATAGAACTTTTGGATGTCCGGTGCCAATGGCACATATTGTACTATCATTATCTGTATGTATAAGGGAGCTGAGGGTAACCAGTGAAATTTCACTGACAGCTAACCCACTTTATAGGTACACTGTTAATTAAAATAACTCTCAACGAAAGAGCTTTATGCTAGTATTGTGTAATTGTTTCCTGAAAGATCTGTACTCCTACAGAAAGAAAAGAAGAAATTCTGGACCTCATTAGGGGTAATCGTTGCCGACAATTGCAGGGGAAAAACTTGTCTTAATGAAATGGGACCCTACCATTCAGACGAGATGGTATGTTCCAGTAAAGAATCTGAGTAGGATTTGTCCTATAGAAAGAGTTGGGTCCAAGTATTGTCTATTTCCTGGAAGATCTGTACTCCTGCAGAAAGAAATGAAGTTATCAGAATCCAACAAGGGAAGCGTGATTTGGCACCCGCGTGTAAACACACCTTCAGGTGAACGTGTAAACAAACGTGGTGAGAGTATACCCGCCGTGAAGAACATAGGCGGCACAGAAACAGGATTTTGTACAGAGGAACTACTCTATATTTGGATAAAGCTCCTTAGTATCTGAGGAAAGTTCAAACATAATTATTTTGATAAGTTGAATCCAAAGTCGTAAAAGGATTTTCACCTTAGATTTTCGCTCATCCTTAACTCTCTGTGTACAAATAATAGTGGACTAAATAGATATAGATCTATGCAAATGACCTTTAGTTATTATTGTAATAATTGAGATTTCCACAGGTATTTCCCCAGTTTCTGGGTTCATCGCGACTCTTTCTATGCACCTTTAGCACACTTCCGGGTTATCACCCTCCCTCCTTTAAGCCTACACCAACTATAGTAAATTAAGTAATTTAGGAGGAAGATGATATTACTTTTTATTACCCACCTGATACAGAGTCTCCATACTAAGCCTATGGAGATTACAGATCGCTACTGAGTAGGATACGGACCTGCGTACCCTCCTAGGAGGATACGGATTTTTGAGATGAAAGTAGTCCCATTGAGATGAAAATAGTCCCAAACATAACTTCTTAACTATGTTGAAAAGTTTTCTAACGACCATATTTATTGCTTAAATCTAAAAATAATCAGTAATAAATACAACATTACCATGATTTCGATCTGTGTGGCCGTATTCTCCTTGTAGTTGAAGCTACGCAATACTCGTCAACTACGCGGAGAATACGGCCACTCAGATCGAAATCATGGTAATATTGTGTATGTATTGAGGCGAAATTCTTCCTTTCCTATTGTCACAGTTCCTGGTTGGGGTTCGCCTCAACATTCAGGTTACTTTTTCCTGTTTGCCGTTCGGCATAGCGAAAGCGGGATTCACACGTAGAGACCAATATATCTGAGACGGGTGTACTTCACAACTTTTCTCCGGTCTCATACAATTCTCCTGTGGTACGAAAATCTTAGCGCAAGGGACCTTTTATTGCTTTTCATAATCTCATGGAAAACCCGGCAAATTTGATTCACATAGAATGACATATCTGGAACATAGTCTCAGACATAGTCACACTGAACACTCACCCTGGGACTCAATTAAGTACCCTTGAGGTGAGGGGTTGTGAAAAATATGTGATCCTGCTGGTGCACCCCTCTCATAAGATCTCACACTCTTTAAGTGGTATTCTGTACAAGGTTCTTACTATGGCCTATGGGAGAATAATTCTTAACGAAATAGGCTTAGAGCATTGAGAATCCACTGGCCTGCCTCCCGTATTAAACAAGTACATCAATGCAACCCAAAGATTCCTATAATCTCAATGATGCCACCTAGCGGGAATACTCTGTACTAGTGGCTTTATTTGGACTGGAATACAGAACACCACTTCGAGAGTGTGAGATCTTATGAGGGGGGTGGCGCGGTAGCGTCATATTGGCAGTGGGTCCATTTGTCTCACCGAAATACCCCTGCAAATTCCAAACCTTTTATATTGAAATGTCTTCAGATTCTGGACCTCGTTAAGTGGAATTCACACGGTGCTATTTAAGTACTTCATAGGGCTCAAAATCTCATGAGACTCTGTTCCTTTTTAGGGTTAGATGTCACCAACAGTTACAGGGGGGAAACATGTCTCAGGGAATGGAACCTACAAATTAGGCGACGAAATTGTGTTCGAGTACAGAATCTCGGTAGGATTTGTCTCAGACAAACACCCTGTAAGGTACATGAATCCCATCGTGTGAATCCCACTTTAAGAGTAATGGTCGCAGGGAAAAAATTGTCTTAGGGAAATGGAACCCTACCATTCAGACGAGGAGATTATGTTCCAGTAGAGATTCTCAGCAAGATTGGTGTGTATCATGTAGAGAGTGTGTCTAACATCAGGCAGTGGTGTGTATCAGGTAGAGAGATGTCTCAGACAAATGCCCTTTGATATACATGCATCTCAACGTGTGAGTTCCATTTTAGTGTATAGGTGGTCTTCCACTTGCCGATAAAAAATGATCGGCGATTTCTATGGACCACCGCAAAAGATCGACGATCTTAAATATTGCTGCTCTGGTACCATTCGCTGACCAATTCCCTATTCCAGATCTGACCCTACTTAATATTCTGGGTTTGTTAAATACTATAGTTTTTAAACTATAATATGTCTATAGAATGTTATAAATAATTGATATGTAAACAATGACTGTTTTCAGCTGACATGATTGACTACATGCTGAACAAGATCTCCACAAACACAAAATGTCTTTGTGACGACAAATCGAAATGTAAGGAGGGTATCGTTGTCACAGTCGCCCTCATGCCCCGTATAATCAAGTCCGCCAGGTTTGTGAAATATATCTTTCACAACTTTTATTATTGTTCACTTTCATTCTAACAACAATGCAATTCCATACTTTACCCTTCAGACAATAAAGGGGATTAACGTCAGTGTTATTAATATACAATAGTTTCAGATATTCTGTCATATTATGGTCTTATAACGCATACATATGTCTATGATATTCTATGACACCATAGTCTTATAACGCATACCTATATCTATGGTATTCTATGACACCATAAACATATAAAATACATGTATATCTATGACACTCTGTAACACCATAGACAATGCACCTGCCTTTGATACTCTGTGACACCATAGACACATAACATATGCATGTCTATTACAATCTGTGAAACCATACTCTGCAACACCACTCAGCACATGATAAAGTGCAGAGCAATTGTATGGACAAATATTGAATTATCGGTGCACATGGAACACATAATGGTCGTCAGGTGGAAACAGATTATTAGCACAGATAGATTCTCAATGAGGACCGATGTTTGTACAGGGTGCATTTAATCGGCAGGGTTTTCGTCGGCAGGTGGATACGCGACATTATCTCACCCCAGATATTTTTTCTCCATAGACTTAACATTGGAAACTCGTATCTAACACCCATTAGATATTTAGGAAATATATCCAATGGGGGATAATGTCACAAATGTTAGCCCATTAGTCAATATTAAGGGTGAGATAAATTCAGAAACCCATTCAAGTCTAGGGTCAGAGTTCGATCCCATCTCATTTGAATCACATAGCAATTCACGCGGCTTCGCCTTGTGAATTACTACGTCATTCAAACTCGATGGGATACGAGCTCAGACCCTAAACTTTCATGGGTTTCCTCTATATAAGCCCGCCAGAATCAACTTAGGTCATGCACCTTGATGGACCATGGCTTAATCCGCCTCTTATCATCTGTTTATAGCGAATTTACGGTAGGTTTTTGTTTGCAGGGTGTCTTCAGACCTGCCGAGCCAGTACAGATACTTTACCAATTACCTACGTACCAAGAGCTGGAACCAAAGTAAATGTGAAGAGGATGCTTTACTCGTCGTTTCCAAAGACCAAAAGGTAGGTCTCCCATTGGTTGAACTTTCATTTGGCTATATCGGTTAAAAAATGCCTTCATTATTCTCCTTTCCACATTGAAAATTTGTATAGATGGGTCATCTTTTTTTGTTTGTTTCATGAGGCCTCATTTCATTCTGTTAAAGTTGATAGATCTTCCATAGATTAATGATGTGGTACAAACCCATACTTTACTTAGATTATGATTACTCTCATGGACATTTATGTAGATAGAACATTGAAATGTCATCCCATATTAACGACTATCACAACAAGACGGTATGGCTGGGAGATATTCCTTTTGTTTGTTTGTTTTATGAAGCCTTCTTTCATTTTGTTAATGTAACAGATCTCATATGAAATAGTGATATGGTTCAAATTCATAATAGGTCTCTTTTGTCTGGGACAAAACATGACACATCTAGCGACTGCATTGTACTTTGACTGAGACAAATCTGCGTCCTTATGCCTCATATAAAAGAACTATCTGGTTGAAAGGGTCCAAATGTATTCATGCATGGATATATGTATTGATATTTCTCTTTTATTAGTACCTATAAGTAGAGGTTTTGTTCCTTGGCCACATAAAATATTACTATCTTTTACTGTTAGTCTTCCACAAATGGGTGTCTTAACTGAAATTAGTTTTTGTTATATGGAAAAAAGATGAAAGAGGAGATTTTCAGTACATTGTACATGTATTTCTTTTCCAAATCCATTTTGACTTGATACTTTTCTCGTAGTTTACATGTGAAAACCTGGCGTTATTTATCTATAATATATGCCGCGATACGTCAGTTGAAATAGCAAGGCCTAACTAAGTTTTCAATATGATAATGACTTAAGATTGCATTTTAAGACAGTGCACATTCAGATTGCTTTAAGTTCTTGCTTGGAAATTATTTCAAGGGTTTGCTGCAGCTGTATGGTGGTGCTTGGGCCAAAGATGTTGCATTTCGAACAGTCTTAGCCTTTCTCTACATTTCACATCACTTTCAATAATTCATGCTGACTGTGAATAACGTTTGTACGAAGGAACTATGGCATAGAGACAAATCCATAGGGATGGGGGTAAAATAACAAGGTTGGTATACAATTGTCCTCATGATTTCTAACATGGCGTCTTGTCACGTGACAGTTTGCATGGTTGTCACGTGGTGTGAAGGTCGGTAAGCTGATAAACGATGAAGAGACGACTCGCATAATGGACAAAGCCAGGGACTTGAAGAACCTCGTACCGGTTGTCCAAGACATAGCGTGAGTATTCATACTAGCCAAGTGTGATGAGTTGTCGGAATCGTTGTGTATATCCAGTAATTTACTTTTCATTTGATCTCTTGTTAAAAACTGAATAAGTAAAGTAGCGTTTTTAATGATTTCAATTACATAATCATAACGAGCCACAGTGAGTGCGATTGAATTACATCTGTTCCTTGTTGTTTGGGTTGGAGATATTCACCTCGTTCAAGGGGACATCCATAAAGTACATACACACTGAGAGGGGAGGCTGTGTGTGTGTGTGTGTGTGTGTGTGTGTGTGTGTGTGTGTGTGTGTGTGTGTGTGTGTGTGTGTGTGTGTGTGTGTGTGTGTGTTTGTATGTAGGGGTGGGGGTGGGTGGGGGTAAGTATCTTTTAAAATATTTCAGAAACTTTGTGTGCCTACCGCATGGATGGCCCCCCAACATGAACCTAGAAAGAATCTCAGTAGCATACTGCCTTTCTTGCAGGCGTTTGTTGGGTGTAAATGTCAGCCCAGGGGAACATGATAACGCAGTGCAGAAAACAGGTTCAGGCCTGTCCACCTGGACCATCGTCGGCGTCATTGCCCTCGTCATAGGCTTCATCATCGTCATTGCCCTGGCGGCCGCTGGCGCGTCTTACTGTGGCCGGAAGTGCAATGGTGACGACACTGCGGACGGCTCAGAACGAGGCGACGACTACAGGTACAAACCTCTCTGCTCGCTTCATTGGTAGTTTCGGTTTAGACGCTCTCTAGACGTGCTAAACTCTCTATTATCGATCCACATACTATCAAGTTCCGATGTAGCTGTAGCGGTGAAGCGAAACACTGGTTCCCTGATCTTGATAAGTAGTGATTACAGACTTCGCCGGAGTGTGGCCGCACCGGAACCTGACAAACACATGGGACCCAAGAAGAAACCAACACGTTTTGGTCACAGTCGTCATTTTTCATATAGTTTGAATTTTTAGCCATATGAACGAGGCGCCAGCCGAGTGAATATTGCGAATGGTCATGACCATGGAAAGCGAATTCATAACGTTGAGCCTATGGGACAGAAATACCAGGGGTGAGATAATATGGGTTACCCTAATTGGTTCCAAATATTGTCGTGCAAGATTTTGGCCCAATAGTTTAAGGTCAGAAACAGAATGCTACGTTTCTCAAAAGGTAAATGATGGAAACTACGCTTGTGTAAAACCTGAAATTACTTTTTTTTGATGGGATGAAAGTGACTGAAGAAACATAGTCCAAACTTTGAGATATATTACAGATAACTTTATAAAATGTTTCTACAGACTAACAGTGTCCATAGTGTGGCGACAACGTAGCTCGTGTCTTGTATTCGCAGAGGTTGTATTCTTATAAAATTTATAAGAATTGTAATTTTGGCCAGACCTGTAATGCCAATCACGTACATGGTTACATATTCTTTTTCAAATGATTTAACCTTTCGACTTAAGGCTAGAGTGTGCACTCAGATGTGCCGATATGTATTTGGCTCTGGCGGGTAGGTAATTATTCGTTCACTCCTTTACAGAATATAAAAGACATGGATTTGTCAGACAGAATTCAACAGAATGGTTCAACTTCGTGGTGATAATGAGTATTACCTATTTAAGAAATGGAATTTCTTCACTTAATGAAATTGACCCTCTTCCAGATATCATTTACTACTTACTCTGTGTTTGTGCTTTGTTCGTTGCACTATTGAGTGGAAAGAGGCATTCAATACACGAACAAACTTTTATGAACAAAACAGACGAAAATGCTTGGAAGGAAAGAAACGATGGGGAATAACTTATTCATATTCATTTTGTTTTACCTCATGTTGGTCTCATTTACTCAAGGTATTCACATAATCTAATGGAATTATCCACCATTTTATGTAAACCAATTCAGTAAACAAAGTTGTGTGCCATACTCTGTATAGGGATATTAGGTCTGGAACAATATTAGACATAACTTTAGACATAGAACCATTTGCCGAGAATATGATATGAGGTCTAGATGGTTGAACCTGTCTCCGAGTGAGAGAAACTGAGTGAATTTATATGGGGGAAATATTCATATTAATGCTATTGGCAAAAGCGTAGGGTTCCTAAAGAAATAGGTATTGTCATGGTTAAAGTACATTGTTATGGTAAAAGGTATTGTCATTGAAGAAACAAATTCATGTTCATAGGAAGAATGAAAGAATCACATAAAGTCAGACCTACCTTTCCAGATGTACTATCAACGATTGAAAATGTTCCTTGGGCAATACTAATCCCAAGACATTTATTTAAACGAAATGTCACAATTAGCATACAATTGTCATGATAATATTATAATTATATATTGTAAGCGTCGACAGTAAAGGTATATGATATGTCGAGCTTTCTTCACAAAAATACAAATATTACAAGATGCCAAAGGAGATGGACAAGATTCTGTGATTAGTTGAATACAGTGCCTGACTTCTTGCTTTATATAGTATGGGCAAATACTCACACATGAATCTTCAAAGTCACGGATTCTGAATTGCAGCGAATAGGATACCCTCCACCACCTTTTCCTCTGCTGTGGTCCAGTACAGGCATTTCGATATTTTCCATCTGACTTTGTTTTCCTGGAAAGGATTTATTTATATAGTTTATATCCATAATTCATGCATATGTAAAGAGACACTATTTCACAACATTGAGGATCACTCTTTCCTGTAAGTGCCTGGAGTACAGGAAACAATCGGAAATTAAAACAAATTAGGCAAAATAGATAATAACCCTGAGAATGAAGATATAATGTGGTAAACTATTTTTCGCTATATGTGAACAGAAGTGACCCTCTATACTATAAGGAAAATAGAAATACTCATATTTATAGTTCATGTATACTCTGCAAGTATTGTGCATATATCAAGTTGTCCATGTAGTACAATTTACTAGTTTTATTTGTATTGTGTTGTTAGCAGACGTTTGCCACTAGATCACTCACCTAGAATTGTTTGGATAATTCTAATGTAATATTTTACAGAAATAAATACCCCTAATGGACAAACAGGTCTAAAGGAAATACATATTTGCTACAATGTCATCATTATAGACTAGAGAGGAAATTGATAAAGGTTGTCAGGGTCGACAAATACACCATAAGTTTGATGTTTTAGAGGTTACATAAGACGATAGTGGAGTACATTACAAAGCAATTAACCGAGTGGTGTGCTGTCCAACCCCAACTGCCCTAAGTGGTTTAGGATTTTATCTCACCCCTGAGTTTGTGTAAATAATCTCATTAATATATGTATAACTACCTACAGGCCAACAGCAAAACACATCACAGGTGCGCATATAAACGTACGCAAAGGTAAAATCTTTTACCTGTGAGGGGACATAAAAGTGGAGTAGACTTTTATATTTGTTATTACTAATCTCTGAAGACAAGATATCGTAATATACAACCTAGATCTAAATAAATAGGTTGCACATGATAAAATCATCTAAAATGTAGTATATTTCTGATTTACTCTATATAAATCAACACTTTATTATCATCACTTTCCCTTATTTCACCAATAATTATCCACTAAATCCAATCGACTTTTATACAAACAGTGGTGCTGCCGGTTCTGCCTCCGGCAGTACACAGAGATCCAGCAATATTCTAAGATCAGAAAAGTCTGGTGCGGAGAAGTCAAAGGAGAGCAGAAAGGCATGGTTCGGACGAGTCAAGCGCAAGGACCGCCGCCCGAGTGGTCAGTAGACGTTTCTTTATCACATTCAGTTCTGGGTGGAGCTTTAAGGCATTTCCACTTGCCGACCTTGGGCCTCCGATACATTTGTCATCCATCACTGACAGATTCTGCTAGAAATTGGCAAGTGGAAACAGAAGCAAAAAATATATGTTCGGATTTTTGGCTCTTTTTGGCACCACTTCCCGACAAAATTCCTGATTGATTCAACCCAGTTTGATTCTGTTGGGAACGCAATTATTTGAAATCGGTCGACAAGTGGTAACAGGCCATTGATAGTGAAAATCGACCATCTTTTGAACATATTTCTAGTGTTATACCACCCTCACACTCTTTGTATATTTGAATGAGTGGTTCCTAGAAATCGGCGATCATTTTGTCAGCAGGTGGAACTAGGCCTGTTGGACCCATGACTCACTTCCTTGCCGACAAGTTCAAGCCATGTTGAATTGATCAGCAATGAATTTGTTGTAATATGGTGGCAAGAAACATCAAGAGACATTTTCATTTTATGTTTCCACCGACAAATATATCTTGAAGCAAAGGTTGACAAATGGAAACAGAATTATACGGAGGCCGCCTGCAGCAGAGATCTATAAGACCTATCTCGACTTGCAGATTTCTGACTCCTGATACATTTGTCGGACCAGATTTGAGGTATCAATGAAAATCGGTAGGCGAGTGGAAACAGAACAAACATATTAAGAATCATCGATCTTTTGGGCGAATCTTTAGAGCACCTGCCACTTTTTGCATATTTGAACAAGTGATTTTCAAAAATTGCCCATTATTTTGTTGGCAAGTAGAAATGGTAATATTATAGGATCTGAATAGGAACTATTTTGATATCTGAAGCGCCTTGATTGTCCCTCAAACCATTGTCTAATCTACCTAGAGCTTTTCTTCGTTTCTCCCAGAGTTCAACTCCACAAAAGCAATCCTCGTATTTTAATTATGTCTCCATCGAGTTTATTGGACACTTTACCACATACTCCTTTGACCTTTTTCCAATGCCAGAGATAAGAGAGACAAGGCAGTTAGGTTTCAGATATATCGTAGGCCCACTTTGCCCAGTATATCTTAAAAATATCTAAAATAAAATGCACAGCATCCCCAATGTTGTTGTCGCTTGAATAGCACCCAGCTAAACCAGTATTAACGTAAGGTATTCTGTTTTTACAATATTAGGATATTCTTAGACTATACATTTGAATCACATTGATAGCAAATAACTTTCATGCTGAATCTAATAAGACTAACCGCAGGACATCCTTATCACAACATATTCCTATAATTCAGACAAATTAATCATACAAAACTGCAGCTCGATAATAGAACCGACCACATTGTTAAAATGCTGACAATAGAATTAGGCCTACTTTTGCTTACGAAACTAACATCAACAATACTAAAATTATTAAATCGTTTTAAGATAACAAAAAAATAACCATCAATTATTTTCTCCTCTTCATTAGATATTTGATATAAGTGGACACTTTAGCTCAGAACGGAGTATCCCCTAAAGCGGAGTTCTACAGTACATGTATAAATATATCTAAGATATTCAGTCGACATTTTCAGTTCTAGCGTACGTTCACCTTGGATCAGCATTTGATCGATTTAGGGAACCAAAGTAACCCCACTGAAATGGCAGATATTTATGTTCATAACAACACTCCCGGATGTCACGAAGAAGGAGGCTTCGTTTTTACACTATGGGGGTTTGAGGCTTCAGTTTTGATTTCATTTGCTACTATTGAAGTGCACTACTGCCCTATCGTCGTCTCCGAATAGGTTTGCCAATAGGTTAGGCCTACTATGAGAGTCCTATGAGTGTAAATATGCATTTAAAAGATTGAGGAATTAGATGGATATAGTTGAACCAAAGTCCTGAACGACGTCATCCGGAAGTGCTATTTGAGCACGGGTATCTGCCGTTTCAGTGGGTTCACTTTGGCACTCTATACACGGAAACAGAGTTTACCATATATGGTCATATGCAAAGTAGTTTGGCACTCTAAACGGGAGCGTAAACAGACTTTTTTCTGGGAGAATGACGTACTCCCATAATAAATCGTAGAGAGATGAAGGGAGAAACCCCATCTAGTAAAATTATATTTGCACCAGACGTAGATCTTATCAAAAATTGGCAAACCCACTGAGGAGCAATCCCATAACGTTTTATGCAGAGCAGTGCAGACTTGAGTATCCATGTCCAAGAGCTCAGCATTTGCATCCCATTTGATGAGTTACAAATGCTGCAGGCTGTGGTGTTGCATTAGATACAGAGCAGCCTTGGTGTATGTTACTTTTGCACAGGTATTCTTCCAAAATCAGTTTGTTTACCCTCCCTAAAATGAAACCCTGTTTTCGTACTGATAATCCTCAACATGTTTCCTCTGGCAGATAAAGGGAGTGACAACATGTATGCTGAACCAGATGATGAGGAAAGCGACTCCTACTACAACAATAGCAGGTCCGGCAGAACACCCTCCCACCACAAAAACGCAAAGCGTGACTCATCAGATTACGACAACAAGCGTCGCTCGGGAAATTACGACAACCGCCATTCGGGCAGTTACGATGATCGCCAAAGTGACCGCAATTCAGGTTATGATGAGCATTCCTCTAACCTTGTGTTCTAAAAGTTAGAATCACCCATACATTTGTCATGCTATATTTTATTAATATTGATACAGAACTATCAGTAATGTATTGGTAAGTGTTACCTATGTTAACCTGATTAAAAGTTATGCTGGTAATAGCTACAATAGGAATATGCATGTTTGAAAAGTGATACTGTAGAATTCTATCAACATAAAAGTGATTTCCTCCGAGATCATGTTTGTAAACAGTTACAATATGAATATGTACAGTCATGTCTGTATGCCACTGTGTATTATCATAATAATTATTGAGGCAATTGCAACAGAAGATACTATAAATGACCTGCACTGCAGTAGAAGAAACGAAATATATCTACACTATAACCTGTGTAAGGCACTACCTAATGCGGAATTCACACATAAAGACTAATGTACCTGAGATTGGTGTACTTCACACCTTTCCCCTGGTCTCAAGTATTTCTCCTTTGGTATAGAACTCTCACGGCAATCTGCTTTTATCAGTCTCAAGGAAAAATGGCGGATTTGATTCACATGGAAGTACAAAGCTGGTATATAGTGGTGTTTGCAAAACATATCGTTCTGCTGGTTGGCCTCCTATTGGCTATGTTAGGTACTAAGTTTGCGACTCAGCAGTGGGTCCATTTATTTCACCAATATGCCCCTATGTATCTTAAACGTATTTAAGATCAAAATCTCATAAGATCCTGTACCTGGTTAGCGATAATTTTTGCTGACAATTACAGGGGAAAACATGCCTCAAGGAAATGTAACCCTACAATTCAGACGAGAAAATTGTGTTCCAGTGAAGAATCTCAGACAAATACCCTGTGAGGTAGGGTTACATGTATCGCACCGTGTGAATTTCATGTCAGGGGAACCCTTTACTGAGAACGGAATGTGTCCCCTTATACATTCTACTGTAGGATCAGCAGTGACTAAGCACTGTAATTAAAGTTAGTGTAAAGTAATGAGCTCATGATTTTAAAATCGTTTAAATATGCTGCAGCAGAATTATCAACTCTGGCATAATATCATAAGAATAACTGCCTTTTGTAATAATCTGAACCTGTGAGATTATAATGTATATTCTGACTTCTATTTATTGGACTAAGAGGTTCACATGTTATCCATGCTCTGTTCCCTGGAGGAAGCTCATTTTGTATCTTAGCCAATATAAAGATTTGTATTAGACATTAAACTAAAAATGCACATGTCGCTAACCAAGACCTACTCCCTACACAATACAACCCCGCATTTATAAGATGTCATCCAGAAACTGCAAGTTGTTCCTCTTTTTAAGCGTGGTACACGCTTAGATACGCTGTTTCGATTAGGGATAGTTTAAAGAGACTATGCATGCTACAAGCGCTATCCCTTCACCTTTTTGTGCCGACTCTGTCACATTGGTAATGATGCAGAGAACCAGTGTCTTAGTGTCTTAGAGGAGTGCCCAACTGAATGTTACCAATCACTACAGACCAACTACCTCACTGACCCACTGGTGCTTGCCTATTTGGAACCCTATGTATATGTTGAGGTGACCCACCTGGCTACTCAGAAGGTACACACTAATCTATAAGAAATACCCACTTAGGTCCCCTAGGAGTGTAAAGAGGATATTTCTTTATCTCATAACAGGACAAGTAATAGACTTTGTACCAGGATTATAGTATACATACATGTGATATGATTTGAATTGTATTGCTTTAGAGGAATGTAAGCATGCCTTGACCCACAAAATTGAAAGGATTTTTTTTAATGAAATAAAGAAATACTGGTAGCAGGCTTAATGTAACACCCATGGTTTCTCTTTATATTTATCATCATCAGTTGACTGCTAGAAATAATAGGGTGAGGAGAGGGGCGGGGCCTGTACATATCGCACGCATGTTAGATCTTAATGATTCTATGTGAATAAACTATATTTCATAGAACTGTTTGAAACTGGTGTCATGTGTTAGGGACAATAGATCCCGGGCCAAACGATTCTTAATGGTAAGTACATGCAAGCAGAAAGCAGTAAATACTCAGTACAATATGTGGCAGACATTTGAAACGAAGTTGTCATTGAAAACACAGTTAGGCCCGGCGTCCACCTACTACGATAGAATCGTAGACCTCCCGATATGGCACCGATACAAAATGTCAAAATCGGTGCCATATCGGGAAGGTGCAAAATCGTAGACATATGTCTAGACATGCCAATCCACCACGCATTGTTTGGGGGTTTTATCGGTGTCTAATCGCAGAAAAGTGGTCAACTGCCCCAATATCAGGTAACCTTCCGACGCGATTTTGATTTTTTATCGGGAGGTGCATCGCAGGGCATATCGGAGCCATATCGTAGTAGGTGGACGCCGGGCCTGAATCTGTATCAGCGGAGGATACGGACTGGGTGTATCGCCGGCGGAGGATACGTCCTCATACGTCCCTTAGCAAAAAGAAATAGTGAACTAGCGAACATCAGGAAAACTCTATGTCAATGTTTAGCTATTGTTAACTGAGAAAGAGGTAAATGCATGATGAATTGATAACACTAATAGTACATATATCATAAAGTTTCAAAAGCTAAACTCACTGAACTATATTATTAGCTTTCACTATCGCTTGTGTATTACATCTTGTCAACTACACGGAGAATACCCCCACACATATCACAACTAGTCAGTATTGTGAATTGATCTTAAATTGTAAAGCACCGTTAGCTATCTGCAGATACATGATAATGGTGTAATTTAACATATATGACGTGGAATTATCTGTCCACTTGCCAGAATAACAACCCCATGCTGTAAACATGAAATCACCGAGGTAAAGATTTAAAGTCTTTTAGATCATTTATATATGTGTCAACTAAACGCTATCCCATCCATTCTCACGGTACTATCAGATAACAAATTCCATTCATCACTACCATTTTAGTCCATAACTCAAAATGTAATAACAATAAAAAATCAGGAGACTTAGTTACTATGTGCGAATTGATGTCCGTGTGTAAATGTCCCTTTGATACGTGACGTATTTATTGGGTTAAAGAATCATGTTTTCCCGAATGATTAAAGGGAGGTGACTTCATAGATTGTTCTTATTCCCATCTCATGGTCAAAAAATTTATATAATTCTTTGGGACTACAAACAACCCATGGGCAGGGTGAAGAAAACCAGCCAAATGTATATGGCTGACACCCAAGCCCCTTTATTAACCACTTGAATCTACTGTACTATGAAGCAATGTAATACATACTTGGTTAATAAAGAAATTCTATAAAAAAAAAAAAAAATCTCTTAGGGAAGTCTGCTGACTCTCTCCACATACGGACCCATCGTTTCGGTAACGCCCTTTCTAACCAAGCCTTGAATCATTTCAAATTTACACTGAACAAGTGTACAGACCTGTTGACTCAGGATACACCCTCAGCTTTGCTTGTCAGATGGAAAATTGTTTGCTGTGAAGTGACTCATATTTATTCTCACTGGTTGACGGTCTTTCTTTTGCTCCGCATGCAGCACGCATAGGAAGGAGAAGGATGGCTTCAGATGGGTGAGATGACATATCAGGACGGTTTCCCAAATCTCGATCATTGTTATTACATTTTCTTATTGCATCATTATTGTTGTTATTATTGGTATTATCAATATTCTTTTAATTATAATTCTTATCATTATCACTATTACCAGCATTATTGTTATCATGAATGTCATTGTTATCATATTATTGTATGACTACCACCATTATACAATATATATAAGTTGATGCCCGGTGTGCTGCGAAAAAGGGCGGCCTGTCGAAAAGCATGGCCTGTTCTTGCATATTTGCTATGGCATACAACGTACTTCCTCTCGCCTGCGGAATAGTGACACTTTATAAAGGAAATTACTTATATATAATGATTTATGTATCAAATTTCTACATTGGTAAATCACAGTTATAACTTTATGATAGTTAATAATATTAAGATGACAAAATTTCCGTAGTAAATAATATGACAACCGATTTTCGGCGCCCAATGGACACTCTTCAAGTGTAGATTGAGTGTCACTGACTCGCTACGCACGCACATGCGTGCAGATCAGTATACTTCCGCCGGAAAGGCACAATATTTCGCAGGTTGCAGATTATCGCATAACACCGGCCTAGTCCGTCTGTACCACAAGACTTTCTGTAATTCAAAGCCGTAAATGACGAAATAGTGATTTTAATGACATTCAGGTATATGATAATGACAAAATATTGAAAAACCCAGAAACAAATAGCTCAGAACATATCGTATAACAGACCGGGAGGTATCTTACACTGACAATACATGGGAAGCAAGTTCAGGTGTGTCCTCACCACCACCTGGAACCGACAGGGACTTCCACCATCAGGACACCGGACAAAACTTCTCCGCTTGGCGCCAGAGGGCAAAGGGGGGCAGTATCATTGGTGACTACCTCATGGAATCATTCTATAATTCACCTTTTGCAAATGTGATGTCTTTGGCATATGGCAACAAAACATGCAAGGAGGCATACAATTTCGAACACTTTGAATACTAAACCATGGTCGAGAGACCGTTGTTCTGATATGTATTTATGTTGTACCTATCTTCTACTCAATTAAAAAATGCCTAAATATGAGAGCTTTGATAAGTTGATTTTACTCTTTAAAAAGGAAAACAAAAAAAAAGAAAATTCCTTAGCATATTATCATAATACTATAGACCCTTCTTGCAGCATATATCTGCTTTCATCGGTGAGCATGGCAGAATTTCTGTTTCTAACGTTTCTTAGAATTGATCTCGCGACCAAAAGTAGGTCGCTTGTGCGTTGTATTAAAATGGTTTATAATACATATTCAAGTATGAACCCGGGAAGAATACAAAAATGACAAAGTTAAGACATAATTCGTGTTATCACCTACAAAACACAACAGATAAAACATACTTCGCAGTTTGGTCTGCAGCAGTATGAACTTAGGGAGTCACTTATTCATTTTGAGCACACAAGTTCTGACCCAACACTTCGTTCACTGGTATATTGAGTGGCTCTACGAGCTAGTCCAGCATGGCAGAAAGATTTGTGAACTAGAGTGTGTTGATGAACTTTTATCATCAAGGAAGAGAGGGATAGAGATCGAAAGAGAGAAATAGGACTGGAAGAGAGAAATGCAGAGAGACGGAAGAGAGAAATTGGAAGAATGTCAAAATGATCAAAATAGGGATTAGGGCTTAAGGGGACATTCATTTATCGCTCCCCAGGGGTTCGTTTGAAAAAGACTAAGGGGGCCCTCCCACCTACTACGACGGCCTACGATTAAGTCCCCGACAGCGCCGCGTGTCGCCGATGGCGTCGGCGACACGCGGCGTCCACCAACCACGACAAGGCTACGACAATGGCTTTCCGACAAGGTCCACGACAGCTCTACGATTGGAAGCCTTGTCGTAGCCTTGTCGTGGTTGGTGGACCACAGTTCCCGACAAGAGGCTACGACAAGGCCACGACAGGCTGCGACAAAATCGAACATGTTCGATTTTGGAGCCGTGTCGTGGCGTGTCGTGGCGTGTCGGGAGGTTGTCGCAGAGGTCTACGATAAAATATTTAGGTGGAGCGTGCACTTCCCGACAGGCTGCGACAAGGGCTCACGACAGCTCCCCTCCTCACGACAATGCTGCGACAAGGCACCGATTGGAACTTTCTTGTCTGCTCTTGTCGTAGCCTTGTCGTGGTTGGTGGACGCCCCCCTTTGCGACGGGCTACGATGGGCTACAAAATTCAAACATGTTTGAATTTCGTAGGCCCTCTACGATTAACGTTTTTTTGTTGTAGCCCGACGTAGCCTGTCGACGCGGAGCGAGTTCGTCGGCGACAAAACCTGACCAATTGACGGGTTCGTCGGCGACACCTCCACGATTTTTTTCAGTTTGTCGCCGACGAGGCCAAAGGGTTAATCGTAGGTGGGAGGGGCCCCTAAGAATGATAATTTGGCCATATGATAAGATATCTCGGATGCTCTACGAGGTCGTGGAAGATGCTTGGTTAGGTGTGTTTAACAAATAGGCTCGTCGGCTAGTTTATGTATCATTAGCGTAGAAAGCGAATATTTTCCCAGTAAACGGTGAAAGTCGCTTGGAAACCCTTGCGATATTGTACCTTTTTATGACACCTCTTGCGTGGAGGGCCGTCGACCCGGGCCTGGGCCAAAGTAAAGGTCCCTTACATCCCTGATCACACATGTTTTTGTGAATGCCCTTTTGATATTATCCTCCCCCGGCTACGAGGGGCCCAGACTTGCTTTGCATTCCTGCCCAGATGAAGGGAAAAATATCGCAAAGTGTGTATAGAAGTTCCCTCGTGATATCTCTTTCCCCACCCGCAGTCCAGACCGACTTTTGCTGCAACTTTTTCCCCTCCCGTTTATCAATGGTTCAGACTCAAAAGATACATGAAATTGATCATATCGTGCAAGGAAATCATTAGCCGCACTTTGAAACTTTATTGTTTGGATTGCTTATAGAGTACCATGAAGGTCAGATTTAAATCGTTTTACAATGTATATGTTTTAGAGGAAATCCACTGCAAAACTTCCTTTGAATCAAGGATCGGCTGAACAGGATACACTATATGAATATGGTAGATTATATGCACTTAGCAAAGTGTGAGATGTCCTTCTTTAATCCTCTTTTCCTCCGCTTTTACAATAAAAGCAAACAAGAATAGGATTAAAGAAGGACATCTCACACTTCAAAAACCACCAGATTCTCCAGGTGATACGTTATATGACAGGGGAGTTTCACTCAGGAGGAATGCTAGTAGAATAACTCACCAGATTGGGCAAGAAAATGTTAACTATTACTCAGGGGCGGGGGGTGATTTGACTGCATAGTGGGTCGTTTGTATTGTTGATCATCAAAGACTTTGCTATGAAAGGTTACCTAAATACAGAGATTCAATGTTTGAATAATGGAAGAATGTAGGTGTTTATATCAGAAGCGACAATTTTCCCGTTGGGCAATTGTCCAGGAGGTTAATCATCCTGGATAAAATGCAAATCATATAGCAATGAGCAGCCAGAAAATGAACAAGAATGAGCAATTATATTTTATCATAACATATGATTAATTTACAAACAATGTTGCAGGGCGTATGGTGCCTATGCATTCGCTGACTACCTGAGGAAGACGTCATGGCGTCTCAGCTCCTGTGGAAATGATGTCATCATAGCCCTAGATCTTAATACTAAAATGGTGTGTTATCTTAATCAAACATCTTCAAATTGCAAATATCACTCATTGTAGTGGCGTACTAATCCTCTTTTCCTCCGCTTTTACAATAAATGCAAACAATAATAGGATTAAAGAAGGACATCTCACACTTCAAAAACCACCAGATTCTCCATATGATACGTTATATGACAGGGGAGTTTCACTCAGGAGGAATGCGAGTAGAATAACTACAATACACCAATACACCATTGTCGGGTCGTAACAGAATAACCCTGTCCCATATCAAATAGAGGAGAGTAGAGGCTCAAGGAAACTCTGCACTGTTTGCGCACGACCTCTAGTTCACAAATGACAGACACACTCATACAATGTGGCGATGATATGGCCTGCCCTCCGTCTTATGTACAAAGACAGTGCACCGACCTGTGCACAGCCTGGTACGTCTTCACATATCAGTCTAAACCCTCACAGCCTACAAGAGTGATATTTGTATCTTTTTCCCTATGTGTGTTTTCATTCATGTCTTTATTTTTTGTATAGAGCCCCCCCCCCCCCAATCTATGGAAACTATGATTAAGAGAAAGCCGTGCTGCCGATAAAATGTATTTACTATTTAGATAAGAGTTTAAAACATTTAGAAATGTTTATAAGATACATGAATAAACAAAATTTAAGAATACAATGTAAAATACATGAATGAGTACATTTTATATTTTAAGAATACAATGTAAAGTACATAAAATTAGGAATTATGGGCATAATTGAGGGGAATATTAAGATATTAGATATGTAATTAATAGGTGTGGGTGGGTTGGGTAACAAAAATGCGTGCACCAACAGTGAGTGCTTGAAACGGAATGAAATTGAGAAGGTATCACGTGGTGAATAAATTAAATAATTTAATTAACATAATATTCAATTAAGCACTTGAGTTTTGTTCGACTAACAGAGTGAGGTAAAAGCAGGACGGCACTAAATTATAAGCAATTTTTAATTACTACACAGTGAAGATCGCCTTTATCAAAATTTGAATTATTTTCTGGTGATATATTTCTCAATGAAAATATCAATCTTGACAGGGTAGTTCGTTTCACCCACACTAGGTGGACCCATAGGGTCTCAAAAGGTGCAATCCTATTTCATATGTGGTTTAGGTATCAAGAAATGGGGTTTCCAACCATTGTCATATTAGGGTAAAATGATACGTCTCCATCGATATGCATATCACCAGGGTAGAATAAAACATGGTGATATGTGTTCCCCTACCCTTTCTGTATTTGAGAAATCAACGAATTCAATGGTACATGGCTGTGGGTAAATAAGAGAACGTTATATTCAATGAGGCAGTCTAAACTTGCTTATGAGAAAAGAGAAGAAGAAAATGAGAATCAAAGTGTACAAGTAAGATGTGACAAAGAGAAAAAAAAGGGCACGAAAAAATAAGATAAAGAAAGTGACGTCTTTTAGAAGAGAGATGCTATAGACCTGCTTACACTTACATATGTTTGACTCCTAATAAATCTATCGGCCACCACCGACCAATTTAATTCTTTTCCCTCAGAAATCCACAAGTCAGCGACCGATCTATGTTTAATTTTTTTTGGCAGTTTCTGGGTTTACCTCCCGACTGATTTGTCGGCGACAAATTCAATAAGGATTGACATTAATATGAATGAGTTAAGTTAAGGATCCAAAAGAAATGACATAAAAATCGACCGGCAAGTGGAAACAGATCACCGATAAGTGGCTGTCCATAAATGACGTCAAATTTGTGTTGACCATTTTTGACCCACCCTCCCCCACTCCTCTCTTGTTCTGCTTTGTCACACAACCCTCATCCTTCTTGGCTATAAGGACTGGAACCCCCCTCACCCCTGCTGCACGATGTACTCTATGGAGGGCCCATAGCAGGATGAACACATGCATCCGGATACAGGGAGGAAGAGAATATCACAAGCAGACACAGTCATACAGGGAAGTACATATATAGAAGGATACTGAAACAACGTAAGCATCTTCACATAGACAAAAATAGGTCAAACTCCACAAGCGCACATCAGAGACCTGCGCACTCGCCCCAAAAAAGACGGAGATCCCAGCGTCCCGTTTAAAGATGGCGGCACGGCGTCTCTGGCTGCTGTGCGTCTTAAACGTTCACGTTATCTTATCAGTAGGGACGCAGAACGCTCAACCGTTCCACTCTCCATGGCTACCGCAGACATTCCCTAACCCACTGAGCCAGCCCAGCGCATGCGGCCTGACAACTCCTGTGTGGATATGCGATCCTTCACTTATCATTAACGTCAACCGAGGTATGTGTCTGTGTGTACTGTGGGAGCTATATACCTCCAGCACGTAGTAGAGGTGTAATCATATTTCGGCTTATTGAAGAGTTGATTTAAAGTTAGGCACCATGTGATTGAGAGAAGGACCACAACTACGTGCTTCTTCAGTATCATGTATTGTTATTCATAAGTCAATCTAACTTTACTTTTTTGTATTCTCTTTTAGCCTAAGGTTGTTATAGCTGAATGAAAAATAAAGGAGGTGGTACATACAATGCCTGTAGAGAACTAGACTCTAACTACTGAAGTGCTGGCTTTGAAATATGAAAGGGTACATAATGTATAGAGCCATATGTATATGTATATAACCTGTTTTTCCTATGTTTGTTGTATATGTATGTATAATCTGCCTATACTGTACTGTCCTGTAATGTCCTGACTACGATACGGAAGATCGCTCATGAGAGCGAGTATTGTTGTCATAAAATAACTCCTGAATAAAAAAAAAAAAATAAAAAAATAGCATGCAGCAATGTATCATACAATTCGGTGTACCTCCTTGTATCTTTAAAACTCTTTTATCTTTAATTTTATCCCACCCCTAATAGAAAATCCCATAGGCTTAACATTGAGTTTCCGTATGCCACGCTGACTGGCATACGGAGTTTTATATGCCACTAGTGGCATACAGAATTGTTATCACGTAATATTCCAAAATCAAGGAGATGGGGTAGGATAAAATCAAACCCTGATTCGTTTTAATTGTGGCCATTGCATTCCACTCCTGGAGCTTTGGGTCCGGACTTCACTCGACTTCACCTCATGAAATCACTATGCCACACTCCAGTCGTGGCATATGGTGGCCAAAATTAAAACTCATCCAGTTTTACAATAATGTTTCATTGAGATGTGCAAAAAACAAATATGTAAATTCTGGAGTTCTTGGTATAGTTTCTCCTTGAGTACTTCATATTTATATCCAAAGTTCTACTCTGTAGGCCGAACCCCTCATAGTGATGTGAATATAGTAAATTACTTTCTTTACCAGTAATTTAGGCAGCATACAACAATTATCAGAGCACGTGTACAATGATGGTGTATTAGGATGTGTTGAGACAATATTACAGCGGTAACCTGGTATCCTTGATAACTTATTTTCCCGTCACTCATTGCTTCAGCTGTGCACTTCAGTTGAGTTCCTGTACATACGCTTGTGCAGTCATTATAGTTGATTACTTCCTTCGCTAATCAAATATACTTAGAGCTGAATATGTCAGTGAGATAAAGCACCATCCCATTGTGGGTTACATCCAGATGGCAGTACGGTATACAAGCCTTACCGGAAGCTATGTATGGTGTCAGCTTAAGGGAACATTCCATTTACCCGACGAAAACTTAACACTATTGTGTGTGTTATACCCAACATAGTTATAAGATTCAAACCAAAGAAAGTAGTGCCAACCGACGTCATGTTGTCGACCTTTACAGACAGTTATAGTTATAGCATCCAAAATAAAGAAAGTAGTGCCAACCGACTTCATATTGTCGTCCTTTACAGACAGTTATAGTTATAGCATCCAAAATAAAGAAAGTAGTGCCAACCGACGTCATATTGTCGACCTTTACAGACATCCGACAAAAACTGATATTTAGATTCTCTTTTTTTTTTAGAATTCAATTGTCAATCTTGTTTTGATTGTCAATGGTTACAGAAGCTGGGTGTATATTCATTTAGCTTTTGAAATCATTAACGATCTATTAAACACTTTTACATATGAAAAACAGATGAGGACTATTTTCTGCGTAAGCATTAGCTGAAAATGACATCGCCATTGGAGTGTGTGCTTAGGTCGCGTAAGAATATAGCGGGGGATTCAGCCGAGCAGGATTTCCAGCTCCACTGTTCTCATACCTATACCAGGCTCATTTGGCAACGTAGGCTGACGTAGTTTGGTAAACGCCGATCGTCATCTCAACGCCTAAACCGTCCCATTGGAACACTCGCTTTAATCATGTACAGAAATATGACATTGGCAATACCCGTAATGCAACTAGAGGCAATAACCCATACAAATCTGTGTTTTACTGCCTGGGACGGACTTTAGACACTGCCATCCCGAATGTTCATGATTTTAGTCCATGTAGCTTGGAGAGTTGATGAATGAACTCCATGGAATTCTAAAAGTGAATGATTAAAAGTTATTGGTGGCATCCAGTAAGCAACTCATTTGCTAAAATCCACTTGGGAAGCAGCTAACCAAATACTTTTCAACCTGCTTTTGTAGTGTCCAAAATATGAAGCAACAATCGGTCAATAAGGTACTTTGGTTTGCTATTATTGGTCATGGTCAGCTGGGCACTCCTCTAAGAATCTCTAATAATTAGTAATTTTATATAATTTCATGCTCCTACTCCAATGATGAAGATGTCATTTGTTCCTAGTCTTAATGGGTATATTTTAGACATCGAGGAATAGAGTCCATGGCATGGAGACCATGTGTAAAATATTCTTGCTTATCTTAATATTCTTTCAGGTACATCAGCGTCATCGATGAATACAGACAATAACCTGGAGACCCTGCAGAATATCATCAGACACACAGAGGAGGGCAGTAAGGGCGTGTGTGTGAAGGGCAGTTCAGAGGGATACAGGATGGGGGTAGCGGTGATGGCCAGTATACAGGCTACTGGTGGGTACGTGTCTATAAGCATTGTGGTTGTATGATACCTCAGAGGAAATCAATATGGGTTAGGCTTGGCTAAAATGAAAAAGAATGTTTGATGGCATAAAAGTTTTACGAGGTGATAGCTGAGTGACATTATGAAGTAATCGAACTAGTGTCGTATAAAGAACACCATTGATATATTGAACAAAGGTACGGTCGAAGTAACATGTGGCTACCATCTTGATAAGGACAATGTTTTGGTTAATCCTGACCAATGATTGGCTAACGTTTGTGACATCGTCGTACCAAATGCCGATTGGGTATCTTTTAAGCTGCACTTAAACTAACAGTGACATTGGAGATATCAATAATAATACCCAACAGCGCCCGCGCTTTCATGTTATGACGCACAAAATACTCATCGGGGACAATAAAAGGGGCAATACAAATGTATAAATAATATATATATATAGGCTTACAAAGAGCCTCTCATTCACAATCGCTATTACATATCCGACTCTTATGACAGCCATAATCAGGAATATGCTCCTCTCATCTGGATAGGTTCTCTAATCAAAATAAAATATATTCATTAATCAACCTTTAGATTGGGCAAGAAAATGTTAACTATTACTCTGGGGAGGGGGGGGGGGTCGGTTTGACTGCATAGTGGGTCGTTTATATTGGTGATCATCAAAGACTTTGCTATGAAAGGTTACCTCAATACAGAGATTCAATGTTTGAATAATGGAAAAATGTAGGTGTTTATATCAGTAGCTGCAATTTTCCTGTTGGGCAATTGTCCAGGAGGTTAATCATCCTGGATACAATGCAAATCATATAGGAATGAGCAGCCAGAAAATAAACAAAAATGAGCAATTGTATTGTATCATAACATATGATTAATTTACAAACAATGTTGCAGGGCGTATGGTGCCTATGCATTCGCTGACTACCTGAGGAAGACGTCATGGCGTCCCGGCTCCTGTGAAAATGACGTCATCATAGCCCTAGATCTTAACACTAAAACGGTGTGTTATCTTAATCAAACATCTTCAAATTGCAAATATCACTCATTATAGTGGCATACTATTCTACCATGAATCAATTGTGCAGTAATCTCCATTTATAGATTGGTGTATGTTTATTTGGATTTTAGTGAAACATATCTTACAGTGTTGCGATATGTTGTACCTCCTATCCTGTGACATGTCAATGATATGTGTACTTTTTCGCGATGTCATGTGTATATTTTGGTGCTCCACCACTGTGACACCTCAAGATTTATTGCTGACATATCGCAGCAAACCTCTATCTATCGAGGCAATAATGCACCGAAGTTGCATAGCCAGACCGATGCACCGCAGCAAAAATGCATGCGCTTATTCAAAACCTAGCAAGATTTAGCAAGACAACCTCATCGTGACAAATCTTGCTATATCTTGTGTCTCAACAGTTGCATCATGCACAAGTCCTGTGCATCTATATGTAGATGACTATATATAATGTCATATTGAAACCATGGCTGCAGTGTTGTTGCGTACCTGTGTGCGAATGCCTGTGAAATACTGCCCGCTACTAGGAGTGCAGCAATAATAATGTACGGGTCCACTGTGACTGCGGCGTAATAAGTCAAAATGGCATGTTTCCGTCGATTTAAGATATGAAATAATAAGCAAACGTCCTCACTGTGGACGAAATGACTCACGTTCTAGGTCAGTCGACGATTTCATACGGCTTCCACCTTCGGTGTCAGGCCGAGGGGTGTCTGACTGCCAAATCGGTGGCTGTCAGTGCAGTTGAGCACCCCTTATTGGATTACTGAAGGTTCTTTTTATCATCCGTGGTATACAAAGTAACCAATGAGAATGTATGGGGACTCAGTAGTACCCATCATTTAAAGACTGCCAGATACCATAACGCTCGTGTTTTACTACTCGTCAACCTTGAGTGGTTCACGGCCGCCTTCGATTATCGTCCATTTCTATCATGGCCTGTTGTTATTGTTGTTGTTCAGATCGGCGTATCAGTGGGTGACAAGGCGAAGGTTAACCTCCCCGTCCTCACTGCCCAGAGACTGGCTTCAGAAGCCAGCTCACGGCTCCAGACAGACAAGGCAGCACAGGAACTTATATGGCTATTGTCGAAATATGAGTAGGTACATCAAAGACTAGTTTATTTACGTTTCATTTACGTTTATAACAAAGTATAAAGATGGGGAGAAATGTAATCCAATCTAAACTGTTTTACCACTATTCGGCTAACCTCATAATTATTCATCCTAATTGGACTGCAGAGCATCCCGCCTTTATATGGAAGCAGCTGATAATTACTATAATATAAATCATATAGATAGTTTTTCTACTAAAGTTTTTATTCAAAGTGCAGGGTTACACAAATACAGTTTTTCAGAACTGTTCCTGTGATCTATTACAATATAGGTACCTTTGAAAAGTACACTCTAAGACTATCCCTTCCAGTGTAGGTATATTGTAGATCATTGGATACAGAAATGATAAACTAATTGATAGCACCTCAAACTGATATAGAGAAAGGACGTGCAATCGGTCACATAGTGTTTCCTGAATGTCGCAAATAAAACTGTAATCTAGCATTAATGCAGAACAAATAGGAACATTGATAAATGAACATGGAATTATGAAAAAAAGTAAATAATCAAAAGGTTTGTATTTTATCCAGTTAGTTGGTCATTTGCTGTAACCCATTTGGCAACCAGCCACTTCTTCATCTACCTTTGTAGGATCCAAATATGTCAAATGCCAGTGGATAAATGAGGTACTTGAGTCTATAATGATTGGTCATCGTCAGCTGGGCACTCCACTATGGCAAAAAGACACTGGTCCCCCGCACCTTAGCAATGTCACAGAGTTGGTGCGCATATCATGAGGTTTTTGCAGTACGCCGAAAGTCTCAACAACCTCTCCGTAACCTTAGCAGCAAAGTATCATGGGTGTATGTAAATCATAATCACACTCACAAATGACTGCTTTCAGGGATCATCTACTGAGATTGGACAGGAAGTACAAGAACTACCTAATCAGTATGGGGGCGATTGGCGCACTGATCGGCGTGATGGGCGCCATTGTCACGGTACTGCTGATCGCTGAGGGGAGCGTGGCCTGCTGTAGAGAGGACCCCGACCCCAGGCACTGTAAACAACCCACAGGCAAGTACACCTGCATGTTTAGGTGGAAAAGGGTCTATCCCATACTTGAGTGAGTTTTATCTCTTCCTCTTGGAGGTGCGGAGAAACCTACTCGAGCAGGAGAAAAACAGACAAATCGAAAGTAAGAAATTGGTACTTGTGACACAATAAACCAATAATTGACGGGTTTACAACGATGCATGCATGAATCATTTTAATCTCGGACTGAAAGCGGGGCTGTTCTGGTCGCATGCCAACGAGCAGATCACTAAAACATGTATGTGTATACTATTTCACTTATATTTCATTTCAACTTTTTATATCATATATCAGTATAAATTCAAACTAAGTTTGGTAACCTAAGTCACCAGACAAAAATGACAGGTATTGTTCATTTGCTTAAACTGGATGGTGGTAGACCGCAGGGTTACATCATGTAACTTGCGCACCATTTCAAATAAGGAAAATATCGAAAGTAACTTATTCACTGGGTCGCCCAGGCAGCCCGGATACGTTGACTCGTTGTTCACACGTGACCCCACTTCTCTAACTAGAACACAAGGCACAGACCCACAATGAGCACAGACTGGCTGACATAGACGACACACATTGAACCCAGACTGGATGACTAAAGTGGGATTCACATTCATGTACCTCACAGGGCTCAAAATCTCATGCGATTTTGTTCCATTTTAGGGGGAAATGTTTTTAACAATTACAGGGAGGAAAACATGTCTCAGGGAAATGAATCCCTATAATTTAGACGAAGAAATTGTGTTCGAGTACAGAATCTCAGCAGGATTTATCTCAGAAAAAGAAAGAACAAATATTTCCCACTGAAAACGCGCCACATTTATAGACTTGTCTAAGGCCTTCGATACTGTTTCGCACAACATACTACTTAAGAAATGCAAACTTTATGGTATAAATCACAAAATTTTAAATTGGCTAACAAATTACCTTTCAAACAGAACTCATGTCACCAGAGTAAATGGCTTCCTTTCGGAACCGAGAACCGTCACCTGCGGAGTCCCGCAGGGGTCGATTCTCGGTCTTCTTATGTTCTTGATCTATATCAATGACTTATGTAACACACTAGACAAATCGAGCGTAAACTTATACGCAGATGACACCGTGATTTTCTCAACAGATTCAGACATTAACAATGCATGGCACCAGGTTCAGAACGACCTAAACAGGTTGGGAAACTGGGCTAAAAAAAACCAACTCACGATTAATACCAAGAAAACCAAATCAATGATCTTCAATAACAAGAAAAAAACAAACCAATTTGCTCACTTACCCAAACTAGAACTTGATAACCAAAAAACAGACTTTGTCAAACATTTTAATTACCTTGGTATTATACTAGACGAAAAGCTAACATATGAACCCCAAAAGAAGGAAGCCACACGAAAATTATCACACAAGATCTACCTGTTTGCCAAAATACGACAATATATTAATAAGCAACAAGCAATCACTCTTTACAAGACCAAACTCCTACCTTACGCCGAATACGGTCATATACTAATACATAACTCGAACCAAAAGACCTTAACCAAATTACAACTACTACAGAATCGTGCCCTGCGCATTGCCACAAGAGCTAGACCCGGAACACCAACTACACAACTCCATATAGAAGCACAAATTAATTTTTTAAGTGAAAGAAGAGAGTCCGCCATAAGAAAATTTGCATATATCCGCAGCAGAAATCCCTTGTACACAGTCATAGGTGCCAGACCCACACGACTGTATGATGCACCAGTGCTAGTTTCTGAGATCGCTAATCTAAACCTATTCAAACGCAGCATGACATTCAAATGCGCCCAATCTTGGAACTCCATGCCACCAGAGTTCAGAAGGATTGAAACCTACCCTAAATTCAAGTACAAAGAAAGGACAATTCTTATAAAATCCCGTCAAAACTATAACCCATAATTAAAACTAATCTTAAAATACCTCATGTTTATCTTTCCCCAGATACCATCAACACTGCACATGAACCTTCTTCTCTCATATTAAAATCGTACATGACAATCGCTTCATTATGTTATCAGGTAGAAGCTTGTGCACCTGTCTCTTTTTTATTGTGTACCTACAAATTGTTACCATGCTTGTATCAGAACTACTCTACCTGTAATGTCATGTTGTTTGATCACACTGTATATATCATTGATACGTAATAGGTTAGTTAGTTAGACAGCCTCCTAGGACTGTGTTATATATATTAACTTGCTTGTAACGTACTATACTTGCTGGGTCAAGATTGAAAACAGGCAAATTAATGCCTTATCTAATCCAGGATAAATAAAAACGATTTAAAAAAAAAAAAAACAGATCCCGCCAGATCGCCGTACGCACACAGTAGAACAATTTTACTTATCTCAGAAAAACACCCTGTGAGGTACATGAATCCCACTATACAAGACACACATTGAACTCAGACTGACTGGCATACAAGACACATAATGAACTCAGACCCTGTCTGATATACAAGACAGACAATGAGCTTGGACTCCGATTCGGACACTGGTTGTACTACCCCAGACTTGTTGTTCAATCTGTTTCACATTGCTTCCGATGAGGAAACCAGTGGAACAATGAAACCCACATACTGCCAGAGACATACAACAAGCCCAGACCCTAACTGGGACATCCAGACTCTGATGACTAGACCAGACTCATGATGAGCCCTGACTCTGATGAGTAGATCAGACTTTGATGATGACCAAACACACTGCGAGTGGAGACCACAGTCACACGATGACACAAGCAGTTGTAGACACTCAAGGAGTCTCCACGCTGAAGTAATCCTCCAATAACTGTGGGCATTTCTAACTGGGATTGGGATGTACCGAAGTAGGATAAGGCTGAATTATGCACCACTAGTTTTGGAGGATACAGAATATATGGCATAGATATATCTGGGTTGTGTTTAGACTACTCAAAGTCAACGATCATTCACTGAATATCTAACTGAGTAATTCCGGTAATGTTCACTATTGTACATTGTAGTGATCCCCGAAGTTGTCGCTCAGATATAACTATGCGTCAACTATTCGGAGATCACGGCCGATCGCATACAAAGCCAGTCATTATTGTGTATTTCTTTCACATTCATTTCTTCTTATGATTGCAGAAATAGAAGAAGTTGTAGCTTTCTAGTGAAGTCATGATGAGGCGTCTGAAGATGATCCAACATCTGCCATGCTTTAACATTAACTCCGGAAGCAGACACAAATGTTGGCACCTGCCGGTAGTTATTAAAGGATTAGACTTAGATGGTCAGCATAATATATTGAAGGTACTATAGTGCACTCCCGGAAATAGTTCACACTAAGTGGCGCCACTGGCAACTAGACAAATTTGGGAAATGGGCAGACGCAGCATGAAAACTCGAAACGGCTCAATCCGATCTAGTGCCCTTTTAGTTTAGTTTATTTCTCCTTCACTATGTCATAAGAAAAAAAAGACGGGTATAACAAAAGACTTCCTTTAATCTACGTATCATCACTACATTAAAATGTAACAATACATAAAAAAAGAATCCATGAGAAAAAGTGATAAATTCATATAACTTATTTCACTTAAACAACCTAATCACTAATCACTCCACTTACTGTTCGCCTAAAAGAAATGGCGGTAGCAATATATCTTACACAGTTGTCTCAACTGTTCCGGAGACAAAGACCCCTGGGAATTGGTACTCCTATGCTTATTGGTCAAAACAATTTTAGAGTCGCTTCATCTTGTTTAAAATATTTCAGAACATCCTAAAATAAGCACATTTGGTATCATGGCAGGAAAGACTCAATTCATATTCCACAGACATAGGATTTTAGATTTCCAATGCACCCCATAATCTCTATCAATATAAGCCGGCTTTAGTAGTGAGAATTAATTCCAAATTTGCGGAATTCACTACCTGCGTAACAATGTGATATCAGACGAGACAATGGCGAACAAGTAGCGACTAGTCTCGTCTTGTATATAATATCCGAATATTGCTCAATCGTTTCAATTTTATCCTAATCCAAGCGCAAGTATAAAGTCAACATGAGCAAAAGACATGCACGCCAATGGTGCAGTCCTTTGTATCTTTGGTATAAGTTATTGTCATAAGATACTGTAACCTAGTATCAACAATGTCTATTCAATGACATATTATCAGTATCTGAATCAAACTAATTTGGTTTTAGAAGAATATGAATGCGTTCCACCAGTGGAATATTTACCTCAAATATGATATTGTGTAGGTCTGAAAGGGCGTATGAGGAAATGATATGATGTTACTAGATGGCCTCACATTTAATATGGTAGCACAGACGTGTTGAAATTAGAGAAGGTGGTCACTCAGAACAATTGAATTGAATGTTACTTCATTTTGATTGGTTGATTGCAAGAAACTGCATTACTTCAAATCAAACATGGCTTGTGTCTCTGAACTCAAAGATCGCAAACAACTTAACACATAAGTAGTTAGAGGCACATTTTGTGAAGCAACTTTCAATTTAGATGCAACTGCTCCATGTGAGTGCCCCTTTAGGCAAATTTGTGATAATCTCAGCGATATATGGACACTACGCTACATCACCAATACACTACGGTTTTGACAGCTTTCTTGCGTTAAACCCCGAATGACTTGTCCTCATGGGTTCAAAGTGATAAATAATGAATCAATACCAACGTTCCAGGCATATGACAGATACCGTTTTAAAAGATTTCCCCCTACTGTTCTGATAGAACCCCCCGCACCCGACAGCATGGCACAGAGTCCGAGGTTGTCAACGCGAGATAATGGGAAATCGTGGCATAGCGTCCAATTTTCAAAGCATAGTGTCCATGACATGTCAGCTATGTAGCGTAGTGTCTTATATTCACCTCTATGTTTGTATGTTTATATTCAATGCATGCCACTGTTATCTATTATTCAAACATATAAGTTTAAAAGTATTTTGTTGTTGTAATTTGTTACACTCGAATTCGGATGTTATAACAATAACATCCATTTGTAATCCTGGTAATTGAATACACCTAATTGGCATTAATTGTATTTACAGTGTACATGTGTATATCTTAACTCATAATAAAAAGATGAATATATACCGTTATAGCTTTCGTTTCATTTCAACATACATCACTTACATAAGTTACACCGAAATCAAGCTGCCTTGCTTCGATAGCAATCGTTATGCAAAATGCACCTCCATATTTATATACCTAGTCAGTAGTTGATACTTCGAGGTAATAAATGTAAAGCAGAAAGGCAATATCAAAAGTTCATCAATTCTGTTAAGATTGAAAACAAAATTAGAAACAAATTATCGAAAATGAAAAACCATAGACCATTAGTCATCTCACCAAATATTTTTTCCAATTTACATTCATACTGTTAAATTGAATTAGCTATCCATATCAACGTTGGCGTAAATACGGATCTATATCACTTATTTGATATCATTTCGCTTTTTATCGTTTTTGTTTTAAGTTACATCAACCATTAGCTATAGAAAAAGATAACAATGTTTCTGTTTAGGTAATCCAAGTTAATATCATTAGCACACTTCTGGAATATAAAACATTATGTAGAAAAACGAATCCGATTAGTGATGCTAATTGTCATGCATTCCATTGATGCTTGATAACTGTATATAGATTGATTAAGTTCCGTACTTAATAAATACAGCATGTATGTGATCTGAATCATTGTTGTCAGTACAAACGTCACAGGGGCCTGGAGATCTAGTCCTAGGGGTTATCATTTAATAATGTTCAAGCTCGTTCACAATGACTGTCCTTCCTGGCCAAAAGCCATCCATAAGTGTTGAATAAAGTTCAACAGGTCCCAGACGGTTGTGATTTGAAATCAGTTTTACATCAAATAATTAGGTTTCTGACTGTCATATACGTCCATATGGCAAGGATGACAACTAGCCTAGTCTACAATCCCGCATCTTAGATGCCAATACCAGTTGATCAATAGAGAAATCTGATATGGTGCTACCGTGATAACGTATCTGATATAAACACATCTATCTCAGCCAGATGCTATCGTGAAAGTAACCGCTTCCAGTCAAATTCAAAAATGTTGCTCAAAAAGGAACAAAAAAGGAAAAGGAAAGTGACATCGTATCGGTGAATGGATGGAGTGTTGACCGCCAAGGCAATATAGAGGCATTTACGTATAGTTCACCTTTCATCGGGTGCAATGGCCTCAAGCCCTGGCTTCAAGGTAGCGAATATTTCATATTGGCAATAAGACATAAATAACTGGAGGAAGTTTAGATCCGAGAATGGATGGCATATGTAGGATCAACGTATCTCAAGTACATGTATATGTATATGCTATCATTTGTCTCCTAACGATCTTTGGTGTAAAATAACGTCGGTTCGCAAATGGTCTGTAAAGATAGTAAACTTCGAGTCAATAAAAATTTAATTCTGTGGTAAACACAAAATATCGATGGTGTTGTGATCAGGTGGTGGTAAACCACAAGTTGACGCTTAGTAATAATGAGCGATAGCAGGTGTATTACGTCGTCAACCATGGGTGGCTTGCAAGGCCGCCTAGTCACAAAAGCATCGTTTGTTGTACTTATTACTCACCTTTATGAATAGACAAAAACCAGGAATTGCCATATCATAGGGTTTGTCAGTACGGACATTTGGTTTTGCTCTCCATACACAAAGGGACTAGCAATACATTTGCAAGTGTATTTTTCTGTGATCAATGGCTTTGGGGCCCGTAAACAATACCTTTGAAATCCACTATCTATGATTATAGGTTCTGATAGTAAGGCCCGGCGTCCACCTACTACGATATGGCACCGATATGGTCTACGATGCACCTCCCGATAAAAAATCAAAATCGCGTCGGAAGGTTACCTGATATCGGGGCAGTTGATCACTTTTCTGCGATTAGACACCCATAAAACCCCCATACAACGCATGGTGGATTGGCTTGTCTAGACATATATGTCTACAATTTTGCACCTTCACGATATGGCACTGATTTTGACATTTTGTATCGGTGCCATATCGGGAGGTCTACGATTCTATCGTAGTAGGTGGACGCCAGGCCTTAGGAAACAAGTAGTGTTTTACTGCAGCCCCCTACATTTTTTAAAAGGGAATACAAAATGGGTGTTTAATAAAACACAATAGAAACATATCATCCATAGATATGGTATCTACCAACGTCAGCGGTCTATCAGAAAATGCCAGGTGGATCTGCTAGAGGGTGGTGAAGGTAGGGATAGGAGAGATGAGAGCTTACATTCAGGTTAATCGTGATCGTGATTCCCTTTTGTTGACTCAGGGGGTTGTCGGCCTTCGCCAGCCAGGCCCTCTACCCAAGGAAGCGCGAAGATAACATGGCTTTATTTCCTGTAAGCATTTGAGAGGATGAGAGTGTCTAGGTATGAAGGTTATGTACACTGCTGGGGCTCGTCACCACTGGGTCTCTGCATACAACCTACCCCCTGGTCCTATCCCCCACACCCAGGTCCTCACTCGTGACCCCCCTCCTTATACCAACCTGTATACTGTCCCACCCAGCCATCACGCAACCACAACCCGCTGTTCTAACAACTTATCTTTCTGTAGGCAAAAATCAATCATTCATTTTCATTAGTCATGATGAATTGTTATAGAAGAAGAATCCTTGACTGCCGCCAAAAATTCTGTTTCATGTTGATTGATGCATTTTGTTTACGCGACTTTGGTAAAAGAAGCACACCTTAACAAACAAAAGAAATGTCATCGAATCCTTGCCAGTTAGCCGATCAGATCTGATGTCCGGTGGATTAGGAAAAACATTATTTACACATGGACTGAGTTGCTAAGGGAAAGAGGATACTGTAGATTTGTGACCTTTTTCTGATTTAGATATTGAATTCCGGTTACTGTCAATGTAAAGGCATTGTGATACTTGGAGACCAACGTCCATTTGAGAAAGATAGGTTCACGGATCACAATCAAACAACAATTGAGGGAAAGAAATGAACTCAATTACATTTAACTTCGTTTCTTTTTGAGGTGGGTTGACATTATATCGGGAATATCAAGTAGGATCACATGTGAGAAATTTATTCAGAAGTTTGAATTAGCAGATAATCCGATACATGGTATCCCCGATTCTATATGTTGTTACCAATAACCCATTGGTATAATGACAATACCATTAGGCCTATCCATTATCTGACCTCAAATCATGTGCTGGTCACATTATCAATGATAACTTCTAAATTTGAGAAACAGCACCGTTAAGGCTCATTTGATCGATGATGTTAACTACGACCACACCTCGTATACCAATAACCATACTGCCATCAATAGAATCCAGACCGGTTTACTGACACCTGTATAGTCTATCCCGGATCTCGTTAAAATCATATAATGGCTCATTATGGGATTTGATATTCTTCATCATGTTTAGGAATTCCCTGTTATATTCCTGTTATATATATTAGCGTCATAGATCGATTAGATAGTGGAATCCTTGTAAAGTGGGTGAGGCCCGTCCTAAGAGTTTAACATACCAAAGGGCAACCCATACTAGTTTAAAGCAATACCATATTTCCCCTTTTTAAATTGTGATTGTGTGTATATTTGATGATTTAGGGAAGGTGTTGCATCTGGTGTCTACTTCAGTTACATAGAGTAGAATCAACTGTAATTTTACTACCCACCTAATACGTAGTCTCCATACTATATATATGGAGCCTATATGTGGCTACTGAGTAGGAGAATATGAAATAAATCCCTTTGTGTACAAAGTAGTGCGTGAGAAGATCGGCGGCCATTTTGTATTTCCTTTGATGACTTATATTTGGAATGCTGAACAATAGATACAACATTGTAATATTCTGCATATATTTCCTCTATAGAGAATGTTTTTCTAGATATTCCCTTTTCTTTTTCGGTATCCCTCACCTTCCCAATGATATCAAAGCTTTTATTACCCTGACTAGTATTACGCTCTATCAACAAATAAAGATCTCACTCAAGAATATTTCTTACAGCTTAATATTCGCATATTTCTCTTGACCCAATAAAGTTTCTTTTTCCACAATAGAACATTGAAATTCCTGTGGCTACCCGAGATGTGATTATAAACGTTCCGATACATTAACAGCCACGATAACTCACATCAATACAGCATACCCAACCACCACACCCACTATTTCACCCAGCGACATGGTGAGATCTCTGCACCCTGCAGAGCAGCGACTCCACCCATCGCCGCACCTGAACACGCAGAACAAATACGTTTAACACGCTGGCCTTATTTCGGGGGTCTTCACATAGAGACAGGACAAATAGGAGCTGGAGAGTGCAGTCTGTAGATTCCTCACTACCTCCGGCCTCTCACCCACCGTCGCTGCTCCCGCCCTCCCCGGCCCGGCTCGGGGTACACACCGACACCCCCTGAGCGGACCCCGCCCTAGTGACAGGGTCCACGGCGCCCAACCACCACCACCACCTCCTCCTCCTTGTACCTGCAGCAGAGTTACCAGGACAGGTGAGGTATTCGGATCCTTCCCCCTGGAGGAAGGCCTGCACTGGATGGGGCGGATAGGGACTCGGGGAATGGCGTTGGGGACGTGGTTGGTGTGTGGGGTGGCTTTTTGGGGTTTTCTCACAGAGGTCAATGCGGATTATGCTCCGGAGAACCTCATCTCCAGCCCCCAGGGTCAACCCTCTGCGTGCGGACTGGACAGCCCGGCCTGGGTGTGCAACCCTGCCAACGTCTTCACTCCACAACAGGGTAAGTTATCCTTGTCAGCCAATATAGGCTCCTAAAAATCCCTTATATTTTACTGGAACAAATATCAACGAAATAATAATGATACCGCGTTTTGGAATCTATCAGTGGTATGATCAGTAGATAAATTGGAATATTGGATTGAAACATACATATATATATATTTTTTTCCCCCACTTTTTTTTATTGAAACATCATAGTTTATCTTACACCATTCCAGTTATGTATCATCACATATCATTTTCCTGATGTCCAATAGCTCAGGTTGGGACTTCAACTATAGAGTTAGTTGATTTTCATAGTCCTACCATAACACTTATTCGGTAGTACATGGGTATCATCTTGTATACACATAACTGAGTAAAGAGTCCTCGATTCTTAGCTATGATGGTGGATTGTGTGGACAAAAACTGTGATATGACACAATTTTACATTTAATCATTTTTTTAAAGTAAAATAATCATTATTTCATTCATGATTTCCTGAGTACAATATTTTGCATAGCTCAATGGTACATAACTTTCGTAGAGATCAATCACTTTTTGGTTCACCTTTCTGCATTTGAAATCATCCACCTCAGGTAACACAGCTTTTTCTTTTTCTTTATCTCTATTCTATTCTAATAATATGGACCGACAGATTCATTGCTGATGAATTTAATCCAGGTTTATTTCATCGTTGATAAATTAGGTCACGGCCCCCAAACTCGGGCGGCAAGTGATATGGCTACTGCCAATTGTGACCACGAATTATATGACATTAGGCAACGCCAACCGATTATCTGAGACTTCTTGTGGAAACAGAAAGGGTCAACGATTTTTTTCTTCAGCATTACGAAATATAGCACCACCTACCAAACTTTTGTAACACTGACAAAATGTCTCCATGTTGCTATGATATGTTGGTGAATGAATTTGAGTGTCAAAAATCGGTCATTGGTATAAAAGTCGGTTAGTGACAATACTAAAAAAATTAAGGTCAGGAAGTGGAAACAGACTATCGTTGAACAAACTCGACGATTTTTTGTGCAGATTTTTGGCAACAGGTAGAAAATGGTCTTTTTCACTTGTCAACAAATTTATCGGCGATATTTAGGAACCAATCGTCCAAATATAAAAATGATGCGAGGGTGCTAAAGATTTCGAATACCAGTGGTCCTTTTTGGACCCTTAACCCGGTTCATCCATGGAAAAAATCAACCAGTGTTGAATTTGTTGGTGATGATTTTGTCAGGAAGGGGTGCCCCAAAATGATCCAAATGGGAACATATAGATCAGTAGCCAAATTTGTCCACAGATTTCTCAGAAGAAAGTTTGAAAAGCATTTGGTGGTGGCCGACGATTTTGCCAGGTGCCAAAATTTCGCAAGTGGAAACGGGCCTTATCAAACGCCGTAGGACAACACGAGACATTGACGTCACCAACTGAGCTGCAAGAAAATGAAATATAGAATGTCCAGATACTTCTTAAATAAAAATAATGTCAACCAGGGAATCTCTATATCAGCCTAATAGTAGGGATCCTCCCTCCTTTTGTTTTCAATTGTTTTTATGGAAGAAGAACCGTACGTATATAGACCGACCTTACCATGCTGTACAAGCTACAAAAGCCGGAGACACACCAAGCGAGAAACGCAGCGAGTTCCGTAATCGCTTACATAAAATGGCCTGTACGTGAGCTATTATTTCATATTTCACCTGATTATTGCTTCCAATATGCTAAATTATAGGCAGGAGATATTCCTATGAAATAATATCTCACATACACGCCAATTTGTGTTGGCGATTCCAGAGGTCGCTGCCTTCCCTCGCTTGGTGTGTCTCCAGCTTAATGCCGGAGATACACCAAGCGAGAAACGCAGCGATTTCCGGTAATATCTCCCATCGATAATTTAGCGTCTCAGAAACAATAATCAGGTGAAATGTGAAATAAAAGATCGCACACACGCCATTTGACGTTGGCGATTCTAGAAATCGCTCTCCTTTTCGCTTGGTGTGTCCCCGGCATAAAGGAGGTGATACCTAAATCGCCAACACAGCATGGCGTGTATGTTTTCTTTTGGCGATTCTAGAAAGGATTGAAGGGGAGAGGAGAGGGGTGGATAGGCGGGAGATGGGCATGGTTTGGGCTGGGTATGGTAGTGTTCCAACAGGAACGTCTTTACCTCTTAGGATCCTTGAAGGTTGTAAGGTATTATGTTGTAGTTTGATTTAAAATATCATGAAGTACATATGGAACTTGAACTGTATGGGTAATATGTTTATAACGGGGTAGATTGGATCTACTGGGTAGATTCTGCAATTGCAATGTAACGTGACATGTCAGAGGGTTAGACCGAGGTGTTCAACCACAACGATCAAAGCCAATCTGGTACCGAAGTATTTTCATATAAATACCATGCAACCTAAACACGCCCAGGAAGCTTCTATTGGGTGGGAATTCATCCTGGTGGAGCAGGTGCTTTACTGAGACAAGTTATCTCTGGAACTTTGTTGTTATTATTACCAGATAGAAATTGAAAAACAGGATGGTTACAGCCTGGTATGTCAAGTGATCAGTCGTCAATATAGTAGCGAGAATATGTCCAGTACTAGTGGATCAATCAGACACCTCAGTGTGTAGCAATAGGTAATGGTAGGCTGGGCACTCTTCTAAGACACTAAAAAACGGGTCTGTTGCACCTTATCAATGTCACAAAGTTGTCACAGAGTTGGCACAAAGTTAACTGATAGAGTGTATAGCATGCTGGATGTCTCCATAACTTCTCCTCAAACTAGACAGCGTATATGATGTATATCATTGTATATAGATCCAAGACATGGCCTTTGCTGTGGTTATACGGTAGACACTATTACTCAGACATAAGGCCCGTAACCATTGGCTGATGAAAACGGGACCGATGTTAACCTAAAGGGTGGCGTCCACCAATCACGACAAGTCTACGACAAGCGTCGACAAGAAAGTTCCAATCGGTCCTTGTCGCAGCCTTGTCGTAAGAAGGGGGGCGTTATGACAGCGTTGTCGGGGCGTGTCGGGAAGTGCACGCTCCACCAAAATTAAATATCGTAGACCTCTGCGACACGCTCCCGACACGCCATGACACTCCATGACAAAGGTCCAGTCGTAGGAAAAATCGAACATGTTCGATTTTGTCGCAACCTTGTCGGAATGCTCCCGACAAGCTTCCCAGTCGCAGCCTGTCATGGCCTTGTCGTAGACTCTTTTCGGGAGCTGGGCTCCACCAACCACGACAAGGCTACGACAAGTCCTCCAGTCGTAGGCCTGTCGTGGACCTTGTCGGATTGCCATTGTCGTAGCCTTGTCATGGTTGGTGGACGCCCGCCTTTAATGTCTGATGGTGGTGGCCATTGACTGCACGTCGGTAAGAAATGATCAGTGACGGTAAAATGGATGCCTCGTTTACTCGATTTCATAGGTGACAATATATCTTTTTCCAAAATAATTGGTGACCATTTATTCAATGCTGGGCTGTTATGAATACCCCTTTTTTGTGCATGATGACTCAATAAAAAGTTTATCTTGATGTACTGTATTTGGTGTCTTACCACAGAGTTTATTTTGTCATATACATAAGTTTAAATACTGTTGGATTGTAACAGATCAATGGCTTTGCTGTTGACTAAAAGAGTGGATACTTCCTGAATGTAAGTTAAGGTTGATACACTTACCCCACTTGATGTTTGTTTAGTGGTTGGAAAATGAAAGTGTCCACTCAAATTTTTGTCGAATGACTTACCTGCTATTTGCTGTAAAGGTAACTCATACCGGTCGAATGACTGACTACTTTTACAGGATAAATAAATAAAAAAAAAAAAAAAATTGGGGGCTTTAGAACCATGAACACGCCCAATATTGCACCGTAAATATAAATAAACCAGACATGTATATGCTGGTTCAGCATGGTGTGCTGTCACGTTACTTTGGTTTGGTCCCCCAAATTCTTTCACATTAACAAATATTAGGTCATGCTTCTATGACAAGCCTTTTTATGACCATCACGCGACGGTATTTTCAGACCAGTATATAAAATGTGTAGGTACATAGCAGTTATAATGATTTAGCGAAAAGAGACCTGCTCTCATCTTTAATCGGGTCTCTTGGACATACATCTGTTTCACGTGAAACTAACCAGACATGAATTTCCTTTATCTATCGAATTATATAAAAGGAGATTTAGTTTGTAGATCTATGTAGAACTTTATTGAAGTGAGCCATTACCCTAAAATTACGATTGCCATACCAATATCAATGTCCACATTAAAACACAATATAGAGACATTTTCCTCATAAGTCCTTATTGACTTCATGACATGTAAGGAAGTATTGAGTCAGAGACTCTTCATCGTTAGAGAATTAACATCTAGGGGAGTCTACTACGCACAGCAGATATAAGTATTTCTTAGCAGGGATAATTCTAATGATAGGTTATTCTAGAGACAATTATTTAGACTATACATGAATATTTTGAAGTTCAGGTTTTCGTCTCATTGAGCTCCCCTTGGGCATTCCACTTACAAAGAGAGGCTACAATAATGAAACTGAGTGAAATTGTACAAAATATATTGATAGATATATATCTGCATTGACGTGAATTGTTCATGAATCAATACCTTTAACTCAGATTTTAAACTTCGTAAATATAAGGGGCCACCCATAAAGTACGCCCGTAGTGACGAGGGTTGGTGTGCTTTATTATCTAAGGCGTACAAGATGAAAAGGGTACGTGGAAATTCTCAGAAACATTGAGTACCTAATTCATGGATGGCCCCAAAGTCATGAAGAGGAGTTTTTTTCCTCATCAGTTTCTTTGTTTGACAACCACACAGGTACAGTCGTTCCAGTTAAAGTTATAAGTACATTTTGTCAATCTACGCCCAATAAAGGGGCATATGCCTCAATTACGCAGCAATTGGTTTTCATGGTTTCGCCCTACACTACATCTGGAATTACAACATCTGTTCATAATAAAGTCACTGATTGTCCATAATTTACCTAATTTGAAATAAACACTACTGAGATTATCCCTACCACTTACAATCTGCCTACTTGACCTATTTTAAACTGATTTATAAACATTGTCATGATGAAGATGGAATATAAAACAATCAGCGTAAAATGGGTCACTTCATAGGATTTGCTTAATATTCGATACTCCTATGGATGTAATATATTAGGTTATTAATTGCCAACAATTGGTCTATTATTGAAGGGGATTCTAACAAAATATTTAGTAGTATTGGTAAAACTCCTATAATTACTTAGTCATATAATGGTTATTCCAGGTAATTGCCACATGTTTTTCGTCGTTTCCTTTTACACATAGCGAGGTAAATCATGTGAGTCAAGTTTAAAACCTAAGCCATCCTTGGCACAGTGGCTCCACCTCAAGCTTTCTCTGGGTACCAATGATGAGATGGGTATGCAATAAATTGGCCACCAACTCTGTCTCTTCTTTGTTCCGACTAAGAGGCTGGTGTGGTTCAGTCACATACAGTACCTGCTGTGTGTGCCTCAAACCACGTAATTTTTTTATTGTATTTAGGTTCTAAAAGCAGAAATGCTTAATAGGGATCATTCGTAGGTTAATCAATTAATTGATAATGAAACCTAGCTTCATATTCATTGTATTTTTCAAAAATGCACAAAAGGAAATAAGGAAATGGAAAATTGGCATCGAGATTATAAAATAACACACTCATGGGTCAAGTTAAGAAAACCAACTCATGTTTAGGGCAAAAACCCTGCCTACTTTATTGACTGAGTATTTTTATATTCTAACCCGCGCCATGTCGAGACCAGGGAGCTGTTTCAAAAACCATAGACTTCACTCGACTTTTGAAACAGCTCCCAGATGCTCGTGATATGAGTAGGTTTCGCCTAAGCCGGCGTTTACACCAGACGACTATGGAAAAGTCCATTCTGAGCTTGACGACTTTTGCAGAGGGCATTGCCAACACCTGCCGCCTACTGGCTTGACGATCAACAGTCGCCACCTATTTAGTCTTCTAATCAAAACGCCAGGAAACTTCGTGCTAGCATAAACAACTGTTCAAATTGAACGCCCCCCATACCATCAAATACAAAAAAGGAGTCCGCTGTATCATGGCGGGAAAATGTGGAATGACATTGATGACGAAACGCAGAATAGTAGTATAGGAGAATACAAATGCCGTGTTAAGCAGTTCTTATAGAGGATTATACCTAGTCAAAATGGTCACCTGATACATCCTTCTATCATATTTTTCATCACTACTTGTCATTTGCATATACATGTACATGTATATTAGATCAGTATGGTTGACGACTTATCTTTTTTTGGTTCCACAGTGAAGGAGATCAGCACGGCGATTGAAAGCATGATGAAGAGTACATCCGGGGCTTGTTCCACGGACGAAGGTTTCCGAGCCGCCGTGGCTGCTTTTGACAAAATCAAGGATGCTGCTGGGTGAGTTTCTCTGTCCTTGTTCCAAAGTTAAAGAGATTCTGAACTAAGAATGTACGTACATATATGCAATTGCATACATGTACATGCATATCCAAACACCGCCGCTCCCTCTATGTGGTTTTACGTCTATTTGATCAAAATTTTGTCATTTTCTGGTCTGCTATAAAGACAGGGCAGCTTTAGGCATAGCGTATTGATGACATAATTCAATTCAATTTACGCATATATCCTGTAACAGTTACTAATGGTACATAAACACATGACTTTCTCATATAGGTATATAATGATTATAAATAATGATAAACGGAGAAAACCAATGCCTATGGGATCTGCAAGGCTCACTCTATCGGTTCTTGGTTGCAGTGGCTGAGATAAGATAACTCGTATATATACATATGTGCATATTCTCTTAGATACCAACCTCGGCTCCTGATATTGGATATCTTATGTTCATCGCACTAATTCACATGCGTCGCACAAACTCAACATTTGCCTTCATGAGTCTATCAAAAAAGGCTGAATTAAGGCCGTTGACTCAGCAAGTCTATAAGTAATAAACATGACACTTAGAAATTATTTTCAGGTATATATTGATATAAGAAATCTGGCTGAGGGGTAAGACATTGCTTTCGTTCTTGGTTGTTTAGTGTTATTCATATCCCTCGACTAATGGCACGGGCTGTAAAAAGACACTGAAAAACCGCGAACCAAAACAATACGTTCACCCTACCCCAAATATCTCATAATATTGTCAAGTAGTTTTGTTCAGTGCCTACATACATGTCTTTTACTCACAGAAATGGGCCTGCTCAGCTGAAGACCGACGCAAACCAGTTCGCCGCTGTCCTGCGCCAGGCATTTTGGAAAATCAATACCGGGAAATGCAAGAACTCACTCGTGCTCGTTTATCCCAGGGACGATAACACGGTATGACAAGAAAATATACGATAGATCGGGTGTTGAACTTTTTTTTCTGTTTATTCCTGCGAGATCTGCAATAATGAGCGGTTATTTCACGAGTAGTGCAGCAGTAAAGTGTACGATTCTTCGTCCTCGTATTATTATTATTATTATTATTATTATTATTATTATTATTATTATTATTATTATTATTATTATTATCATTATTATTATCATTATTATTATTATCATCATCATTATTATTATTATAAATGAAATGAATGTAAAAAAATAAACCGGTCCAACAATGAGTTAAGTCCTCTGATATTTCAATATGATAAGAGGATGAGATGAGATGAAAGTTATTGAGAGGTGATTCAGTAGTCAACTAGCGTTTAGTGACCCCCATAAAACCACTATTCATTGGTAGAATAAGTACAAAAAAATCATTAAATATATAAAGTAACCGTCTATTGATGGTTAGATATCCAAATAAAAAATTAATCAAATATTTTTAGAAAGTCAGGTATTAGAAAAATTTATGAATACAAAGCTTCTCATTTTATTGTTCTTCTTAGTAAGAGTTTTTTTTAAAAAATTCTTTTTATTTAGTAACACAATTAACGACTACAAGCAATCGCCATGTTGGCGTTCTTCCCTGTGGGAGTCACATTAGTACAGGACATACATGGACTATAACATAAAGAGTTGTAAGCGTTTAACATCCATCTCACTTCATGTACAACATGACTTGAAAGAAATATGTTCATTTTTGATGAATCGGCCTTGAATTATTAACAAAAGATCAACAATCAAAAGGTTTGGGTTTTATCCAGTCAGTGGGTCATTGGCGGTAACCCACTTGGTAACCAGTTAAATAGGCATTACTACAACTGCCTTTATAGGTTCCGAATATGTGAAGCACCAGTGGGTCAATGAGGTACTTTGGTCTTTAGCTATTAGTGATGGACAGCTGGGCAATTCTATAAGCTCCTAGAAGCTAGTTCGCTGCACTTTAACAATGCCACTAAGTTGCTACACCCAGGATGATAAAACATAAACACTTGGCTGAATTACTTTGTTAGTCAATAAAACGATTCTCACAGAGGTTGCATGAGACTAGCATTACTAAACCCCAACCATTTAACTGGTTGCAAATGAAATGAAAAGAAATATTATAATTGGTTTGGATGAAAATAATTCTATTGAAGTTTATTGATAAAAGAAATGGGATATAGGAAAAAGGATGTGTGTAATGGAGTATAAAGAAGGAGGAAGTAAGGTGGGTGAATTAGGCTGAACACCAGGAGGGGTAGGTATTGTATGTGATGAGTGGTTGGGGGTAAAGAAACAACCCAGGTAAGTAACCCATGCTAATCCAATTCTGACATTGTATTCTTATAGGTAGGCTACTCTGCTGGAGAAGACCTGATAAAGAAAATTAAAAGGCCCGAATTGGAGAAATTAGTTAATGAGGCGACCACTAAAATCCGGGCCAACCCGAACGTCGCTGCAGCTGCCCTGCGGGAAGTCATTACGGGCATGGAGTGAGTGTAATTACTGATTAAAAAAATATATATTTAAAAAGCTTAAAAGGATGGTGGGGGACCAGTAAAATAGGTGTTTCTTGCAATAGTCTAGGGGCCAGCTCCCTACTCCATGGAAGTATAGCAACAAAGCTATTGTATCAAATTAAAGCTTAATTAAGACTTAGGCTATTCCAGATCCAGTAGGCATTTAACTTTAAATATATTCATTTGACCTTTGATAAGAGGTTAAAAGTAATCAAAATGTCAGAGGGTTCCGAAACTGAGACATATTTTGTCATTTCCCCCAAATTCTTGAGTGAATTTCTTTGATGTTCGATACAAAGATTGAGACACCATAGATAGATCGGCCTCTGTAACTATCTTGATTTTAATCAAAGTCAAGGTCACCAAATGTAATATTTCCACCCAAAATAATGGGAAAACTATCTTTAGGGTATTGGTAGCTATGGTGTGTGGTGTCCAAATATATTAGTCAAGTTGAAACACATGTATATATGTGTATTAGAACAATAACCGAAACTATTGTAAGTGTTAATAGGATATCTGATGGAATAATAGTGATCATATTAGATTGATAATTAAAGGTAGAGGTGGATGCTCTAAACAACCTTTATTTATTCATCTATTTATTGTGACTATAGGGCAAAGCTGAACGGCTGGTCTACAACTAGCACAGTGCTAGCAGTTGTGGGTGGCGTGGTTGGCGCCATTGTACTCATCATCATCGGACTCCTCATTTTCGTCTGCTACCGCACGTGCAAACACAAAGATGGCGCCACCGTCTCCAAGGACGATGACGAGGCTTCCATAGTTTCCGGAAGTGACGACTCATTCGCAACTCGGTGCTGCATGTGCTGCCCACCAGGGTGCTGCCAGAGTGATGGTGAGTTTAAAAAAAAAAGAAATTATTCACTGAAACAGTTCTTTCCGAAAAGATATATTCCACTGTAGGACACGCTATCTCTTTTAACATGTGCACATCGAGCTATTGCCAGTCTGTTAGAATAAAGTCATTAAATGATTACACGTATATCTTCAATAAAATTGAAAAATACTTATGCGTCAGAATGTTAGAATGATGGGTATGGTAGCTGATCTTCTAAACTTCATAATACTGAAGTCCTATATTTTCTTAAATGTCATAAATACCAAAATATCTACTTTTATATAATTCCTCGTTGAATAACCCTATATTTCTCTGAACCTCATAATTCCGAAAACCAGTATTTTCAAAGACTTCACAAAAGTTAGAACCTATATTTGCCTATACTTGAAACCAAAATCCCTTTTTCTCATAGATGATGAGGAGATAGTGGCTGATGGAGAGGAGCCTACGGATGAAGATACAGGCGAGGCTATCATACCAAATTGGGCTGCAAAGGAGGAAGAAAACCAGGCTTACGAGGAACCAGAAGCGAGCGAATATATGCCACGACAGAAGAAAGTTCAGTTTGTAGGAGACCAACTAGAGCCGGAAGTACAGGTTGCGCCTGTGCCTGTCGTCGTTCCGGTGGTTATTCCGGTGCAACAACCAGCGTTGCAACCAGTGCCAGAAGTAGAGCCTGAGCCTGAGCCTGAGCCTGAGCCTGAGCCTGAGCCTGAACCGGAGCCTGAGCCTGAACCCGAACCTGAAATCGAACCTGAACCGGAGCCTATCCCCGAGCCTGATTCACCACGCGGAAACGACCGCCATAGCTTCACCATCCAACTCGCATCAGATGGGATGAAAACTGGAGATGTAGTCACTTTGGCTGCTCCGGATAAAGTAAAAGTCCCTGACCCTGCACCTGTCCAGACCTCCAGAGCACCTCCTTTTTCCGTGAGCATCGTCCCTGAGACTCCAGTACAGACCCTCGCCCCTGTGCACTACCCAACTCAATTCACGGGGCATAACCCTATTTCAATGAATCATCTCCCTGTTCCTTACCAGCCACACGTACCCGTGTACCAGGGCTCGTTAATGCCTGTTCCTACCCAGTACGTCATTGACCCTGCCCAGGTGTCCTACCCCATCTTACGTAACAAAAGCGCCCCAGTCGTCAGAGTTCAGGATAATGCAGGAAGATCTTCAGTTCTTATAGATTTACCAGAGGACAAACCAAATCCTGTACAACAGACCCAGTGGCCAGCAGCGAGAAACAAGGCTCCAATCTTTATCTCCGCACAAGGACAACCTGTGCTGAAACAACGGCCTGTGACATCACAGGAAATGGTGCCGATTACATTCTGTCCGCCAAGTGTCCCCACCTATCCATCTTGGCAGCAGCAGCAGCAGCAGCAGCAGCAGCAGCAGCAGCAGCAGCAGCAGCGACCATCAGGACAGATCATCATTCGTCCACAACCTGTGAACGGAACTACAGGAAGTACCACAGCCACCATTCCTGTAAGCACTGGAAATGCTACCGTAGATAGGCCTTCAAAGAAAAATAAAGATAAAAAGAAGAAGAGCAAATGTAAGGTGAGGTTGGTGCCCACTACTGTTGTGAAGGTTAAGGCAGTGGAGAAGAAACCACAGGTGGAGGAATCAGAGGAAGATTCGGAGAGCGGTAGTGAGGATAGTAGGAGTGTGGAGTCATCAACAACGTCATCATCGTCAAAAAGTTCAGAAGAGCACTCTGAAGAGACGGGGTCCGATGAGACTCAGAGTAGTACAACGGAACCTTCTGAGGAATCTGAGGAAGAGGATGAGGAATCTGAGGAGGAGCCAGTACGAGTAGCAAGACCTCCCACACCACCAATGATAAAAAAATCGAAATCCTCCAAGAAGAAGAAGTCACACCACCATGAGAAAGGAGGCAAGAAGAAGAAAGGGAAACACGTCAAGGATAGTGATGGTACCCAGATGACATCACGACCGATCATGGCCAAAATGTGGTCTCCTAAAGGAGGAATCTCCAGAAAGAATGATGAGCTGGCATACTTTTAAATGGATATGGTTTACGAGAATATGATATAATTTCAATTTCGGAGAAAAACCAATGGGGAAAAAATAGAAAAACGTCGATTTTATGAGACTTCAATTTTTATTTTATCCCACATGAAATCACCATGGAGAAAACATATCATGGCTCTTTATAGATATCCCTAATCGATATGATATGCAGGCATGACTTATGACAACCATAAATATATCTATTAAATATATAGAAAGAGAATCTTTGAAAGAAGAATAGAAAGTGTCATAGAAATAAATAGATGCACAAAGAACATAATATCTCGAACACATGTCTATATCCATCTTTAATTTGAGCAATGCGTTTCTCATATTGTGAAAAGGGTTATATATATCAGGCCTAATAGAATGAATTGCATTCTATAACAATGCTACCCCTTGATGAATTGCGATTCAATTAACAAATATACTTCTTACTAAAGTACCGATGATATAAGATTACCTTATCCCCTAATGAGTCAAAATTAGTATTAAATCAATGTTAATCATCTGCTTCGAATAACCTTTCCACCATATATGTATATATTTATTATGTTCTTACAATGTGATATCCAATCGCATCGTTTATTTGTGTAGAAACTCAATACATCTATATTGTTTTCACGGAGTGAAGATAATAGTATCAGAAATGAGCTTCTGGAGAATTGAATAGAAAGGATAAGAGGTTATGAGGTTATTATATAAATTTATAAAACCAAGGGCAAAGAAATACATATTTATCAATTTCAAGATTAACTATCCTCACAAAAAATGCAACGCATTTAAGTAGCTATCAAACAGTATATTATTTGTAAAATGTTTAGTTGTATTTCGTTGTTAAATGGTACACAATACCTTTACACTCTGGTAATGTTAACCAGTCCCAAAAACGCTGATGATATCATACATAACTCGATCTTTGATAAATACTAACCTACTGTCTATGCATAATGTTACTTTAATACAGCAATAAATCAAGACTTCTGTCACACATATAATCATTATACATGTATCATTTACATTACAACTCGACTGGCAGTTATGTATAAAGGTTTGGGTACGGTAGGCTACTGACATAGAAATGAAATAAATTCAATTAAACATGAACTGGTTCACTTGGTGCTCTGATTTCTTTTATATAGTTTGAAAATACATGTTCTTCATAACACTTCATAAACAAATTCCCCCTCACCATTCCAGAAATGCAGGATATGTTTTATTGTATGTGTGCTATGACACCTAGCACCCATTATATACATGATTTTGTAAACGTACTTTGAAATCTCCAAGGTCGTAGAAGAAGTTACATGCTGCATGTCACATTTCGTTAATATCACAGATAGAAGCATAAAACCTTGCAGAATCTAATAGGCCTTATCTAATCTAATGGAATTGGTCAACATAATAAAGGTGACAAACTCAAAGATTGACAGTTGTTGGAGTGGAAAATCAATTAATATTCTTCATTGTATACATTAAAGAGGCAGAAATTCATATCAGGTAAAGGCTTACTTAGGCCTATAAATAAATAGGGAAACCTTCTCCACGGATTAGAATCTTCACTAAGTTCACATAGGAAACATACGGAATGTGTTGATCCCCTGATGAAAGAATATGACCATGAAGAGTAAGTCATGATTAGATATCCTATAGATTATAGAAAACAAACGAAAAGTGTATGAATAATAATAACGAATGGAATAGAAAGCTGGATTAGAAATTGAATTTAAACGTACACTCAAACCTTCCACGTTTGTATTTTCCGAACAAAACAGATGCCACCTCTGTGTCCTGATCTCCCATGATGTCCCGCGCGTTTGTAGAGTTGACCTGTTGCTGTTCCGGTTCTCCGTAAGGGCACCAGGGGTCTCTAGGGAGGTGGACGCGTGACGTCACGCGGCCACGCGCGCCGTCTGGTGGCCACTGATAGCACTTCAAAGCGTCCCTATCGTCTGCTGCGGCGTACCGGTCAATGATGGTGATTTATTTTAGGCCCCGAGTCGAATAGAACGTTGGTGTAAGAGCAGAGACAGGGTCAGGATGGAGGAGCCTGGCAGACAAGTATGAATCCATTCTGGGAAACAACGTAAGTACCAGAAAAACATGTGGGTCAGCTGATTTTTTTTTTTAATAAGTACACCAACATTAACAGGCGTCATAATTTGACGTAAAGAAATGGGGAGGGGTGATGTCATTGGTGACACTGTGTTTTTCTAAATATAATTATATATCTGTAGTATGATAAAGCGAGCGATGTTCATCACATTTATGCTCGACCGTTCCAATTCAGGGGCGTCAGAACGTTTTGAAAGTGGGGGGGCGAACTGAAAAATTGCTGACTTTTTTTCTTGGTATGAAGTTTGACATTGACCTGGGAGCTGTTTCAAAAGTCAAGTTAAGGGAGCGTTCAATAATTATGGCCCAGGGGGGCACAGTTTTTAGGGGGGGCCACATCAGTTTAGCCTCCGCTGTGCTTTTATCCTATTCCAAGGGGGGGCCAACTTTTTTGGGGGTATTCCAATGGGGGGGGGGCCAACTTTTTTTTTGACTGATTGGTGTCCCGAAAACTGTGCCCCCCCTGGGCAATAATTAATGAATGCTCCCTAAGTCTCGCCAGCGGCAGGTCACATTTTGAAAGCGAGTGGCACTTTGAATCAAAGCGGCAGCAAAACCGCTACCAATACCTGCACCCCAACCTCGACAGCGACGCCTTGAAGTGCCATTGTTAGCTCTCGCTTTGGCCATGAGTACTCTCTTTTAGTACCCTCCCAACTTTTGAAACAGCTCCCTGTTCCACTGGAACCGTAAATCTGTGAAAAGTCAGGCTTAGCCGGCATTGCATGGTAAATGGTCAGAGAGTTTGAAATTTTTCCACGGTGAAAAGTCAGAGCTTAGCTGTCATTGCACAGTAAAAGGTCAGACATTGACACTTTTCCACGGTGAAAAGTCAGAGCTTAGCAGTCATTGCATGGTAAAAGGTCAGACTTTGACAGTTTTCCACAGTGAAAAGTCAGAGCTTAGCAGTCATTGCATGGTAAAAGGTCAGACTTTGACACCTTTCCACGGTGAAAAGTCAGAGCTTAGCTGTCATTGCACGGTAAAAGGTCAGACTTTGACAGTTTGGCATGGTGAAAAGTCAGAGCTTAGCAGTCATTGCATGGTAAAAGGTCAGACATTGACACTTTTCCACGGTGAAAAGCCAGAGCTTAGCAGTCATTGCATGGTAAAAGGTCAGACTTTGACAGTTTTCCACAGTGAAAAGTCAGAGCTTAGCAGTCATTGCATGGTAAAAGGTCAGACTTTGACACCTTTCCATGGTGAAAAGTCAGAGCTTAGCTGTCATTGCACGGTAAAAGGTCAGACTTTGACGGTTTGGCATGGTGAAAAGTCAGAGCTTAGCAGTCATTGCATGGTAAAAGGTCAGACTTTGACACATTTCCACTCTGAAAAGTCAGAGCTTAGCAGTCATTGCACGGTAAAAGGTCAGACATTGACACTTTTCCATGATGAAAAGTCAGAGCTTAGCAGTCATTGCATGGTAAAAGGTCAGACTTTGACAGTTTTCCACAGTGAAAAGTCAGAGCTTAGCAGTCATTGCATGGTAAAAGGTCAGACTTTGACACCTTTCCACGGTGAAAAGTCAGAGCTTAGCTGTCATTGCACGGTAAAAGGTCAGACTTTGACAGTTTGGCATGGTGAAAAGTCAGAGCTTAGCAGTCATTGCATGGTAAAAGGTCAGACATTGACACTTTTCCACTCTGAAAAGTCAGAGCTTAGCAGTCATTGCACGGTAAAAGGTCAGACATTGACACTTTTCCATGGTGAAAGGTCAGGGCTTAGCTATCATTGCATGCAAAAAAGGCAGACTTTGACAGTTTTCCATGATGAAAAGTCAGGGCTTAAGCGTCATTGCACGGTAAAAGGTCAGACATTGACACTTTTCCAAAGTGAAAAGTCAGAGCTCAGCAGTCATTGCACGGTAAAAGGTCAGACTTTGACAGTTTTCCACAGTGAAAAGTCATTGCATGCTAAAAAGTTAGATTTAGACATTTTTCGACATTTTTCGACATGTTGAAAAATCAAGACAGTTTTTACATTCGATTGAGTTAAATTTGAATGTGCTGACTTTTTGGGGCTGGCAAAAAGTGGGGGGGCGGCCGCCCCCCCTGCCCCCCCCTATTCTGACGCCACTGCAATTCACAGCATCGTAAATATGAGACACTCTTGCACGGTAGGGATCCAAAGCGAACCCGCTGAAACCACAGATACCTGTTCCCCAAACTCAATTTCCGGATAAAGGCACTCAGTACTTTGACTATATCGGTTCGAGATTATATGCATAATTTTCCTATTTTTGCCCCATTATTTTATACACTTAACAACTGTCATCGTAGCTTCAGGACATACTTAATTCAGGAAGGATAGTTAGTAAACTACACTTCAATGGTAACAAACAAGACCATATAGAAAATTCTAGCCTCGAACCCTTTAGCACTAAGCCTAATTCTCACTGGACTTCGGAAATGGTGCTTTGAGCACAGGGTATCTGTCATTTTAGTGGGTTAACTTTGGCTCCCTATACCAAATTCGCAGCTCACGAAGAAATATACATGTAGCATCTTTCGTGAATGTCGCAAATAAAAGGTATTTATATTAATTCTACCTTGAAACTGAGGACAGAAAATTGATCTCAAAAGACAGGTTTGTGTTTGCTTGAATTTAAAGACGACGAAACGCTTGTGTTTCCTTTAACCAATATTTACTCACGTGACAGGTGGCTGGTACCTGGCACGCCGCAGTTTGTGAGAAGCTTCAAACCGGGAAACAGCGCTCAAATGGCTCGCCAAACAATGGATTAAGATGAAAGGACACATTAAATTCTCAAAATAGTTTCCTGGCGCAATGTGATTCGTTTTAAACTTTCACCAGTGTCCTGGGATTGTCTGGGGCTATCTATAAAGTACGGACGCAAATATTCAAAATAATTTGACACCCACCCCTCTCAACATCTAGTATGCAAAGGATTAAAGAAGAGATGCATGCACAGTTTGCTAGATATTTGACCCCCACCCCGCCCAATTCCCCTCACTGTCTGAGTACTTTATGGGCGGATTCTATAATTTGAATATATAGCCTGGAATTTGCTCTCTTTTTACGGGTATCTTCCTCGGATGATATGCTTGTCAATCGAACGCGCCAGGCCTAACTCTCTACACTGTGGTCGTGATAGCGATAGGGAAAAGCCAAACGCCACGTATACCCTCATTCAATTCCATATTATTACGTCGCTGTCTTACCTCTCTCCATCATCTCATCCTCTTTCTTACTCGACTGGGCACCACTTTCACCAACACTACCTTCTAACCGTCAAACGGTGATCTCTGGATAATCTAGCCTGAAATCGTTAATCTATAACGACATTCCTGTTAAACCTCTGAAATAGTTTGTTAAACAACATCAGCAATCCCTAAAGGATTAAAATCAAGGCCCTGAATGTGCTCATTTGGAAATGTGCAATTTCGATGTGAAAGTCCAGGACATAACAAATGAACGAATGATGCTTTCTGTTTAGAAGATAAAAAAAGCTAATTTTCAACCATTGAGATAAGCTACCTTCCCTATATACTAGCTTTTGGACCCGTGGAACACCCTCTACAGTTAGAAGTGCCCTAAAAGGCTTTCAGTAAACTACTCTATATGAATGTATTCTGTCATTTGATTGGAAACATTTCCACTCTCAAGATTTCTATTGGCTATCATGAACCAGCAGATCCAAGTTCCTAGGATACCCTTTCCCTGAAAGTATCTCCGACAAACCATTGGTTTTCTTTGGACATACTATTCAGTCAATATGTTCCGTTGTTTCTACGAAGTGACATCACGCGTTGTAACCCTTATGCATACCTTCATTCCGCTAGGTGACGTTGGGGTCGCGCAGGAACAGCTGGTCACGTGACGACTTGACGCCTAGCGCCACACAGTTGCGGGTGGGGCTGGTAGGTGGAAGTGGTTGAAAGAGATGGGGTGGTTTTCATTATTCGCATATACCAACGTGTTGGAAACAACATATTGAAAAAAGGACTACCATCCATAGAATTGATAGAACATCGTACCCCCAGGAAACATCCTCCTAGTTGATTTAGGCTATTTTTAGAAAAACAAAAAACTTGGAATGAAACTCGCTGGAGAACTTTCAGACTTGTTCATTTCTGCAAAAATAACCAAGGGCTGGTTGGAGGGCTGGGTAAATGGACAATCACGAAGCCTTAGTGGGTAGCGAAATGTCGTCTGCTGGGCTTTCTCTCAGTGACAGGCGCGTGGCACGGCTTTTGGCGCCAAAACATAAGGCACAGCGTGAGGCTTATTTTACTAATGGATCGGTTACGTCGGAATGTCGTCTGCCAGCGTGCTGATATGGTTTCGCGGCGTTCTTCTTTTTTCCAGACTCATAATGGACGCCGAATGTTCTAATGGACGCGCAAACAGACGCTGCCGACGCCAGCGCCGCCAACGGCTGTCAGCGGCGTCACCAAAACGAGGCGGCGTGTTTTTCGTGATGCTGGTTTCTCTGTCAGTGGGTGTGTCCTCGTGAAGCCTGCGGGAACCAGCCAGCAAAACCAGTGAATCAAACACTAAGCGCTACCTGATCTTGGTAGATATTCAAGCACCCGCTTCCCCTCCCCCGATGCAAACTCCCGTATCCACAAGCATTTTCTGCAAAACTTCTGCAACCTCTTCTGGCCACCAACTGTTTTCGGCTTCTCGCATTGCAATGTGGACTCTTGTTATATACAGGTGTGGGCACAACATAGTTTGCAATAGTTATTATGCTATACCCATTGACATACTTTTATTGGAGACAGACTGCCATTCATCATACCGTATATCATGTAAACGGTACCGTATGCTGTTTCTACATCAATTTAGGGTACAATATTATCAATTTAACTGTATAAGAACATACCTTAGACGTACATAATACTGGATGATATTGCCTTTCTTTACGGTCTCGTTCTGTTCATTAACTTAAGCCACATCTCGTCCTCTATCATATATAACCATGGCACGGTTGTTCGGTATGAGTATTCGCTCACGGTACCAACTTCACCACAAAAAAGTTAACTCATTCAGTCCGGAAACTTGAAGGTTGTGTCACACACTCGTTCTAATTTGTAAGCTATCTTCTAGAGGCCTGCACATATTATATACTCTGACGTCACACTGTGCTATATAAACATGCAACCGAGGTCACACTAGAGTAGACCACAGTGAATTAAAACGATAATGTTTTTTCTTTATACAATGAAAAAATCATTAGAATCAATGAATATGTCTCATTCAAATTTACACTTGTAAAAATAACATCTCCAGGGCCTACATAGAAATGCCTCCAGTAATCTTTATGCCCTACACATAACAGCAATACCTCCAAGGACCTTCAAGGCCTACGTGGTAACTAACATATGCAAATCAAATACTATTTTTGTCTGAGAATATGTGCATACAAGTATGCGGTAGGGCATTATGCTTGAATGCCAAGGAATATAAGGCCAGTTTGGCAGGCTTACAACATAGGCTTATGCCTGAGGTGTTTCCTCTTGTTGGAGGAGTTGTAGGAGTGGGATCCACCTGAGAGGTGGGATCCACTAAGCGTGGGAGTTAAGAGCCTTCTGGGTGCGCTGGACATCAGAGAGCCATGTGGAGCACGTAATCAATGCAGGTGGGCCACGGAGTTGCATCTGGAATTGTCACCAAAGTGAGGTGTGGTCCGCATGTGAGGGCGTCTGCGTGTGTGTATTTGCAAGGTGTCGTCCTGAGTTGTGGTCGTTTATTTGCTATCGTTTCCTGGTCATTTCTTCCAGGGCACTTGTTTCTACCTGACACGGGTCAAGTGCGTGCGGAGTGCGTGTTATGTGGCTAGAAGTGGAAACCTCCTGTGTCACAGCCTTGACCACTCAGTACACATCTCCTTCTCCATCCCACATCCGTATATCAATAGCCTTCATGTATGTTGTAAACCTTTTGATATTTCGCTGATACATGATGTTTGTACTAAAGGCATGTCGGAGGGTTTACCTCGAAAAATAAAACCCATGTCATTTTCCTAGTATTTGAGTATGAGGGTCTTCAAGTGTTGCAATGTACAACTTAAAATTTGTGGGTCACCGTTCTAGTAGAGATTGATATAAGCATATTACAGAAAAACTGTAACGTTTGATTTCACATAGTAAAACCTATGACGTTTTCTTCAAACCATCACACAATATAGCAAATATGCGGTAATATTGGGGAAGGTCCTTAATGTAGGCAAAACGTTTATTGTTCGAGGTCAATAACGGAACATATACGGCCTGACGCCATAGGCGGAACGGCGTACATTTTCCGTCATTGACCAAGAAATTATCTTACTACGCGTCAACCTCTCTTGGTTTACGGCCGTCTGTCCACAAAACCTTCGCTCATTGTCTATATATGAATGGGTACAGAGACTAGCTAACGATAACCTTAATGAATGAGTGGTCGCATTAGCGAGGAGGTTTATGAGGTAAGAATCTACTGTATATTATATATCTAACAATCTATATCATGCATTCATTGATATCCATAATACATATCTTTTCTCAGGATTCAGCTCCCTCCACACACCAAATGATTATTGACATGACAGAAATGATACAAAGACTTCGAGTGGAAATGTCTATTCATTTTATTACATATACATATTTACAACATGACAGGATAAACACTTGGGATTATCTCAATATACAGGTTTCCAGGATGACATATAGGATTTACAGGGATGAAGATGATCAAGATGAGTAATTCCACATAGTCCGTCCAGCCCCTTAATCCAGGGGACCTTACTCTGCCATACGGCTAAAAGCCACCCTAGTAGTGTACACAAAGTGGTCCTCGTCCCGGGCTAATGTCAGCTCCACGTTACCCTATCAATACACAGGATAAGTAAACTCTTATCTTTACCGACACAATACTGGTACTGGGGATGGATACAATTGATAGCACCAAATACTCCCTAATATTTGGTCAGAAGATACTGTCGTTATGTTATACCTTACTTCTATAGCAAACCTACAGAAGTTAGAAAAACTGTTGAATCCACATAATCACATCTGGGTATTAATGCGCGTCTCTTTACTGGTTACCTTTGTCCAGATTGGAACTGCGGGGACCAGCGATAGACAGCAAACAAACGCAGGATTACACTGGTTTCCTGCGCACTTACTTAAGACGAGCGCAGGGATATCACAGAAACCCGCTGTAAATTATGCAATATTATTGATGTTATGTGCAAATCACGTACAGACTGATTTACCACATTATTGAACGGGTATGAGAGACATGACTATGTAAGCAATATCTCCCTCGGATAACGCATAAATCCCAAATCTTCGTGTAATCATAAGTAAGGGGATCCATAGGGATTTACAAATCCATTAGTGAATTTCTTCGTGATAGGTCACGGTTCCTCATACAGGATTATGGATACTTTCAAAGGAGGAACTCTTACAGAATTAACAAATATATGTAGTCTTCATATTTATGTTAGCTGATGTCAGAGATCAGGGAAATCCCTGAAATCAGGGTTTTTTACAAAGCACAGACATAATGTCCTCACTCTTGAAAAGCCTCAATAGAACCTGTGTATGTTGACAACATATTGTTTCAGGAACCCCATATACCCGATTTCCCTATAAATGTGTGCATTATTACTTCCATCTTTTCAGGGTTTTCCCTGACAAGCTCCCTATATGTAATGCATGGATGAAAATCCCTGAAATCCCTACAACCTTTGCACTGTTACCATACAAGCCACTTTGAATGCATAGCTAACACCAGGAACTAGCTTCATTCTATAATCGTCCATGCACATATTTGGTTTAACATCAATAGGACATGGAAGGTAGGGCTCTGTCGGGAGAGCACATACTGTAGTGCCAGTCCTACTCACAAGGGGACACAGTTTTCATCATTTTCGAGACCCCAGTAAGCTCTTTCATTGTAGTCTGGTGGGGGGGGGGGGGGGGGGGATTTGTCCCAGCAAATAACTTCAGGGGTTTCTTCAAGGGTTGCTGACTTTCCTGTTTATTAGAATTTGCGTCGTCCAAAACCCTGTAAACTGCAGACTTCAGATACGAAAAAAGCTAATGTTTAATATCCAAATCTTCAATGTTTGCGTCTTAATAGGATCGAACTGGATATAAGCGTTTGCATGGCTAAGAGATCATACATAATGTCATTTGAATGATATACGAATTAACACAATCTGACTGGACTGACCATACGAGGAAAAATGGACAGGGTCTCCCAAACCCAATTTGAATTAAGTGTTGTGATTTCATTTTAGTAAGTTGTAATGACAAGGTCAACTTGAAACTCCACAAACACTGAGGGAATTCCCGCTTAGCTGATGAACAACTTCTGATAAATAATGTCTTCGGTCCTGAAAACTTCAGCAATGTTGTGCAAAGTAGATTTACCACTGGACATGTGAAACGTAGTACAAATTATGACAAAACTCTCTGTTCACTTCATTACCCATCTCCTGGTGACTGGCTCAACATGAGCATCACTTACCGGAGACAGTTAAACTAGCATGATTTCGTACAGTGGAAACTGAGGATTTGAGGAGGGATTTCTCAATATAATGTTCCTGTTATTGTGATAAAATTCCTCAATTTCATGCTGTTATCATAACAGTGAGCATCAGCACTATTCAACCATCCATCACCCTAAAGTTTCATATATATGAACTAGACTTGATTTCAGCACATTACGGTTACTAGCAGTGTCCTTCAACCGACCAATAGTAAGCGAGTTTACATCGTCTCTAATGGTGCGTCTTTGCCCACGTGTAGGCTGTAGACCAATCCTAGTGACGCTTACTTCAGTTCCTTAATCCCTGCAGGCATTATGGTTCTGGCCCTGCTGCCAAACTCTGCTAATACCATACATACATACACCTGGAATAAGATAAGCAATTAATCCTCCGCATCTCATCATATCTACACGCACATTCCTCATCAGGGGTATTTGTTTGTCCACATAGATCCCCTAGAGATACCATCATTCTATCCAAGAACATTCTGCCCCCGGTGGTTCCACTGTTGTTCTTTACTCAAAACCTCATCAGAGCCAACACTCAGCCCAACAAGGAGGACTGTGGCATATTTGCTAATTAATTAAGGTCTTGATTACGGCGTCATTATCTAGGAATGTGTATGGAGAGTGGGTGGTGGATCTACTGTTGTCAGATGGTTATACAATAGACTGTAATATATACTTCCGTGGTGGAGTGGCGTAAGGCTTGGTAATCTAAAACTACCTGGTTGTTTGTGTAATGATGCCCTCAAGCCAGCATCCAATGGAACATCTAAACTGTTTCGGTTCGGGTGTATGCTAGAGAGCAGGTGATTTACATTTTGCATAATGATATTCTCAAATACTGCACGAGGCTAAGACTAGAATTCTAGAATTCAACATTTAAATTTTGAAATTATGAAATCAGATTTGTTCAATTGGTAAAACATCATTGCATGTACATGTACCAAATCCAGTCCAAACTCTGCTGTAACCGAAATTGTTGTTTTCCCAAATTTAATCCCAATATTACCCAAATCTAAACTTCAGCATCTTTTCCGAAAAAAAGAACACCGATTAAATTTGACTACCTTTCCTTTGTGGATAAAGGATATATATTTATGTGATTTGTTGGTGACCTTCTGTTTAGTAAACAATTTATCCCTTTCCTGTTAAGAATTGGAGCTAGCAGATATACACCTATATAAATCTGAAATTCTGAAACGATAGCAACTATGGAATTGGCCCTTCAATTCTGAATAACCAATTTTCTCTTACATTGTTCCGTACTTCATCAGTAATATATTTATCACACAAAACCTTCCTTGCCGTATAGATACGCTGGTTTTCGTTACAGGCTAACAATGTATGGCGTTATAAAAGGTTGGCAAATTGATTTCCTGTCACCGGATGTTACCCGACCCTATACCCACCAGGGGGCACCTCACGGCGTACGTCACTTCCACAGCTCTGACGTGGGCGCAAATCGCTTTAAAAGCAGAACTCATTGTTGGGTAACTCAATCCGTGCCCCACGCGTTTTAATGAGTCAAAATGGAGATTTCTGCGCGCACATGTGGTCTTTGTTTTGCCCGCTGATAAATGTGTGCTCTGTTACATGAGACGTGGGGCTTAGCGAGCGTCGGATGTCGCCCGCCCACAGCCCGCCAGGCGGCGCCACCACAATGCCGACTATGAATATGGACGATTTTAGTCGTTGTCACACTGTATTACGCGACTGCGTGTCGGAAATAGAAACAGTCATCGATGATAAGTCGTCATATCTGATGCCAGAATCCACAACCCTGTGACTATTTTGGGTCTAAAGTGTAACAGTTGACAATTAAATGACTATCCTTTTAGAAATTACAATCCCTTTAACAATTGTAACCCTAGCTTTGTCTTGGTTTTGGTGCCAAACTCCACAATACAAGGATACTAAACGGTTGTCCTCTATTCCTGGTGAGTTAGGTTGTCACCTACCCACACCTACATCCACCCACACACACACCTAATCACACCCACATCTACCCACACCCATCCACCCATCCATACATACCCACAAAACAGACCCTACTATGTCCACTCACACCCACGAGGTTGTAATTTCTAAGAGAATAGTCATCAGAATACAACTGTCTTGCAATAGTCACAGGATCGTCAATTCTGGTTTTCAATCTAGGTTCAATATTTTGGATACATCCTTGTTAATTGTGTTGTGTTAAGTCTCAATAGATCTGTCTTGTTGCAAGCTGATTGTGTCACATTGTACCTTGTTTTATAGACACGCCTGTGAGGAATCGATTGCGTTTTATCGTACATTGTTGTGGCGCGATGTTTTGTTTTTAACATGATATCAACGACATGTTAGTGTTTCTGTAGTGTTTTGCATTCTCCTATTTCAGGCTACGCCTATAAAGTCGTGCCATACTTCATAACGTTATATTCATTTGTTGCGTCTCGTCCTGACTTGTTCTGTCTGAATTAATCTTGCTATGTTCTACCATGTCTTGTTTTTGTTGGGTACCAATCGTACCATATTTTCTCCCGGTATCATCACATATACGATCGTCGTGACTCATTGTGCATGCTCGTGTCGTAACTTGTCTCATGATACTGCATCGTCCCACAGGAGGTCTACTTTATCGCTTCTCCTGTTTTCTCGTTGTGTCATGTCCCATCTGAATATGCCTTGTCTCAATATCATCCAAATTGCGTTCATTGTAACTGAAAGGAGTCATAACTTACTTCATAGTTCTGCGTTGTCCCACACAAGGCGGCTTACATCCCACCTCATTTTGTTCAATATATCTGGTCCAATCGTAAAAACGTATTGTGTCAATATCGTCCAAATTGCGATCATCGTAATTGATCCCACTTAATTGTGTCGTAATTAGATACAGGGATCTGCGTCAATCCATGCAAAGTGTATGATATCCTCGCTCATTTTGTCATATCCCATCTCAATATATCTTGTCGCAATATCGTCCAAATTGCGATAAACATAAGCGATTTGATATAAATGCGTCGTAACATGCTTCATGGCACTGCGTCTCATCTTGGTTTATCTCAACATGTCCTATATCAATATCGTCCAACTTGCGATCGTCGTAACTGATCTTGCCCCGTCGCGTCGTAAACTGCGCTGTGTCGTCCCGCACCAGGTCACGTGACTTGGGCGACTCGTAGAGCAGCGACAGGTGCGACTCTCTCAGCGTCGCCAAAACCGGAAGCAGGGGATGGCTCTGAATTTCATTCTGTAAAGCAAACATTACGGAGGAAATGAGACAGGGAATCCGATACTATGTCGATCTCTTTATCTTCATTATTGTAAACCACAGACAATGACATGACTCTAGGACTTTTGACAGGTAAATAACATTGTTAGAGCGCAGAATTAATCATGTATATCTGACCTTTTGTGTAAACATAATACGAGAGAATGATACATGTGAGTATTCTTAAAGGACCTCAAAAGACATATGATTGTTTTCATCTGAGCATTAGTGTTTTTCTTTTGTAAGCACGAGAATATTGAAGTTTTTAGTGTCAACAGAATATGACCTGATAAGTCTTTGAAGGAAGATCTTCAGAATCTGGTGAATATCATTTAGTCAATAAAGACTTGCAATTGTAAGGAATAAAAGATAATGATAAGTAACGATACAATAATCATAATATTATACTGAATGGAGGGCGGAGAATACAAACATTTATAAAATCTGATTCGCGCAGCAGGGGTCACATATATTTAGAAAATAAAAAGCTTTAAATATTGAATTTGGATGATTTACTTTAGTTCTGAATCTGAGTGCTTCTAAAGTAGTGATTTTCCCCCCTTCCAATCATATCTGTTTGGATATGCATATCTTTGTGTTGTCTTGTAAACCCGTACAAACCGAGGATCGAGTCTTTTTGTCTAACTCGTCCAACCTGTGGAAGGCACCGGAAACACTCGTGCGCTCAACTCGTAACTTTTATGCGCCAATTACGGAAGCACTGACCCCGCGCTGAACTCCCACATTATCGCCCAACCCGGTCTGAAATCCCCCGATTATCGCCCGGCTGGTGCCTGGTGTATCGTGGGCCACGGCCATAACGCCAGCCGGCGACCAGCGAGACGTAGAATCAACTGGCCACAAATATCAATGAGCGACCACGGCGGGTGGTCACTGAATTAAACATCATGTTTTTTTTATCATTTTGTTTTTGCTCCCTTTTTTACACTTGGGTCGAGGGTTGCAGGTAACGGACGCAGGGCGGCGTCCCCAACCGGCAACAATCGCTGACAACGCCCCCTCCCGGGACGCTGCGTCCTTATGAATGGCCGCGCAGACGCTCGTAAATCACGTGGTCATCATTTATGCAGGTCTCGCGAGATCTGGCGAGAAACGGACAGCCATTGTAGGGACGCCCCAGCTGGGTTGTCACAAGTCGTTTGGCTTAATTAGAGGCAGAGCAGTGGAGGGCAGGGGCTGGTAGGGGAGGGGGTAGGGTAGGGAATGAGGGGGGTGAGGAGGTTGGGGTCATTTGGGGTCAACAACAACCAAAACATAGAGTAGCAACAATAGCATTGGTGAATGAGCTCTCATGGCAGAGGGCACTTAATCTGTGTAAACCCGAGAGGGGTTGAAGAGGGGTGAAAAAGGGTGAGGAGCTGAGGGTGGGGCTTTGTTTTTGTTGTCGTATTTAGGCGAGAGGAGAGGGGTGGTGCAAGTGCAAGGAGGTGTGCGTGTGTGGAAGAGGGTATGGGGTTGAAAGGGGGAGGCGGGTGGGTGGGTTAAGGGAGGCAGTCTGGCTGGAGACCATGCACAAAACGGATGCTTATTTTTAGCGAATTGAATTTACAGCAAAAAACATATGATCCTTCATGCCTGGTTACACAAATCTGGGTTTTGTGAGGGGCTATTACATACATAGAGAAGGGAATGGAGATTAATATCTGATGGAGGTGAGGCTATGGGAGTGGTTCTGGTTTTTGTGTATGACCTGGGGGCCTTACATGGTTAGGGAACTCTCTGTGAGGCTTAATGCTGGGCACGATTGATCTTTGGTGTTTCGATCCATTTTACCTCCATCACTCCTAACACAAATCCCACAAAACATGGTTGTTTAAAATACACTCACACTACCATTTGCCAAAAGAGAAAACATTTACGCGGGGCAGAACAAGGGTCAGGTATGTGTCAGGAATGAAAGCCGAGGGTTGCGGCTGAAATACACTTACATTGACATCATATAGTTATATCCCGAGGGGATACCTATAGAGAAGCGGGGAGGTACTTTGTATGAAAGGTATTTGGAGAAGCCATTACTACTGCCATATGTAGGAGTTTGAACAGGCCAAGGTGTAGCTTAAAACATACATTTATAAACAGGATCCAGCTGCAGGCTTTGGGAAAACGGACATTCTACAGAGGGAATCACGTATACCTAACCGATGCTCATTTATGGCAAATCGCATTTTAAGTACAATAATTTTGTCCTTCTTTGCTGCTTGAACTAAATTAGTTTTATAAGGGCCTATTACACATGTAAAGGAAGGAATTGAGATACATTTCTCATGCAATTATGGCTACCAAACTTAATTGGCATTAATGGGAAACATTATATGGAGACATAGATAATTTGCCTGAATTCGATGAATATTTCTGACCAAAACAACCCGGGACAGATTTCATTCAGACTCACCATGTCTCCTTATTATTATATACCTGGGAATCATTAAAACAAGTCACGTGGTAGGGAGTGCACGAATCATTAGTTCGTACACAGTATGCAGAAGCGACTGTACAGCTGGTAATAAGTGAAAAATTCGTATACAGGTATAATAATATGAGGAAACGTAATAACTGAGCCCCTAGTGATGCCATTCGAGGTTTATCGTCTTGTATAGTTGCGGGATGAAAGACGGGGAAGGGCATTTCATAGAAGATCGTGCATAGATACACTATAATAAAGTTAGATATACTATTATCAACATACACAGTCTATACCACGTGTACTTTCCCCAGTCATTCTCCCTTTCACTCGCCTTAGACCACCAACTTAAGCGAGTCGAGAAGTATATAGTGCTGCGGCATACAAGGCGTGTGTCTGAAGACAGCAATACATAGCAGACAATGGTCGGCCATAGTTACGCAGGACATCAGGTAGCACGTCGTACCTTTAATGGGAAGTCTGCCTCCGTTACGCCACTGAACACGACCGCGATACCTATTGTATTCCCCATCCAACCTTTCATAGTCCCTGTCAGATTCGCAAAGCATGCGATCCTACAATGAAAGGGGAAGCGAAGGGGACGCCAAGTGAACGCCGATGGGACGCGGAGGGGACACCCTTCAACTACTCACTTCGTCTATTCAAAGGTGTCTAAATGACAATCAGAATGTTTGGGCTTTATCCAGTCTATGAGTGAATCCACATAGCACCCAGCAGTCCTGTGATTTAGACAACTGCCTTTGTAGGGTCCAAATATACCCATCACTGTGGGACAATGAGGTATTTTTGTATGTGGCGACTGAACATGGTCAGCTGGGCACGCCTGTAAGCCACTGACACACTGGCCCCCTGCACTCTTCCCAATATAACAGAGCTGGCACGCAGATAGCGAAGGGATGGTTTTTCTTTTTAAGACGCTGAAAGTCTATATAACCTCTCCCTCACATAGGCAGCGTATAGACTGAGCGTGTTACCAATACTCAACAAAGAGTATGCATTTATCTTCGTCTATTCAATGATATCGATATAGCATTTAAGACAGATTACTTTAATCCAGGTAGTCAAGATCTTTAATACCAATCACCTTAGTTTTTAACAGAGTTTCCTATAAGTAAGGGTTTCAAATGGAAAACTACCAGATAGGAGGGAAGAACTCGGAGCTGATTAAAAAGACCATAATGGTAGAGGGGTATTTGAGGGTGGAGGCTAAGGTGTTGGGCAGGGGGTAATAGGCATATTAAACCTGTTCCAATTTGGCCGAGTCATCAGGTGTAATTCGAAATCAATTTAAAACTTAATGCTGTGGACTTGTATTTGCCCCCAGGTAAATAGAACTATTAGGGCGCAGCTGGCCGTCCGTCTGTGTGTGTGTGGGTGTGGGTGTACGTGTGTGCGTGGAAGGTGGACACAGAAGGGAGTTGTAACAGGGTCAGGATAATGGAAAGAAACTGACTGGGTGATATATTTGTTAATATCTATAGATTCACGGACCAATATTGCACTGATGCCGTTATGAGTCCGGGAGAGAGTAACTATAAACAGATACAGATGTCCGTTTTCACTTTATCATACACCTTAGAATGTTTAAAACCCATAAGAAATTACCATAGATAGGCATTCAACGTCTATACCGGTCATACCAACCCGGACCGTACAAAAGTGAAGAGCCAAGTTAAACCTTAAGTAAATAGACATGAGGTAATAAGCTCGGGGAGAAAGAAAATTCAATGATTTCAAATAAATGTATCTCATGGTAATTAAAGCATATAAGTTCCACCAATATTTGTCCATGGTATACCACTATAATGCGACAAAGGCATTAGTTATTATGAGGCATTATTTCTAATCTTAAAGTTTTCTACCAATTTATTCATGTGTATAGATCATACTACTTAAAAGGCGAAACACATGGTCCTGTTCATATGTTCATTGATATAAAGATTCTCAAAGGCTTCACATGTCTGAAATAACCACATAACCTCATGATAATGATGGCATTCCGAAAAAAGACCAGGAGATCTTGGTCAAATAGCCATCGAGTCATTTCCTGGGAGTCCTCCAATAACGATCCATATAATTGCTCTTCGGAAAAAGATCCCCAATTATTTCACATTAGTTCGTGCCGAGAAAATCGAAATCGCCCTGAAATCAAGATTTCCGAGAAAATTTAAAAACAATGACCGGAAGTGAGCTGTTTTCCATCGGTTGCTGGAGGTTGTCTCTGTGAACCAACCATCCTCCTCAGTGAGAATATGACCAGCCGGTGGACAGTGTATTTCTCAGATATCTATGATTCTATATGAAAATGATATCCTTACCAATTGGAAAGGGTAGTTCTTCAAAGGAATAACTAACAATGCAGATGCAAATGGCTGCTGCAGTATGATAATAATGTATCCAATATTGAGTATAGTATTGATATCCTAATCATCATTTCTGCTTTTGACAAATCATGAGGAATTATCCTCGAGGAAATTGTTAAACCTTGAAATTCACATCGATTATGTCGATTGATTCAATGTTAGATTTTGCTCAATATATAATGAGACTTGATTTACAGAGCCGTATTATGTATGCAACAGATATATATGATAACAAAGTGTTCATATTCTGTCAATACTATTGTATCCATGCATGTCGAATGGTGTCACCACAGAGCACTGCTAATGGAGGAGTTTGAGCGAGGTCCGCGTTAATTTTGATGGAATCTCTTCCCTATTTTACTGGGTTTTCGCGGAAATGTCATCATATTAAATAGAGAAACGGGCTGAGTTGATCTTTGTTCCATTTTCACTGGAGGGTGGATGATGAAGCCTGTTTCCACTTGCGGATTTTGAGCTCTCGATAAATTTGTCAGCCATCATCAAAAGGTCTTTTAACTTTTTTTAATGAACCCCTTAAGTAGAAATACGAAAAGAGAGAGTGGGCGACCGATCTATGTTCCGATTTTGGGCGTTTTGGGGAATACTTCGTGAGAAATTCGCCGGTTACCTTTTGAGTTTGCATCACCATCCACTTAAACTGATTAAATACCATGTGGCATTAATTCAAGCTACACCATGGCATAGCACGGCAGGTAGATAGCAAAATGTGAAGGCTAGATTGTTACACCAAGAGCTAAAGGGCCGTCATAAAAGGTACACAGAAGGGAGTTGTAACAGGGTCAGGATAATGGAAAGAAACTGACTGGGTGATATATTTGTTAATATCTATAGATTCACGGACCAATATTGCACTGATGCCGTTATGAGTCCGGGAGAGAGTTTTTTAATGAACCCCTTAAGTAGAAATACGAAAAGAGAGAGTGGGCGACCGATCTATGTTCCGATTTTGGGCGTTTTGGGGAATACTTCGTGAGAAATTCGCCGGTTACCTTTTGAGTTTGCATCACCATCCACTTAAACTGATTAAATACCATGTGGCATTAATTCAAGCTACACCATGGCATAGCACGGCAGGTAGATAGCAAAATGTAAAGGCTAGATTGTTACACCAAGAGCTAAAGGGCCGTCATAAAAGGTACATGCGCATCATGTTCAACTAGTAATTCATCGTTACAATAATGAATAAATTCATCTTTAAAATGTTGCGTGTTAATTGTTATGCAAATACCTGATGTGAGCTTATTGTAAAGCAACTCGTTTTAAGAGCCACCTGAATAAAACTATCTATATTGGTCAGCTTATGACCCCCTCATCGAATTATGGGTCTACTGTGAGTTGAGTGGCGGCAACAGAGGGTGAGTTCTATGTACATATTTAATGGCCCTAAAATGAATGGCGGCTGCCTGCTCGGCCAGACATCCCTGGTGTACAGTCGTTGCTTTATTTGTTTGCTCAGCTCTATAAGCAAGGCGCGTAAATTTAGTACTGGTTGTTGTCCATAGGTGGCAATGCGAACTTTGTAGACAAAACTCACTTAGGGTGCGGATTATGACTCATAAACAAATAAATACATGTGTAAGGCCTGGCGTTCACCGACTACGGATAGAAATTTAGAACTTCCGCTCGCGCTCCGATACAAAAAGTCAATATCGGAGACAAATCGGGAATGTGCAAAATCGTGGACAAATGTCCTGACAACCCACTTCACCACGCATCGGAAGGGTTAACCGGGTAAAAAAAGGTGATCACGGTCCCGATATGGCCCACGACACAACTAGGGCACAAGTGCATATCTTGGGGTATTATTTTCATTTTTAGATATATGATACACAATAATTCAGGAAATAGTGCATCAACGATATATACAAATAGAACAAAAATGTATTTTTTCAGGCACTAAAAGCTCTGTGTATTATATAATAATATAATTCCAATAGTTCATAGTTTTCTGATCAGCATCTCACACGTGAGAACAATTTTCAAGACAGATTGTCTGTGATGCTCACGATTACCCACTGCCATGTCATCATGTTGAAATGTCGTAGAGATCCTAAGGCCCGGCGTCCACCTACTGCGATAGAATCGTTGACCTCCCGATATGGCACCGATACAAAATGTCAAAATCGGTGCCATATCGGGAAGGTGCAAAATCGTAGACATATGTCTAGACAAGCCAATCCACCACGCATTGTATGGGGTTTTTATCGGTGTCTAATCGCAGAAACGTGGTCAACTGCCCCGATATTAGGTAACCTTCCGACGCGATTTTGAATTTGTATCGGGAGGTGCATCGTAGACCATATCGGTACCATATCGTAGTAGGTGGACGCCGGGCCTTAGGTACAGGCTTTTCATCGGGACAAAATCGTAGACCCCCATTTTTCATCGGAGCATAATCACAAAGACGTGGTCAACTGCTCCGATTAGAGGTCACCTTCCGACGCGATTTGTATTTTCTATCGGGAGGTGCATCGTAGAGCATATCGGAGCATATCGGGAGCTCAGTGGATGCTAGCCCTAACCGTTCAGGGCACCGAACGGTACATAGTTTAAGGCTGTAGCTCAGTCAAAAACTACTTAATCTTACCCCACTCCTAAAGGATACAATGATATCACACCTAATGTATGAACGGTGGCTGTGCTTGCAAGGCTATTTTGTATGTGTGCGTGTGTGTGTGTGCAAGATAAGACTGCTGGGACAAATTAAAGTGTTGTAATATAGGGAGACATAGCTAGTGTGGTTGAATGGAATCTGTCTCAGGCTGTTTTGTATTGTAAATATTCACCGAGTTCTAAGTTATAGAAAAATTTTATAATCAAAAGGTGGGAATATTAAATTGGATTTTCCATATACCACGGACTGAATGAATGACAAATGAAATAAAAACAAGTGGTGTCTCCCCTGGGCCACGTTGCTCCTGTTTTTGTGGTATCACTAGCTATAATCGGATCCCAATTTTATTTATACGATTACTTTAACGATCCGACTGAAAAAGCGTTGCTCCTGTAATATCGGATCGTATCCCTATATTCCCGCGGTATCGCTATTTTTTACGATGCGATAGCGATACAACAATTCAGGGGCACATATTGAATGAGACAGGGGAAAATTAATTAGTTCTTTAATTAAATACAGGTGGCATCACAGTTAAAACTGATCTGGATCTCTATTTCCTATACGTAGAAGAACAAGTGGCGGGGATTGGTGGTGCCACCATGGATCGTTATTTGAAATATCAGACACAGCTGTATTTAACCCTTAGCGATACGATCCGTAGTGCTCTGAAGGTCCGCGTAAAAAGTATCGCTAAAAGCCGCATTTTACGCAGCGATGCGCCTATGCGATTACGACACGATCCGCAAAATTTCTGGAGCAACGTTTAGGCCCTCGGATCGCTATTCTGCGATCCGCAGCTCTGTCGTAATCCTGGAGCAACGGGGCCCTGCTGTGAATCTCATGAGGAGTGAGATTACGTAGCAAACCAAAACGAATGGCAGGGGCGTCAGAACATTCTGAAAGTATGGGGGGGGGGGGGGGGAACTCAATAATTGCTGACTTGGTATGAAGTCAGACTTTTACATTGGTCTGTTCCACTGGATTTACCGTAAATCTGTGAAAAGTTTGTGAAAAGTCAGGTCTTAGCCTTCATAATATGCGAAAAAGCCAGACTTTGACATTTTTCCATGGTGAAAAGTCAAGGCTTAGCTATCATTGCATGCTAAAATGTCAGACTGACATTTCTTCCACAGTGAAAAGTCAAGGCTTAGCCATCATTGTACGCTAAAAAGTCAGACTTTGACATTTTTCTATGGTGAAAGGTCAGGGCTTAGCCATCATTGCATGCTAAAAAGTCAGACTTTGACATTTTTTCATGGTGAGAAGTAAGGGCTTAGCCATCATTGCACACTAAAAAGTCAGATTTGACATTTTTCCAGATGAAAACTCAGGGCCGAGCCATAATTGCACGGTAAAAGGTCAGATTTAGACATTTTTCGATGTTAAAAAATAAAGACATTTTTACACTTGATTGAGTTAAATTTGAAGGTGCCGAATTGGGTCGGGTCGGGTCTGGCTCCGAATTGATCTCATCTCTTTCATTGACTTAATTCGCTAACGTTTGTGACATCATCACCCATTGGGTATTTATTCATGGGTATGAAGGATGAGTTCCCAATATTGAGTCTATGGGGAAATATATATATATATATATATATATATATATATATATATATATATATATATATATATATATATATATATATATATAGGGGAAATAGATGATGCTATCGAGTATGGGCTGTATAGCTGATAAATGTCTTGATTCACTTATATGACGATATGTTGTTGTGCAGCCGCATGCGATGTTCTGTGTTGTCTCAACCATATCTCAGGTATTACTGAGGCTATATGCATGTCCAACCCACCACATACCAAAGAATACGATGCATTCGCTGCCCTTTTGGTATATGATATGTGCAAACACACAAAACGGTATCGTTTACTAGTAGTAATGCATGTTTATTTATATATAACTGCCACGAACGATGTTCCCATTGCACACTATACAAAGCAGAACTATTGAGGATCTCGAATGAATCACTCTCACCTCTAGGTTTCAAACACAGTGGCCAGAGTGTTAAATTCACAGGCAGGGGGGGTCTACCTCAAAAGTAATTATCCCATTATAAGTGCTACAATCAACGTATTCACACCCCGATGAATACCCGGCAAATTAATCTATACGAAAACCAGGTATAAACAGTAAAATAAGAAACTAGGAGCTAATGATATTTCCATTTACGATGGATGAGCGCGGTATTTCTAAAGTACAGTAGATTCTCTCATAACGACCACTTAAATAACTATTTACAAACATTATAGCTTTGTCCTAATCCTTTTTGCTGTATTTTGTGTTTAGATTACATTGGGTATTATATCATATGATAAACTTGCTAAATGTAAAAAAAAGATTACATAATCATTTTGAAACTGATTAGAGTGAATCATTTTAGCGGTTTTTATTCATCATCAGATTTAGTTTAATAGTTTAGACAGGTAATTCTGTTAAATTCTTTCTCTTTGTATTTAAATAGGAGATAGGTAGGTAGTGACCTATAATCAGCTGGCAGGCGATTCCAATTCATGGGACATTTATAGTACATAATTCTTATAGGAATAACTTTTGTTTGGTCTCTGTTTACAGAAGAGCACATGGGTGAATAACTGGTAAAACAGGTTTGCTGGCCCTGCATGTAGGGAGTGGGTCCCATCAGAAACCAGTATGCTCAGGCTAAATAAAGACCAAAGCAAACCTGATTAGGCGCACCACCTGCATTAGCTATGACTTGCCCAAATTGTATGACATATATGAGGAGTATTGAATATGTATCTGGTCAAATCTGGATTGGCTTACCAATAATACCGATATGTATTGTTATGTGGATATGATCTTAATAAAGAGATTTTGAAAAAAACAAAAAAAATCCAGTAAAACCCCAGTATATAATAATTCACTTAAAGGCTTATCCTACAATTCACAGTGGTGCTACCTGGTGTTTTTTAAATAATGTCTACTGTGAGTCAAAACAAGTTTCTTAGGATTCATTCTAATTCTACATGAGTAAATTCAACATTTTGTCCAATTTATCCAATCTTAATTTCGCCAATTTACATTTACTTGATTTACATAGGAAATGTATTGAAAAATATGGTTTTCTTCAATTCTTTAAAAAATAAAAGACGGTGACCTATGGTTTTTAAACTCTAAATTAGTAGTACTATATATGTACTATATTCTGTGAAATTTTGAGGAAAGTGACATGGGTTTTACTATGTGAAAAAATACTTTTTGGAATTTCAATATATTCTTATATAAAATTATCATAATATTGATCTATAAATCAAAAACTAGCACGGTGACCCCCTACTTCTAAGTTAGGTATGTGTTCCACAACACTTGGAGATCATCGTATTAAATTTTCAGGGAATTAACATGGGTTTTGATTTTCAATCCAAATTGTCTGATATGCCTTTAAGGAAGTCTATGGTCAAGTCTCAGATGCATGGCTGGCTCACTGGGTCAAAGGAGGGAGAACTGATTTAATAGAGAACTGGTTTCATAGCCGTCTGCAAAGTGGGTCTGATGATGACACGCTCAAGTGTGTCCAATCATATGTGACTCTTTGAATACAATGTATTTAGGTGTGTCCCATCAGTTCTGAACTATTTTTAGGAACCAAATCAGTAGTGGGGCAGGGGTATGGTCAGACTGTGATACTGGACACCTGTCCATTTCATTAGGCCTTTCTAGCTGGTGCATGGATAGTGAAGGGTTAGATTCTTTGCAGTAAGCTGAAAGCCTGTGTGAGCATTCTAACCCTTCTAGATGACGTATATGAGCGCGATTTCCTGCGCTCAATAATAATGTACCCTAACGATAAGCAATACGTGATGCAGCAACAGGGATATAACGATGGCCTCACACTGAGGTTTTTTTGTGCTTATAGGGTTACTTCTTTTTGTTGTGATACCTTTGTATTGCCTCTAAGAATAACCACACGAACAAAGGAGAGGACGGATATTGTTTGTGGATTTTCATGGCTCGTGGAGTGCTATGTGGATGTAGCGGGCGTTGCCGTGGGAACTATTGCCACATAGGGTGAGTTTCTAATAGAAAGATGAAAATATGGTCCTATCGGGGTCTTTGTGGTGTTCTCGATATATAAAATTATCAGTATTTATGGAAGACAGACTAATGTGACGATTATGGATAGATCTTTATAAATGTTATTCAACATGCAATAGATAAGCATTATATGTATATATATCCTTTAGATTCCGTAACTTGCTTAAAAATAAGGTGAAATTACTGTAACTCCTGTATCTGGGAGATCCACTCAAAAAGGCTCACATGCCTATGTATCCCCCAGGATAAATAAAATTCTTTAAAAAAAAACTAAAAAAAACTACAGTGAGACTTTTGTCAGAATCGCCTACGTAATTGTAGTTGTTGTTTCAGTAACGTTTTTCGTCCTGAAAACACAGCCTTCATCATATCTGTATTTATTTGGGTGGGAAGTGGTTCGTTAACAGAGAGCAGCTCACACTGCGTGGGGGTGATATTTACCTGTGCATTGAGCTGCTCCGGGCGGGGCAGTGCATCCATCCATTTACACTCCCACTTCACGCGCGCGTGCGTGTGTGCGTGGTGCTAATCCTAATTCAAGTTCTCAACGCCTCTGAGTATTCCCAGCTTAGTCTGCACACTCCTTTAAGTCTTTACACTTGCATTACCGCGTCTTCAGTTCATGCGTCAAATCGCTCGCTTGACTCTCGGTGTGAATAGCCCCTAAGTAGGAAAACCTCAGCCGCTCGGGGCCAGTCGGCATAGGTAACGTGGGCATTGGTGTCTGCCGGGAACAGGTGGCAGGGCTGACAGGTGTGGGCGATAATGGGTGACGGTGGTGGTGATGATGATGTGGATGAAGATGATGGGTAGTACTGATTGGGTCCGCCTCGAGGGACACAACCCTCAATTACCTGTAGAAAAACAAGACAGCAAGAATAAACCATGAGAGACGTCCTACTACATAGGAGGTATATCACCATCTATATGCACACAGTAAACTCTATTCGTACGATACCAATGGAAAATATGCATACATGTACATGTATGATTTGGTGTCACAGCCGTTCATCAATGCATATTTCCATGTTATCGCCTGGTTTCTCATAAATCGTTTTACAAAATCAATCTAAAGAGTCTTACACCAAAACAAAGTTAAGTCATGTTTACGAAATAAAGATACTTTCCGACGAAAGATTCACATGTAAGATAAAAGCTCATTTATAAAAACCATAAACCAATGTAAAAACGACAACAAAACCAAAAAGAAATACAACAACAAAAAAGCGGCTGCTGCCTTGTGATGAAATTTCATATAATATCACGATATAGATTACGTAAAAATGTATGACGCAAAATCCAAGAAAAACACCAAAAACATGACAAATAAATAATACAAAAATAATATGAATTATCCTGGGGTCCCTTCATTCGACGCCACTGGTGTGTGAAGGACATTACGTGTGAATAAAGGGGAACTACTTTGATTGCAGATATTGGTTAATTAATGATAAAGGCGCAGATTAGGTTTTAGCCAACAACCCCCTCTTTATGAGTCATGCATGGAAAGGCTGAGTGCAATGAAGCATGACCAGACTCTGCTAATGCCCTGCTTCGCCTCAGAAAGCAGCTTTACTCACTGGATGCACGTGTACAACAACAACTGAAGAACTCCTTCACTTTAAGGATGATATTTCTAGCACACATTCAGTTGAAATACTTTGTGTAATTCAACGACTGGGGAACTGATCTGTATTGCTAAATCGACAGGACATAATAAATTCACTGGAAAATGTTCGCCTTACTAGATTCCTCCCCGTATTTCTGCTCTACCAGAGCAATGATTACAAGGAGATGGCTATCATATTTTGGCATCTAACTTGCATAAAAAATCACGATATATAGGTCCCCAATATTGTATATATAGACCCAATATTGTTTTGATTCAAAATCTTAATAAAACCTCTTTTGATTATGTCCTTGTCTTGCCTTGTCATTTATGTCTCTATATGATATGTACACGCACCAGTATTTATGATACTGGCTACAATGAATGATCTCTACTGGAGACTCTACCCACTCTCAATTTTAGGAGAATTTGCATCATGCCCACATTGAAATTATATGAAGTTCATTGGCTATTAACACTTTCTGACTAATTCCTCAATGCAAATTTCCCGAAGGACGACTACTCGGTCAATGTAAGGGCCGGCGTCCACCTACTACGATAGAATCGTAGACCTTCCGATATGGCACCGATACAAAATGTAAAAATCGGTGCCATATCGGGAAGGTGAAAAATCGTAGACATATATCTAGACAACCCAATCCACCACGCATTGTATTGGGTTTTTATCGGTGTCTAATCGCAGAAACGTGGTCAACTGCCCCGATATTAGGTGACATTCCGACCCGATTTTGTTTTTGTATCGGGAGGTGCATCATAGACCATATCGGAGCCATATCGTAGTAGGTGGACGCCGGGCCTTAGGACAGCAATACACAACCTGACTTTTTCAGTATCTAAAATGATAGTTTTTTTTTATTAGAACTAAACATATAAGTATCCTAAATCTATATCATATCACACAATTATGTTTCCTAAGAAAAGGTTTCAGTTGATTGTAATCAACTTTTCGAAATTTGACAATAATATTTTATAGCCATACATAAATCTGGAGCCATTTTTCGAACCCATTGCGGGCGTACCTCTAGGCATCATCTGGACTGATAGGGTTAACTGACTTTGAAATAAATTTCCTTTACTGTTTTCTTTTCAACTAGGGAGAACCTGAACCAACATGATAGTTTGCAAACTTTCCAACTTTCGCATCACACATCCCTGCTTCTAGAGGAGTAATATGCCGAGGCTCACCCACCTAATTAACTGTTCTAGTGCGGATTGCGAGATGTTGCCTGTGTGAGCTACTCGGAGCAAAAGGCGAGTTTGACGGTCGGATTCCAAAGCCAAATATTTGGAAATGTCGTCAAATATTTAACAGCCAATTACTCTGACACCATTTGTAAAAGCCGTCAGTTTGATTCCCTCTGAAACCATTTCCCTTGAAATAACATCATGAATACTGGTGTTTGACTGGAAGGGAAGCCGAAATAGGAGTTATAAGAGTTGACGTGTATTATCCTCGCTGGAAAATGGAGCTCGCGACTGGAGGCAGTAAGGTCTTTTATTATGTTTGCCTATCTTTCAGACTTTTCCATTACGTTCCCCTTTCTCCCAATCTGTGTTTAGCCCCTTTATATCTCCATGTCTGTCCGTCTGTACCTTTCTCCTCTGTCTGTCTGTCTGTCTGTCTGTCTCTGTCTCTGTCTCTCTGTCTGTCTCTCTCTTTCCGACTCCCTGATTGCCTGTGTCTCCCTCCTCTCCCTCTGTTTCTGCCTTTCTTTCCGTGCCCCTCTTTCTCTTCCTGTCCCTCTATGTCTTTCTGTTTGCCCTTCTCTCTCCACGCTCTCTCCCTCTCTCCTTTTCCCCCTTTGTCTTTCTGTCTGTCACCCTGTCTGCCTTTCTCTCTCCCCTCTCTCTTTGTCTGTCTTTCTTTTTACCCTTTTCTTGACTTTGCCTGTCTGCTCCTTTCCTTAGTTTTGCCTCTCTATCTCTCTTTATCTCCCTCTGTGTCTCTGTCTTCCTCTCTGTCCCTCTGTCCCTGCCTCTCGGCTGTGTGAGTATGACTTTTAAGAGATATAGACGTATGACATCGACATTTCCAGTGCAAACCCATGACCGAATCGAATGTCCAATTACAAGAGTTTTTCATCCTAACGTTCAGTCCAACGGACGTCATGATCTGTCCTCCCTCTCATTTATTTTGTATTGCCTATTGGGCCCGCCGGCAACCTGTGCACAAGGGGTTCGACTGTTTAATGATGACTATCTCTAACATGGGCCTCCTGTAATGAGTGGGTTTCACATGGTCTGCTTATAGTCAGAACTACGGTCTGGGGAGCATTGATCCATGTTTCTTCATTTATATATTACATACATTTTTTTTCTAATGCACTGGCTTATTGCCCTCAATTAGAGGTTACAGAAAATTTTGGTCTATCGACCTTCACACCATTTATTTATTCTTTTCATGTATCAATTTCCGTGTTTCTTTGTCTTTCTATTGACAAATATATCCATTTCAAAAGTACGACCAGTGTGAGAAACAGTCAAACCGAAAACAGACAGAGGTTATATCAATACAAGACAACGTACAAGACCAGACAAAAAGGAAATAGACTAAAACCAAGATCTCTCCATTAACAAAACAGAAAAGGATTCATTATTAGTGTGAATATTATGTGGTTCCTGTAAATTATACTATCCTGTACTTCAAATCTTGCCTTTTAGGACTAGTTCTTTTATCACTATCTTAGATGATTAGCTTTTTTGACATTCCTTTGTCAATTTGACACCCCAGCTTCTTTCTCTGTAATGGGGACTTTGCCGATATATTTCTGATTTCGGTCTTTCAATTTCATTCGAATTTTTTCATTGCCTTTTGTAATCCTCAAATCACTATATCAAGCCACCGAGTCCACAAACGTTGCTTTGGAAAATGCACGGGATCGTGTCGTAATTGGATAGCCGCAAAATGTGGCATCTAGCGAGTAATTTCACAAGAACTATCACAACACAGCGGATCGTCAGCAGATCGCATCACTTAAAACTATTTGGTAAAAAAAAACTAGTCTGATATGAGTGGTGGCACCACGACCCCAGCTCCTCTTCTTCTACCATTAGCAAATAGCTACCCACACCACAACAGTACAACTAATTTTTAACCGTTGAGCCATCCGTATTCTATTACATAACTGATGAATTTCCCCGTCTTATTCAATATGTGTCACCGATACTGTTTACCGCTATCACACCGATACAAAGCAGCGATTCCACGAGAGAATAGCGATACCACACGATACGATAATTTTTTTTTTCCCAGTCAGATCACCAGAATAATCGTAAAAATATATTTGCAATCTGATAATAGCGAAGGATACCACACAAACTTGAGCAACGCCCTCTGTCGCTACGCTGCCATTAAGGGTGTGTTAGAGTCCTTGCAAGCCTGAGAAATGTTCCTAAAATGCACAGTCACGGGAATTTCTTCTGCTGAGAATGGAGAGTAAAACCACATCTATATTCATTGGACTTTTGTAATAATACATATGTGTATATTTGACTCACCTTGTTCACAGAACTGTTTCGTTAAGGCACCGTCGTCCTGTAACCATTTCCCACTTTCTCCATAAAATATTGTAGCACTGGAAGCAAATAAGTACTTATTTTATATTCCTAGCTTACATTGAGTATATAAAACCAATGGGTAAAGACACAATATATGGTTTGGAAAATACTAAATCTTTGTGACCCAGCCGAAAAAGTAAATTCCTTGTCAAAATCTAAATAAAACGTTAGTCAATTTATTTTTCTATTTTGTTGTGTCAGTTAATCTTAGATTTATTTTAAGAATAATCATATTCATATTCCAGTCTACAAAATAAACAATCAATTTCCCTACAGGTAATACTCACCGGAACTCGATGCACCCCGTTCCGCTTGGTGGCGCTGTCCAGAGAACGTCAGCGCGACCTTTGACCCAGCTTCCGGTGTGCATGACCACGTGGGGGCAGTTGAAGGAGAAACGACTCGTGGTCGGATCTATATGCTGAAAAGTAATGCCAAATGTCATAGTCAGACATAGAACAACAAATCTCACATGAATATTGGTATATCACTTATTCCATATATGTTCACCATATTCTCATTTCCCTGTTTACAGAGAGAAGGGGCCGTGAGTAGGGGGTCGCCTTTACGGGAGCAAACACACAAAGACCCTTTTCCTTTAGCCGACGAAAGCAGCACCGATTAAGCCCAATACACATTTACTGAGTCAGGATTGAACGATTAGTTCCTAAATCGTGTAGGAGTGATTGAACTTGTCACAGGCGAATTACAGGATACCTCGGCCCGTGTCAGCCACCCAATCAAGCGCAATTTACCAACGTTCCAATGTCATCGACTAGATTTATCAACATATTGATAAACTTTTGGCCACCGATTTAGGAACAGAGAAACCACAACTTGTCAGCGACAATATAACATGTATGTCAGAGGTGGTTTACTAATCGTTGCTTGACTTTTGCCTAGCTCTGCTACATGTACCCACTACGGCCGACGCCGTTAGGATGCCTCGCCGTCTGATTGTAGCCGATAAAGGTAGATAAATGTTCTGAAATCAGTAGATATGTATTGGGCTTTAATTGAGTTCCAATAGAAGTCTTGTAGTACCACCGACTGTTCATCAGTATCAAATGATCGGTGAGGGGGTACCTTGTTTCTCCTGAATTTTAGACATCCATACCGATTTAATGCTCATGCTCACACCTTAGCTTTCAAATACCAAATTATTTTCAATCAGCAATCTTGCGTTGGTGTACTAAAAACTCGTTGGTCTCCGACTGCAGATTGGAGGTGAATAATCGGCCAATGGAGAATTACTTTTTAAGCCCATTGGACGATCAATCGGCACCAGTCTGCAATCGGATACCATCGATAGATTTTCTCGCATTATATAGACGCATCCTGTCCCTTTCACAACCTATGCAAATCTCACACAAGGCACTAAGGAATTGGTAATCTGCCTGAATCATCTTTTAAATTCTGTAAAGAAAGGCAAACATATTTTGCAGGCTAGATGGAAAAAGGCTTGCCCAAGAGCCTATTCTAACCATGCAGTAAAAATAAAAGCTGCGATAATAATATTTAAATTCTCCTTATCTGACTTTATTCAATTGCTTTTATTGCTAGAGAATAGCCGTTGTCTGGAAACTGCGTCATGTCACCAGCATGCAACGGTTCGCGCGGGGAGAATGCTTCAAAGCGATTCTATATACGAAATAGACTAATGCCAACCTTCCAGGTGTATAACATATCTTTTCAAACTGTTTCCAAATGTTATGATATAAGATCCACAGTTCAGTGTCAAAGGTTCACACTTCCTTGTCATTACGAAAATAAACCACCATATGCAGTGTACAGTCCGATATTCAGAGCATACTTATATAGTGTTCGCATTCCTCCTTATTCTGTGTAGCAGTAAGAAGGAATAAAGATAATGGATCATTTCATTGGCATTGCTTGACGTCAGTGAAAAAAAAGAGACCCAATGTGACGTAATATATTTATATCCAAAAACATTGCATTTTCATTCCATGTCATAGCTATATGCCTTTAAATTTCAACTACACTTGCATTTTTTTAACGGATAATGATGGTCTTAAATTGCATAAATCTGATTTCTTCTGCGCAACGGTGCTTAATGGTATTACATTCTCAGCTGGAGGAATGGCTAGGCTGTAAGCCTCTTGAGAGTTGATATTAGCTGCTTGTTTTTGTGACCACATCACTGTCGAGTAATTGTAGTGTTAAAAAGGATAGCGGACTGGTGTTGAGTTTCTGAAGCCCTGTCTTCTTTTTTAGTTGCTGTGTTTTAAGGATGGTAAAAACTAGATGGAATGAGTAAAACAACGGCTGCTCAAGACTGTTTTGTAACCTGTCCTTTTTTGTTCCCTTAAGCGTAAATATCAGAATAAAGTTGCGTTAATAAATCCCTTAATAATGGCGTAAACCATGAACTAAACCTGTTTTCGAAGTTTCTTCGTCAGACATACTTGAGGAACTTTTTGATTTTTGCATATGTTTCTTGGGAGTCCATTATTCCTATTATGCATTAGGTTAACATTATTTTGTCGTTCTTCATAGTCAGACGATATTTGAGAGAGAGAGAGAGAGGGAGAGAGAGCGAGAGAGAGAACTGATAATGAGCGAGTACTGTAGTAGCAAGTGGGCTGCTTATGACAAAGTACTGTAGTAATGAGAGCAGCTCATGAAAGAATACTATAGTATTGAGAGTGTAGCTTATGGGAGAGTATTATAGTAACGATTGAGCTGCTCATTGGAGAGAATCATAATAATGAGTAAGCTGCGTGTGAGATAGTCCAGTAGTAATGAGCTAGTTGCTAATGAGAGAGTACTGTAGTAATGAGAGATCTGCCGAAGAAAGAGTATCATAGTAACGAGTGAGCTGCTCATGAGAGTACTATAGTATAAGGAGACCTGCTTATTGGCTGGGAGTCTGTTACCTGGAAGTGTCCTAGCTGCGTCGTCTCGTCCTTGGCGTACTGCGGAACAGACACGAGCTGAAAGCCCCGCATGCCGTGTGCGGGAAACGTCGACTCCACCGACACTACAAGACAAGAAGAAACCCAACGTCTTAGTGACACTACATCAATAAAAAACCTCATATATTTTAAAATCTAGCAATGTTGGGAAACTTCTATAAGCCAGTTTCCGGTGTCCTTATATTACAATGGCATTATAAAATAAAAGTTTCCAACTTTTTATTCCAAAGTACATACGGCTTGTTTCATAAGTCATCAACTGATCTTATGTTGATTTGAGCATCTATACGTGTAGTCTTTTATTATCCGCAGGTCTAATACAAAGTGTCCGCAGAAATTACATAGGGAGTGTGTATGGACACTACCGATATGCTGTATGCTCCGGGTGGCGCATAGGGAAAAATAGTGCGTATGAAAAAATAGTGCATACATAAAACGAACTGATATCTAAATGCCACTAGTCCAGAAAAAGTGGGTAATAAATATGATATCTATAGACTGGTTTCAGATAAAAGTGGTTGTATGCTCCTCGGAGTCGAATCTAAGCTATATCCTTGCATACACTCGGCTATTACTGCGCGTCAACTCCTCGGAGCTTGTATCGGAAGCCAGTCAATATTGTGTATTTATTTCACCCTTGGTATTAATTCCAGTATAGTTAACATCGGAATTTTGCTGGACGTGGCGGCTAACGCGACTATTGGTCAAGTGACTGTCCATATACCTGTTGCCTGACGCGTCAGGCATAATTTATTCAATTTTCTTCACATAGATATACCACATACACATAATATATTCGTCCCCAACGCTATTTCGCGTGATGTAAAAGAAATACCCAACAAGCCATGAGTATGGCAACGTCCCGAAGTTAGCCAATTAGTAGCCAGAATTTACCCAAAACAGCACCGTCATCAAAATGGGGACCGCAAGTCATTTCAATGCATGGTTCACTAGTTATGGTTTTTAAGTAGGTATATCTTGTTTTATTACCCACCTAATACAGAGTTTCCATACTAAACCTATGGAGTCTACAGATTGCTACTGAGTAGATTCCGGCTTTCCGGAATCTACTCAGTAGAATACGACTATTTCGGCCACCTGACGAACATTATAGGAACTATTACTATATAAACAATGCACGAATGAATTTCTAATAATTTACACAAAATATTCTTTTGATTAGTCGAAAGGTTAGTAATAGCTACACCATTACCATGGTTTTGATCTGTGTGGCCGTATTCTCCTTGTAGTTGACACTATGCAATACTCTTCGCTATCGCTTGGAGTTTTACTACGTGTCAACTACGCGGAGAATACAGCTACTCAGATCAAAATCATGGTTATATTGTGTATATGTACATGACATTCTTTACTCGAATTCAGGGGTGAGATAAAATCACGAATTATACGAAACGGGGCGAGTTCTCTTGTACAGTAAAATGTTGGCCGACTTTGTTTCAGGGGCGACTGCTTCAATAACCGTTCCAGGTGGCCCGTGTGTGGGGGGTGGGGTGGGGTGGGAGTGGGGTGTGGTGGGTCCACCTGTAGTGGGGCAGGTGGGCAGAGGGGATTAGCAGGGATATCAGATTACCTGGTAACAGAGGCTGGGGTCATATTGTTTGTACTCTTCAGGATTTGAGCACCACTGGGCCCGTCTGACCAGGGCGGTGTGCGGGTGCGAGCGGAAGGCGAGCAGACGTGCACAGATCTGCGTATTGCTCATAAACACGTGAGCTGGTCGCTTCTGCACACGTAAGGGACCTGCCCAGAGACCACTGTTAGTGGACATCCATGAAATATGTAGGCAGAATCTCTAAAGATTTTGAATCCAAACCCCTCTTATTCTTGTAGGCAGTAGAACAAGGAAGGATCAGACGCAAATTTTCCAAGGTTTCTACACTACCCCCTCCTCCCATCATCCTGGGCAGGTTGTCGTAAACCATGAGGTTAATATAAATCAATGGCTTTGAAGCCCGTAACCAATGGATTTCAATTGCGATATAAAATTCTAATATCTTAAAAACAATGGCAGTGTTTCACTGTGGCCCCATGCATTTTCCATCTGGAGTTCGTATTCGATGGATCATAAATGATAATGAGTTAGGTGTCTAACCATTTGTATGTGTGGGTGAAATATAAACAAACATAGTCAAAGTCCGGTTATGAATCAATAGTAAGAGCAATCATTGGTGTCAGAGTCAAGGAATTACTCGATAAGAGTCCCGGAATATACATACATGTACATTAACGAATTTTTAACGTGAGAATCTGGAATTCTGCCATTCAAAATGGGTTTTCCTCTATTCTCACATACCCATGACGTGTAATCAGGGCCGGTGTGACGTCAACTGAGGTCACCCTTCGAGGCAAGTATCCGTCGCACAAGGTCACTGAGGTGGCCGCACTTCGGCCTTATTTGGCAAGCAGCCACTTTCACCACTAACCCATACATGGGCAACAGTTTCTTCCACAAGTAAACCCATAACGGGATCCAGATAAATACCGGGACTGAGTTTTTTAAAGCAACAACGATTAGAAAATGATCTTATCGTGGTCCTCGTGGTGTTCTCTTTATAGAAGACAGACTTACAAGGCGAACATGGATGGGTGACTCATATCAATCAGTATATAATCAGTAAGTATTTGGGAATAGACATTCAACTTACTTTGTAGTTATACCAGTTTTGGATTGTTCTGCGTAATCGTAGTTGTTGATTCAAAATCAATCTTTGTTTTAAAACCCCAACTCGGCTTGAATCCCCATCATGTTTCCTTTTAGGAGCTATACTATAGTTATTTTGTTTAACGGGATATTTCTTTTGAACTACAAAATGAAGAAGATCCCTTCCAAACATGAAACCTACCCTTATTAAAACGGTCTTACAAACGTCTGTCACATTCAGATATTTCCCTTATGTACATATCAAATTGGTCATGTCAAAATATCACTACCAATGAAATGGCTGGCAATTCACCTGAATCTAGTTTAATTCTTCCAGGAGGCTGATTCAGAAAGAAGTTCGCCACCTGTCACCCTTAATGCAGTTCGAGATGGTCGTGCAGATAGCGCTGCTTCTGTCTCCACATCAATTATTCAATCCTGCACTCATTGGATATTAATTAATTTGTTGATTTGAGACACGCTCTTTTGAAGTCGGGGCATTGACGATGACAATCTAACCGTATCGCAGGTTAATGGTAATTAGTGTGTATCAAAACACACAGATTCTGACGGATCAAGAACCCAACTCTCGTCCTCTTTAGACTGAACGTAAATATGAAAATGAACTTATGCAGATGGGGAATAAGAATTCGAAGAGGAATATATAGGTTTACATCGGCATCATTAAGTCTATAAGAAAATAGAACAAAAAACAACAACACGCAGATTCATCCAGAGGTGGATTATAGGGCAGAGAGTGATTATCAGTTCCATGAAAATTCTACCAGGCGAGTGGTGTAGTTCTAGTTCCACACATGAAGATGCCGCTAATGTAGTCAGGGTTTTGTTTGTAGTCTATTGTCCCCGGGGCCCCTGAGGTCACATGATAACAACACTCTTTGACGTCTGAGGCAAAATGGTCGCCCCAATATAGCAATAGCTATCTACCGTAAATCGCGTCCGTGATGTACTTACATCGACACTAATTGTCACCGATTCCTTCAGAGATGTTCATCAATGTTTTTTTTCTTCATTTCTTGACATACCTCATGAAAGAATATCATATGTCTTATGGGTGTTCGGGTTAAGCGCAGATAAACATTCTTTAGCCCCTCCCATAAAAAACCAAAACCCTAATCAAACAAACAACAAACAACCCAATAAAACAAAACAAAAAAAGAAGAAAAAAACCTACAAAACCCAACACAATCTAATAACCTGAAACCAGGAATATGACTGTTTCAATACATTTGGTTGGTTCGTTACAGAAAAGCGTACTATAAACAGGTAATAACTTTGCCATTCTCCAATATGGGATCCATCACGCCGTTGATTTGGCAGGTAGAACTCTATCTGGATTGAATTAAAACTGATGGGATGGCAATCAAAGGACACCGTATGTCATAACTCAATCTGAAGTAGATTAAAGTCAGTGAGAACGGGAAAAAATAGATCAATTCCTTTGTTAGCAATAATTCACTTATCCCCTTGAAATCGATTCATGGGCACCATGAAAATATGTCTTAATTCAATCACAGATGGAGTTCATTATGGCTGATAATTACGCTCTTTAAATATACGGCACATGTCTATGCTATGTACTTTTTAAAGTCAAGCCTTGGTTGAAGGTAACAAAATACTGGAGTATTTCTTTCCAAAGATACCGATGTTGATTGATTTATGATGAAAGGAAACCAAGTAATCTAAGGTTCTTTAACTAGCATTAGAAATATATTGTATGAAGACAAGGAATTCTAAATATTTCTCCTTATATCACAGAGGTAATATTTTAATGCTACTCCGAAGTCATTAAAATGACACCAAAGTAAATCATTTTATGTAACTTAAGGATAACTATTTTGAGAGCATCAGTACACGCTTTATACTCAGGGTAACGCTCAAAGTACTTGGCGACATGCGAACACTTCCGTTTATTCCACGCATGCACAGAACGTCCGTGCTCACAGCGCGCCCTGTCGTGAGGTTCTGACACCATTCGTGACAGAGACCTTCAAAGCAAAGTTCGGCAACCGCTCGGTTTTGCTCGGCAAACTTCGCGTGCCGGACGTCGTTCGGGGCAGAGGGGCTCACGGAGGTCGCGGCCGCGTGAAGAGAAATTAGATTTGCCTCGAGGAAATGAAACGGGAGTGGCGGCGGAAACCAGAGTGCCTGCCGCCCCTACGGTGTGTTCATGTGACGCGCTGACCTAAAGAAGTAGGCAGTGGGTGGCTTTTATCGCTTGGAGGGCGGGTGGTGCAGGTGATATAGGGCACAGAGTGATTGCTACTTCTGCCATCATCCGTCAGGATATTGTAAGATAGCGCCGCAGTAGCCGTGGGACAACCGCTGTAATCAGGTATTGTAATCTATTGAAAATCATGAGACGGTGCTGTAAGCCTTCTATGGAAAGCCGACCCTTTTTTAGGTGGTAGGCGGCTAGGTAGGTGGTAGGAAGCTTGTGGTGAGCTTGGTAGGTGTATGGTGGGTAGGTGGATGGATGGTGGGTGGCTCGGTGGGTGATGGGCAGCTTGGTGGTTAGCTTGGAAGGTGGTGGGTAGCTGTCTGGGTGAAAGGTGGTGAGGTGGGAGGTGGGCAGCTTGATAGTTAGCTTGACAGCTGGTGTCCGACTGAATGGGTAGAAGGCAGCTTAATGGTAGTGGATGGTGGGCAGCTTGGCAGGTTGTGGGTGTTTTGGCATGTGGGGGGAAGCTTATCAGGTGGTTGCTGGCTGGTTGAAGGGGATGTAGGTGGAAGGCATTTGGTGGTGGAAGGTGGCGAACAGAGTTCCAGATGGTAGAGGAAGGCTGGTTGGATTTTAACACCCGCACTACCTTCATCCATTTGCATATTTGAATGAGTGATTCTAAAAAATCGCCGATCATTTTGTACACGAATGGAAAAGAACCTAATGAATGGCGAAGGGCAGGTGAGATCGACGACTATAGCGAGCTGATGGCTTGCTAAGGGCGTGCTCAGTATGGTTGAAGGTTGGGTGGAGGGCAGCAGTGGAGGGTCTGAACGATGAACAGAGCGTAGACTATAGACATATTTCCAACTGCCGACAAAATGATCGGCGATCTTTAGGACCCACACAATCTAATAAACAAATCAATGGTGAAAGATCGGCGATTTTATCAATCGATGGTCTGTTCTACCTGCCGACCGATTTTTCTTCTAGAACTCACAATTCCAGACAAAATCAACCAGTCTTGTATTAATTGGAGACATTGTCAACAGAAAGTGGTGCCAAAAACTGGCAAAGATCGAAAGTGAAATCGGTCGCCGATTCCCTCCTCGTTTCCACCAACCGACTTAAGACAAAAAGCATAAAAAAGACGATCGATGGTGGCCGACATATGTGTCGATGACAAAAATAGGATAGGCGGTAGGCTAAAGGCAGGCATCCACCAACCACGACAAGGTTACGACAAGCCCCGACAAGAAAGTTCCAATCGGCGCCTTGTCGTAGCCTTGTCGTGAGAGGGGGCGTCCTTTCTTTCTGTCGTGGGCCCTTATCGTAGCGTGTCAGGGAGTGGACCCTCAACCAAATTTCCCTACCGTAGACCTCTGGGACAAGCTCACGACATGCCACGAACATGTTTGATTTTGTCGTAACCTTGTCGGAAGGCCCCCGACAGGGCCCCGACAAGCTTCCAGTCACAGCCTGTCGTGGCCTTGTCGTAGACTCTTGTCGGGAACTAGGGTCCACCAACCACGACAAGGCTATGACAAGCCTTCCAATTGTAGAGCTGTGGACCTTGTCGGAAAGCCATTGTCATAGCCTTGTCGTAGTTTGTGGACGCCCGCTTTTATTGAGGGTAGGATGAGAGTAAAGGGCCGGTTCCACCAGCCCGATGCTTTTGGCTGGCCGGGTCGGGCGGTGGATTACCCTAAATCCTGTACGATCTGCTTGCCTGATTACCCTTGTGTGTGTACCCCTATTATCGCTCACATCCACCAGAGCACTCCAGCCAGGCATACTCACATGATTCATTCCGACAATCTCAGGATTCACTTAGATCGCACATGCTGGTGTAACACCTGCTAAAGTTTAGCTGCAGGTGAAACCTTACCCATTGGTCAGATTGCGGACAAGGCCATTGGACCACTATAGATACATTCAACCACTGTACAGTCTAATTGGGTTAGAACTCGCCCACTGACTGACCTTGGCTGTCTATGACTGAACGAGCTGTAGGTGACACGCACCTTGCTAATCAGGAGAATTCTGCATGTTACGCCTGCCACTTGTCGTCCCTGCTACATATCCACCAGGTTTACCCGTGTGGCAGTTCTATGAACGTCTAAGAAGCCTGTCAAACGGTATGGAAAGTGATATATTTTCCGCAAATAAGATGTACTTTGCTTTCCCCTAAATGTCCAGTTGTTGCTTGTGAAATTGTTAAGTTGAAAGAAGTTGTTTAAGAATAAATGAAACGCTCTAATTGTCATTAATTAAAAGAAAGTACATGAACTTTAGACTGGATAATTTCCTCCTATATTATATAGGGATATCTGCTGTGTCAGGACCTGGTTTGCCCTTCCCGTTGAAGGGAGTCACACTGATCTTTGCCTCCATTGCTGACCAATGAGATTGTAGAAGAATTGTCACGTGGGTGAATCGACAAATATATGCCTAGCTTACCAGAAACCTTGCATAGATTAATTCCTCTCCTCACAGTATTTGATCTAACGGCCAGTCATAACCCAGCAGTCGCTGGAATCTATTGTCTTGTTTTTTTTCAAGAGTTCATAGATATAAATGATTTTCTTATTTTTATGGAGATACAATCGTTTTAAATACAAAAATATAAGGTGAGGGGTCTAACGTGGGCTAAGATTTTTATAACATTTGCATTGAAAAAGGAGTGGGATTTAAAGTGTAAGCACTAAACATTATTTTCTTTCATTAAGTCACTAGTTGTGTGGGTGCGTGGGCCAGGCCCACTTTGCTATGGGACCGTTTCAATATGGGTTAGGTGATCCACTCTCCAGGCAGATTCAGTGAGTAAATGACTACCAGGAAACATGTGTCCCATACCTTCTCCTGGAATTATCTGGTAGTGAGTGGGTTGATATTGCAGGTCGTCTGCACAGCACACAGTGTATAACTAGGAAACAAATGGTATGTTCATCTCTGATAAATGAGCGTAAGATTCTGAAGGCGCATAATTAAATGGTGTGGGTGTTATTCAGTCAATGAGTCATTTTCAATTACTAACTTGGTGCCCAACCAACCAGTCAGTTTTACATCTGCCTATGTAGGGATCAAATATGCCAAGCGCCAATGGGCCAATCAGGTATTTCTGTCGGAAGTGATTGCTTATGATCAGTTGGCCACTGGTCCACTGCACATTAGGCCACTTAAAAAAAAAAACTTGTTTCTCATCACCGCGCGCGTCAGCAAACACAGTTTTAGAAGATTTTTTTTTTTTTTTTTTCATAGATGAGATGAAAATTTGATAGAAATCATGAAAAATATGAGTATTTGGTATCAAATTAAAGCTCCTGATGTAACGAATATATTCAATGTGGTTATATGTTGGCAAAAGTGATGCATCAAATGGTGTCATGTAACCAATTAAGGGGGGCATCCACCATCCACGACAAGGCTACGACAATGGCTTTCCGACAAGGTCCACGACAGCTCTACGATTGGAAGCCTTGTCGTAGCCTTGTCGTGGTTGGTGGATCCCAGTTCCCGACAAGAGGCTACAACAAGGCCACGACAGGCTGCGACAGGCTGTGACATGAAGCTTGTCAGGGGCCTTCCAACAAGGCTACGACAATATCGAACATGTTCGATTTTTGCTACGACTAGACCTTTTGTCGTGGAGTGTTGTGGATTCCTCTATATCACTGTCGTAGTGTGTCGGAACCATAGGCGCCTTTTTTTATGGCAATCAGCAAAGTCTACGATGCGCCACAACACCGCTGTCCCGACCCTGCTCTTCGCACGGAAAGGCTGCGACAAGGCTGCGATTGGAACTTTCATGTCGGCACTTGTTGTAGCCTTGTCGTGGTTGGTGGACGCCCCCCTTTAGAGTAAAACCCCGCTCCTGGGACACCCCACACGCTCCCGACACGCCATGACACTGCTGTGTTGGTGGACCCCAGTTCCCGACAAGAGGCTACGACAAGGCCATGACAGGCTGCGACATGAAGCTTGTCTGGGGCCTTCCGACAAGGCTACGACAATAGCCAACATGTTCAATTTTTGCCACGACTGGACCTTTGTCGTGGAGTGTTGTGGATTCCTCGATATCACTGTTGTAGTGTGTCGGAACCATGGGCGCCTTTTTTACGGCAACCAGCAACGTCCACAACGCGCCCGCCATGCTGTCCCGACACTGCTCTTCTCGCGACAATTGGAACTTTCATGTCGGAACTTGTAGCATTGTAGTGGTTGGTGGACGCCCCCTTTTAGAGAAAAACCCCGCTCCTGGGACACCCCACACGCTCCTGACACGCCATGACACTCCACGACAAAGGTCCAGTCGTAGGAAAAATTGAACATGTTCAATTTTGTCGTAGCCTTGTCGGAAGGCCCCCGACGAGCTTCCCAGTCGCAGCCTGTCATGGCCTTGTCGTAGACTCTTGTCGGGAACTGGGGTCCACCAACCATGACAAGGCTACGACAAGTCCACCAATTGTAGGCCTGTCATGGACCTTGTCGGAATGCCATTGTCGTAGCCTTGTCTTGGTTGGTGGATGCCTGCCTTTAGCCCTTGTCGGAAGCCTGCCTCCACTAGTGCAGCATGCTACAATAGCCTTCTGACACGCTCCGACACACTCCAACATGTCGGAAGCCTTCCAACACACTCCAACAATTCCACCATGTTTGAATTGTCGTAAGTGTGTTGGGAGGCCTCCGACAGTCAGGTAGGTAGGTGTCTGTGGGTGTCTGTGTGGTTATAACAGTGTCTCTATGCCAGAGTATGGCCTGTATGAAGTAGCCTAACCATCGGGGGAACCATCCCGCTTAAGGGGACAGTTTGCTCAGAACAGAGACTGTCCCCTTAACCCCATCAGTCCGAGCAATGCCTTGAGGCACTCCCAGGCAGGGACGATGAATGCCTTAAGGCACTCCCATGCAGGGGAGGAGGAATGCGACAAAATTCATAGACTTTCTCAATTTTTCTCAAAATAATTGAAAAGATGTGCGGAAAAAATATGTAGGAATTTATCTCACCCATCACATTGACTATTGGGCTAACATCTGTGACATAATCTCCCATTACACACAGTAAAATAAGTGAGATATTAGGAACTTACAGTGAGACTGCAAGATATGACCTAAATAAGTGTCTGAAGTCCATATTATTACACTTCAAAAGCCATCTCTGACCCAGCAAAAAAAAAACAAAAAAAAAACGCCCTCGTCATATTTTTCATGGCTTGGTGATGAGAAACAATTTTTTTGTGTGTGGCCTTACTACCAATGCCACAGTACTGACAATTAGCTATTATGGAGAGGAGTTGGTGTGTGAAGCATGCTGAACATCTCTACAATCCCTCCCTAAACGTTGCACCGTATCTCTGGGCATGTTCCATGCTCAATAGAGTTTCGAGGAGACAAAAAGATGTAAAAGGAAATTGTTAATTGCTGCAAACAATATTGATAATGAAGTCCGTATAGTTAGTTAGATATATGATTTTACAAACAGATGATAATAGATAGATCATACTGAATACTTCTTAGCTCTGAGATTACATATTATTCCTATGAAATGAAAACGTATCTTCGGTTAATACAATCCACAATGGCAGCTATTAAGGCAGTTAGAGAAGACATCTGTCGAAAGTATCCGATTTCATCACATTAACCCTATAGTCATAAATAAACCTGAAACAAAGCAGCAACCATCCATTGAGGGCGTTTCGGGTACCTTTTGTCTCTCCATACCAGTGGTCTGTTGGATAACTTGTGCATACGAAAGTACAAGATATAAGGAGACCTCATACGAGCGTTATCGTTCTCAGCTCACTTACAAGCTTCTAACAATGTCAATGATCATTGTACAACAGAGCGGGTTATTTTTACTAATGAAATGTTCGAAGAAACGAAGAGATATTGTAGTGCTAAGGAAGAAAACAGCTGGTTTTGGTTCTCAATGAGTTTGATGCAGATTAATATGAACGAGGCAACAGCCTAGTAAATATCATGTAGCGTTCAAAGGAGTTGGAGTACAACAAATTTGACCGAAACGAGTTCCTTTCTCTATTTATCTCACTCCTGTGCACACTAACAAAATGTATGATACATAGGATATAGACTATGGAGAACGGACTGTTATACTCATAGGGGCATGGAGAACAAGTTACCAATATTGAGTCTATGGAACAAAATACCAGGGGTGAGATAATACCCCACGGAACAAAATTGTCGTCTGCTCCCGGACAGCATGCAGACGCTACCACAATGCCATTTCACCTACCAGCTAAACAACTCCCTTGAACACTCCCCATTATAAGGTCCTTTTACACTTGCCGACAAAATGATCGACGGGCTTTTATGAACCACTCGTCATATCTGCAATTAGTGGGAGGGTAGTGTGAGTGCTAATAATCCATACAAATGATCGGCGATTGAGAAAAACGATGGAGTTCTTTAGACCCTTGATCCAATTTATCCATAACAAAATCAACCGTTCCGGAATTCGTGTGTGAATGATTTGTCATGAAGTGATGCCAAATTACAACAAAAATCGCAACATAGTCATTTCTGACACAAAACGTTATAAGTGGAAACAATGGAACAAGGCCATAGGCACCTCCCTCATATATACCTCTATCTTTTATCCCTGGCAGCAGACTTGGTGCAGTTAGAAACATTGAAAGTGATCGTAATCTGGTCTGGTCTTGACTGATTGTCATCTCGACTGCATCTGGTATTGTTATCTTTAGTCTTTTGTTGGGGAATAGGCTACTTTTAAAATAGAGTCCTATCAACATCAGCAATGAATTTAAGAACAGATCTCGGAAGCTGACCCTTATGTTTTCCATACAGAGTCTTTATTTCATCAGGAACACAATACTTCTACTTAATGTGTTGCTTGTAGTTGGTAATGTTTTATGTGGCAGCAACCACCAGGGTCATATCACGGCGAGATCGAACCTAAAAGATTAGGATGATTGACAAACAGGAAAACAACGGCATGGCCGAGCATTTAAGTATCATTCACCTGTCCAATTATTGCCTATTATAGATCTCTATGACGCATTCTTCTATTCATATACTGACATGTTTCTAAGGATGTCCTGTTGGAAATCAAAAGGCAATCTCTTATTCTTGCTTTCTTCTACAACATGACAATTGGGGTTTTGTAAATAAGACGAGGATTATATCTAAATACATTAGAAACCAATCACTCTAATACTTCCTATCAGACCAACATGCTTCATCCTTGCTGATTAGTCCATTACGTCTCATTGTTAATAACATCGTTTTCATCAAGCGCTATGATTTACAAGGTTCCATACATCCTCAATCAACTGATTTAAAGCATCCTGACCTGTTAATGTGTTTGTTAGTTACGAGATACGCATGAAGTATGAAATTGGTCGTGGAGTCTACGGGAATAGGGAAACTACCTACCCTATTCGCAGAATACAGCAAAATAAATATCAAAATAAAGATAAGATTGAAAATAGATACCCTCCCCTATTGCGTACGCAGTCACCATGCGTCCAACCCCCACCATCACTCTGCCCCGTGCCCAGGAGGGGCGACATCTGTTGTCAGCCCGGGAGTCCATCAACCAGGTACACCGTTTAACGCCCAGACGCAGTCGTTCGCCATTAACGGCGGATGCTCCCGATTATCGCCCACCCATTACCGCACCGATTATCGCTCATCAGCCGCTGCCTCGTCAGATTAACCAGCTTAGTGAAAAGCCCTGTTTTGGTGGCCTTCACCCTGCCCTAACCCAATCTCTGAGCGGCTGACAGCTTGTGGCGCACAGCAGGGAGGGGGAGGCACAGAGGGTGGTGGGCATCAGATGAACTGTGTAAGCGGCTTTGTAGTCAGCCTAAGGTAACCCAAGTCCTTCTTTTTCAAAAAGTGCTTAAATGTTCATAATTTGCTTGATTTTTAAGTAGATATTACAAAGATAAGCATCCTATTGCTGTATTAAAAAATAGGAATTCATCATTTCCTAGATGAAAACCATTTGAAGGTTGTGGTTGAGCACCTCCAGCATGGAGTTGTCCCATTACCTTAAGTCCATATAAGGAAAGGAGTAGACCGAGTAGCCAATGACTGCATTCGCAGCAAACCCGGACCTTCACCCTGACCTCCTTACATGATATTTTCTAGCGCCTTGGTAGGGCTATACAGTCGAGAGTTGACCTCGAATTTTAGGGGCCACAACCACCCTCCTATGAGAAAACATTTAAAGCGGTGGTGGGAGGTGGGAGACCGCCTTGTTAAAGAATGCTTGCAGTTATAGTGTCTTACAAAAAGCAATGGGATGCAAGCATAAGGTGGCTGTTGGAAAGAGGCAGGCGGTGAGTGGCGGGTGGCGGTGAACGGTGGGAAGTGGGTGGCGGGCGGTGGTTGGGTACCGACCGGAGCCTAATCCCTTATTAATACTCGTTTGTTTGTCAATGCTAATTTAGCGACCATAGTCTCCGCCCCAATACGGCAGGTGGTCTCTCTGGGCGACGTTCCGGTTTGCGACGTTCAGAAGGCGGCGAGCGAGGTAGGTGGTGGGTGGTGGGCGGAGGGCGGTGGGCGGTGGGCGGTGGGAGATAGGCGGCGAACAATGGCAGGTGGGCGGCGGTCGTAGGCAATGGTATGAATTGCAAGTAAATTTTTACAAACACATGAATCAATTGTGGGGTTTTTGCAAGCAATAAAACAGGTACTCAGTAGCACCAAATTTGAATGAAGATTTAGTAGTGATGATGGCAACATATTACACGAAAAAGATACTGGTATATGCTTTCATTTTTTATCTACTAATTTGTCCACCGGGCGAGTATTTATACGATACATTGAACCAAAACATTGTACAATGTATAGTTTCCTACAACGTTCTTCAAACCGAAAAACAAGACGTTGCCTAGAATATGAATACATAGCTTGACGGAGCGGTGGTTCGTGCAGCGTGTTGTTTTCCCGAAGAAATCGGGGCCCGAATTACGGAAATCGGCGCTCCGATTTCCTCGAACGAGTTCCCAACCTAGAATTCGAATACACACTTTAGAGAAAATGCTTGGTGGGCAGCGGGCGGCAGGCGGCGGACAGTGAGGGGCGGGCAGCGTGTGTCGTGATGGCGGTGTGTCGCATGGCTCTGGGGACTGGGTGGTCGGGAGGGAAGCAGGGAGGGGAGGAGGGAGTCACAGAGAAAGCAGAAGGCTAATGAAATGCACGTCGGTTAGGTGACTGACAGAAGAATTGATGTGACGTCTGTCTGGGTCTGCCACTTTTCCCACGGGCTTCGACTTACGCAGAATGAGGGGAATCCTAACTAGGAAATGCACACCATTCATGGTTGCCGTTTTTCTCTGTTTGGTATCCCGCAACGAAGCCACAACTCTGAGCGACAATGACAAGTGTGGTGTTTCTATGGAATGGCAATGCGTCACACAACGGATGGAATGGTACCAGCAGACCTCTGTACAATTCTACAATAAAATATACCTTTACCTATACGAGAATATATTTTTAATTCCACCGAACAAATTCATATCTAATCTAAAACTAAACCTTAAAAGGATTAAAATGCTGATTCTACCAGCAAGATATTTTTCACTGGCAAGGTCGGGCCAAGACTGGTAGTCCCTGACCAGATCTTGCTGGATTAGTAGACTTGGATCATCTAAATTCTTGTAAGATTTGCTTCCAAGATTACACCTGTGTGTGCATCCCCGATTTATCCTACGTTGGTTCCCGCTAGGGGGGACGGTTAGTACACAGTACACAGGCGAGAACCAGCCAAGATTTATCCCGAACTAGTTAGTCAACACATCAGCGTTATACAACACCCGGTTGCAGGAGGTAGCATCATTGACAAACATGTTCCGTTGCTGACAAACAAACATCAGTGGACTGGCCACTTGGCAGGTGGAGCGATGCTGTTTTTGAGGGGGGAACGCTCACCTGGGGGCTTTGTGTTTGTCTGGGGCTGTGTTCAGTTGACTGTGACCGGGGTACGGGTGGTGGGCGCGGGTCGCGTGGTCACATGAAGGCCCGGGTCAGTGAAGCGGAGCGTCCCACATCTGCTCCCACCACCAACGTGTCACGGTCTACTGAGTCCTCAATTCACTAGTGTTTCCTCACACCTTTTTTTTAAAAGCAGCTTTAATGCGCATAAAACATGACACAACATTTGGCAAGGGTATTATTGGATGGTTTAAACTACGATATCCATACGAGAATGCTAAGATGAACTTAACAAATCTTCTAAACTCTATGTAAGTCTAATATGCCAATTATTTACATCAGCCGACAGAGCAGCCATTTCGCCAATTACCAAGCATTTTAACAATTATCAAACATATCACCACAGTGTAGTTAAAGTGAGTTAGATCATAATATGTAAAGTGTTAATGAATAGAAGCTGTGATACACACCTTTTTGATATATTCTTTTTGACATCTCAAGGAGTTAAATGTGTGAGCTGCACACAGTTACAGACTCAACCACGCCTTTGTTAACAACTTCACATAGCCCGGTCTCGCAAAAGCAATTAGCAATACAATACAGTTAGGGGTTCCCTGCCGAGATCGTTCCCTAATAGCTTACCTTAAAAGAGATTGCTTCTCCTATAAAATGAGGTAACTTGTACCAAGAAGGGCCTGTTTGGTGGCAATCATAAAACTCTATCACAATATAATCGAAAAGGGCCAGTTTTACCAAGTTAATATGGTTTTACTTCGAACAAAGAACTTGTGTCTGTCAACTAACTTACACTTTGCATTAAACCTTTTTTTCCATAGAAAAAAGATATATGGAATAAAAAAGATGATAAGAAAAATGTCATTTGCATATTTTGCATGCGGGTCTGCAGCATGAAGTCATTTGTCATTCTATTATTATTTGAAAATTTTACTGCAGCAAAACTTGTGCATATTGAGGCTATATCCACACAGAATTGAATATGCATGATGTGTTTCCAAAGGGTCCCTATGTATCATCACCATCAATATTTTCCTTATTTCTTCTGACTCATTTCTTCTATTCTGGTTTTAAAAGATACATTATTTGATTCGAGAAATGATATCAGGATAAACATGACTCACTTTCTATTACACGGGTCGCGACAAAAATATGAATAATCATCAATTGCTGTGGAAATTGAGCTCTCTTTAACTTTTGACAGTTGACATATTTATTGTTTATATCCTGAAAATATATACAGAAAAAACAACAAACTATAACTTAATGGAAAAAAACTATTAGCGCTTGATATTAATGTTTGATAGAATATTAGCATACATAGACTGGGTTTGGTCCCTGTATTGTGTGCATACCCCTCTACCTACCCCACTCTCCACATGTCTCCTCACCGGGGCATATTTGATTATTGGTCCTGTCAGACGTTAGTGAAGGTTAACATACCGAAAAGTAGTTTAATTTCATAATAAATGTCAATAATCAAATAGTAGAGCAAGTCTATACTGTTTTTAACCTTTTTCAACAAGGGCACCATACTCTTCTGTAAAAGAGCCTGACCATATATTACCTAGCTTGTGTGTCTGTATTTAAATCTAGGGCCGACTTGCACATTGTGTTAGCTATGGGAGGTGGATTGGCTGCTCTGTTTTACATTTTCCCATACCCGACAGAGACTTAAGCAAATATTCAGTAATACATCAGAGTCGTTCAGACGTTAACAACCATTGTGATCCTACATAGAGCCTGTATGGTGAGCGAATAGGAAGTGTTATAAAGCGAACGGTTTTCCACCTGCTGACAAAAGGATCTGCGATTTTGAGGAAGCACTTGTTCAAATATGCAAATAGTTGGGAGGCTACATAGATCGGCCGCCCACTTTATGTAATTACGGAGAAAACAAGTTTTAAACATCAAGCGGTGGTGGTCGACAAAGTTATCGGGAGAAAGATCCGCAAGTGAAAACAGGCATTAGGCTCTTTTGGATACATCACACTACCATTGTGACAGAAATCCCGTTTTTATGGACCGATTATTCAGCAGTTTCTTTAGCGTCGGCCACACGATCATATACGCTTCCTAAAGGTTAGAGTGGTCACATAGACTTTGATTTGCTGCGAAAAATACTGACCCATCACCGTTTTTGTGAAAACACTGTGATATTTGGAGAGGAGCAGAGGGCCAGAGTCTCAGGCTCTTAGAGGGGTGCCCAACTGACCACGACCATCACTACAGACCGAAATACCTCATTGACCCTCTCGTGCTTGATATATTTGGATTATTCACAGGCTATGGCAGAAGCAGACCGTCACCGATCTAGAGTCAGGAACCACCGACGTACCTTTATCACTGCTGAGGCACAATTGAAATAGGCGTCCACTGAGCTCCCGATACCCTGCGATAGACCTTACGATGCGTGCATCGGGATGCATCCTCGGGTGCATTGTCTTCGAATGACCGTTGACTTTCCAATGTGATATAGATTTTGTGTCTGGAGATGCATCATTAGGACTATCGGAGTGTATCGGGAGGGGCGCCGGGCCTAATAGGAAAACTCATAAAATCTACACCGTTTTCGTCGTCCAATGGAAACGGGCCTTATAAGTCTGTCGATGGTGCCACCGACTGCACGTCGGTATGAAATAATCGGTGAGGGTGCAGTGTTTGCCTTGTTTCACCGCATTTCACATGTCCCTACAGATTTAATGTTCATGCTAGAATCTTGCGCCTCACTGATGAAATCAAAGCATTTTGATTCTGTCGGTCGTTGACTGAGTCAGACGGTGGTTGCGTTATTTTCGCAAAATTAATCGGCAACCATTTCAAATGCCAGGATGTCTCCATTCACCGATATTATTTCGGTGTACTAAAAATCGATTCATAATGGGCAGCAGTCAGCAAAAAGCGGCTGTGTGAAAAAAAACTGAAGTAGTCGCTGAACGACTACTGACACTTAAGGTCATTGCGCTACCGACAAATTCAACACCGAGACATTTCGTCGGTGTTGCTAGATTATGTAATATTATAGACAAAAATCTTCGACCATTTTTGTTTCCACCTGACGATGATCGCACCATAACGTTACGTAATCGGTCGATGGTGCTAAATGCCATAATCGGTTGTTATAACCGGCAGGAAGAAACGCCATGTGGCTCGGAAAATACAATAGAAACAGTGCATACAATGCACCCTCACCGATTATTTGATACCGATGTAGTCTAATAGTCATAGTTCAATGGATTCCCTCGATGATAACTAAATGTGGCTCCATCTACTGAATATTTAACACCTGGAGAAATTGTTCACGGTTGATTTGTTTCCTAATATATACCCCGATGCCACCCCATGGAGTCCCCTCTACCCCAAAGCAGCTATATAGAGCGTTTCACGCATCATTGCCACCATAAATCTGAAAGTCTAAAGGTTGAGACTGATCAATTAGAATACTTAATCATAAGCTCTTGTGATAATAGGTGGATCGAAACAATGAGAATAAAACTTATAGAGCCATTTTTGATACACATGTATGCAGTCTACCGCACCACATCCCATTACTTCTCGAAATTTAACTGCTTGAATTTTCAGGGTCAAATGCCGAATCTTGTGCTTCCCTATTAAATGTGTCTGTTTGGCACATCACTGTGAGCTTCTCAATCTTCTGTCAGGAAGCGTATTAAAGAACCCACCCGAAGCGAAGTAACCCCAAAACGAACTCGCCCTGTTGGGGGAACTCGCCCCGTAACTAACTCGTTCGCATGACGACCACTTACTCGAACCCTAACTCGAACGTGTAAACTCAGTATTCATAAAAGTTACATACAATTCAATCTAATGAACATGGGATTGTTATTAGCTTTCCACTATCTGAAATCCTCATGCAAATTTCTGTAGCAGGCCTCTCTAAGAGCACTGTAGTCTGGTGCTGCTTCACAGGGCGAGTTCTACAAAACGGGGCGAGGTCTACTAACGTTGCCTGATTAGAAAACTAACGACCGTTTTCGATAATTTCAAATGATCTCCATCAATTTGGTTTACGATACGTGAGGATTGTAAACTCTTTTCACTACAACTATTGACCATCATCACTGGTTTATGCCAAATATGATCAAAAATGAATTATTTTCCCAGATAGTATGCAGACATATAATGAAATGTTGGAGTTCATTTTTTCACATGCACGCACGTTACCCCGTGCGCATGCGTGCCATCGGAGCGAAATATCCGTGTGCGTGAGTGTCAGAACGAATTGCACAATTTAGCTTGTAATAGATACCATTACCTAATGACTTTGCATGAAAATAGTGCAGGCATGCTCACAGACTTACCACTAAAATTGCTGAGTCATTCAGGAGCCAAACAATGCCTTAATTCATTTACCCGAAAAACTTTCACCTGTATGATCCTTCTGGAACTATCTCAGATACACCTTTTTCGGTCTCGTTCAATATAGAAATATACAGGAATAGTGACAATCAACAGTCATTTAGCCTATTCAATATTCCAAGAACTAAAAGAACTGGCTCTGTATGTGAATGCACTGCATGTGAAATATGATTTGAAACCATATATCATTCAAAGATAAGTCAATACATATTTCAGGAGCTTATGAATATATCACAATGGGTAAGTGGTTTTATAACTCTTTTCTCAGAAAGTGGAAACATAGAATATAAAGGTCGACGTTTCAATTATTCTTGGTTTCTTACGACACTTCCTGATGAATAAGTTGCTGATCAATTCAACAGGGTTTGATCTTGCCGAGAAGGAAGTGGGTCATGGGTACATTTAGGTCTGTCGGCGGTAAATTGCTAAAACACACAAGTAGGCAAGTGGAGAGCTTCGATAAACAAAATCGCCGATCCTTTTGTCGGCAAGTGGTAAAACACGTTATGTCTGCCCACCTCTACTTCAGTTGTGACCATTTAACACCACCTGAAGAGACCTTTACACAAGGGGGGATACCACTGGTTTTTTTCTCATTTGTCAGTAAATGAGAAGTTATGGCCAAAAGTAGGAGAAGTAAAAATGTACGTGTGTACGTGGTGAAGTACAGGAATAGAATGAGGGGTAGATGAGAGCAGTGCGGTGACACGTGACCGCGTGGTTCACGTGACCGCCCCTGACCAACGGCCATGGGCAACCAATTATATGTATAAGAAAACATATGTCATCAATAATATCTACGTCATAGTGTAAACATGAGTTACTTCAAAGGTTCTTCCTGCGATAGTCCGATTTTCGTGGTATAGTGTCCATTGCATGGCGGCTACGTAGCGTCCTATCGGATATTTGATTTTATCTCAATTCAGATAGGATACAAAAAAATAATTCTTTGAGAGACAAATCCTGCTGAGATTCTGTACTAGAAGAAAAATGGACCTGCTGCAGAGTCGCCGACTAAGTACCTGCCCTAGCCAGTAGGAGGCCAGCAAGCATGATTACATGTTTGTAACACCCCTGACCTCAAGGGTACTTGAGTCCTGGAGTGACTGTTCACAGTGACTATGTCTGAGACTATGTACCACGTATGTCCTTCCATGTGAATCGAATTCGACATTTCTCTTAAAGAATTGTGTACCACAGGAGAATTGTCTGAGACTAGAGGAAAGGCTTGAAGCACACCAGTGTCAGGTATTTTAGCCTCTGCATGTGAATCCCACTTAAGGCTCCATTTCCTTGTGAAAATTTCCCCTCTGCAGTTATCAGCGACGATTACCCTGAACGAAGTCAAGAGATTTCGATTTTAAACATGTTTAAAACTCATTTGGGCATTTTGGACAAATATACCCACTGTTGAGTCGCCGACTAAGTACCCAACCTAGCCAATCAGAAGCCAGAAAGCTGGATCACATGTTTTCACACCTCTCACATCAAAGACACTTGAGTCGCAGGAGTGAATGTTCACTGGACCTTTGTCTGAGACTATTTACCAGGTGTGTCCTTCAATGTGAATCCAATCCGTCATTTTTCTTGCGATGATAGACAAGAATTTTCGGCGACTGTGTGGAAAATTCAATTTGTTCCAAATTTGAGATATAGACCCATGGCAGCTACTTATACTACAGTACCCATCACACCATCAATTGTTTCTTCCCATAAGGATACATACTATCAACACATAACAGAGAAGATACTCTTCAAGATGTTGTGTAAATTTATCAAATACAAATCATCAGAGACCGCCCCCATTCTGCAGTCAATGATATTGTATTACGCAAAGACTTTAAGTGACGCACGAATGTACAGCCTTGTTCGTCAGGATCTGTTGGTGCTGGCACTGCGCCACTCTGTTTATAACTATTGTTAACACAGGGATGCAGTGTGCACACTTTGCCTCTTAGTGTCCTGTGAGTATTAGAATAGATGAAAAAACACGGGCATACCCGAGGGATGTTCTACCTTTTACACATTAGTACATCCATAATGGACTCAATATGTTTTGTCCCCAAATCTCTCTTTTCAACGTCGGAGATCAAGGGATGTTGTTGAATGTGCCGTGCTGTACTGCTACCGGTTGTTATTCTGTATTTGTTCGTATGAGCAATTCTCTTTTATCATATTGAATACTGCTAGAACATCGGAGTATTTTTTACCAATTAAGAACTTGGTATGCGGAGCTGAATCTGCCATGATCAGGTTGTGGTGGATCAATGTTTAATTATCTCATGGTAGACGTATAGAAATGAAACGTTTCCAGTGCTTAAGTACACAACAAAATGCATGTCATCGCTTGGGAAATGGGACAGTCAATTACACCGATTCCCATAGCATGCCGAGAAAATGAATAAAAATGTAACATGCCCTCCAGAAGTCTAATGAAAACTGCCAGCGAATTGGCGTTAAAATATAAGTCTGCGAAAGGTCAAACATGTTCGTAATTTTGCATCTGTACACCCTCTGGCTGTAGAATAAATGAGGCATGTGGGTTTTGCCCAAACAATGAATATCCTAATAGAGCGTAATTCCAAGGGAATTAATGTATTTGAAGGTCAAATGTGTTGACTGTTGTATACCTCTATAAAATGCCGTCTGCTTTTGAGTTCAGTGGCACAGGTGGTCCTTCGCGCATGCGCGCTTTGTCCAATCGGATCTTCCTGCACTGTAGGACTTGAACAAGCAGTTCTTTAGCACACCTGATCCCTGTGCATTCTACCTGTAATGTCATTAATGCACTTAACAGACCTATACTGTACTGAAAAGGGAATGTGGGTTTTTTTTTCAAATGGCAGGAGAAATTACCATATCATTTGGTAATTTTTCGGACTGGGGACAGGTATTAATGTTGTTCGCATGTAGCAGCAGCAGGCATTGCATGGAAGATCGAGTGCTTAATTTTGGAGACACATTGTGTTGGTTTGAATTCCCTTAAAATTAAAGCGGCTCTTGGCACAGGAAAATATTGACAGTCGGTGAAATGAAAGCAAACATTGGCTTTGATCCTTTGATAATGGCGGAAGAGGAGCCGGCATGTCTGGCCATGCAAACAGGCCGTGACACAAACATGGCGGCAGGAAGCGGCGTTCACACGGACGCTGTTGTACCACGTGACAGAGCGGCATCCTTTGACACGCAACGTCAGCGACACCTAGCGAGCCTCACTGCAAACATCCCTTTACAGCATGCTCCAGCTCAAAGTGGCGACTCAGCAAATCTATCACGGGCGAATCGGACAGAGATGTAGCTGCTTATTGTCATTTTACAGCCACTCCGTTTGTAACGGGTCCATTTAATCCCACAACTACACATTCTCCAGTTATCACAGCGATCCCCAAAGTGCAAGTTGATATTGAAAACACGCGTCGCCAAGATAATTCCTTATCACCAGGCATAGATGTAGCCAAATTAGTGGTAGTGCTGGTATTATTGATATCTTAAGCCATAGCGACGGCCAGGGCCATACTACAATAATACATCTAACTCCAGTCAAATTAGGGACTTTTTTTCATCTCAAAGGATCAGTAACCACCTGTTCGTCCTAGATACTAACCTCTGTCCCTTTTGATAAAACCTTACGGTAATCCACCAACATTCTCCCTTACCTATCATTATATACCTGTTTGTGAATGTCTCACACATTGCGTCAGATGTACGAATTCCGTTCGTACATACAACGTTGAGATAAGGGCGGAATGTGGACTTCGCTTCAACATGGTTTCGACACCAATTTACAGTAGAATATCACTACTTTCGTGTATATGTAATAAACATAGAACAACATACCATGGTTGCTTTTCATATATGACTCTATTAGGTCGACGTTATTCACTGAACTCAGCCACATCACCTCGTGCCGTAAATACCACGAAGCCTCATCTTGTCTTACGTACCATGCACGTCCATTGTAGGGTTGTTCTATATAAATATCGTACACATGACGAGCTGCTCCCTGGTCAATTGAACCGCTTATAATTACTCACCCCCTATACTCACATACATCCAGCCATGCACAATCACCCCCAATCACACACACTGACCATCAATACCAGTACTAGCTGCCTTTTAACGTCCCATCTCTCACCCACACATCCCCCATCCGTATCCCCTCACACACAGACAAAGATACCGTCCCAGGCCGTCATTTGTAACAATTAGAGACCGCTTGGTGGTCAGCCGAGGTCCATTCTTCTGCCCACACTGTGAGTGATGAGCTGATGGATGGCATTTAATTACCGCCTGATTGACCACTAGCCAGCGGTCAGCCGGCTACATAGTGGTGGTCACTAAACACCCCCCTCCCACCCTACCATCGTACGGCGAATAGGATAGCACATCACTTTGATGTCAGATCACCATGGTAACGGGACGTTGGTGGGTTAGAGATTCATGAGTGTGGTGAGAGAGAAGAGAAAGAGGGATGGAGAGCGGGAGACGGACAACTGAAGGGCTGACAGGTGGGGCCTGATTTACCATGACACGAATACATATCCTCACCATTTGTCCACCTCCGTCACCAATGACGTCACAGCTGGGGATATGACGTCACAGCTTGGTTATCGCGCGCTAATAACGCCAACCACTACGCGATCCTCATGCCTCATTGAGAACGGTCCACAATGGAGGTCAAAGTCCACTGTTCACTAATTGCAGCTATTCACAGGGTCGATACGTATTGGTCACCGTCCATTATTCAACTAAGTCACCGTGAACTAAAGGCAAGTGCAACAAATGCAAATCGTGAATAGAGATCAATTGCCACTGCAACTCTATCGGGGCTGTTACGTCGTTAGTTTGGGTCCATATCTCATACTGCGGTGATAAACCATGAACGAATCTAACCTCTACAAATTTATAGCACACAGAGTACTACACTTTAATTCAAATATTTGTAGATGTTGGTTTTGTCGATGGTGCCGTTCACGATTACGCGCACAGATTACGTGTACAATGTATGAGGTTGGAGGCGTAATTTCTCTCCGTTTTTTTTTCTTATTATTTAAAATGTGGGTACGTTCCTCCTTTAATGTGATGAATGGATGGAGTGGTTGGGGATGGCGGTGGGTGGAGGTCTCAACATTCTCGGAAACATTGCGCACGTACTTTATGAAGGACCCCTATATTCTTCGTGATGATGTTTTCCGCATCAAGTACAGCCACGAGATATTTCCTACATGTAGAGCAAACAGGGATATTGCATGAAATGAATTTGATATGCGTAGGCCTAGATTTTGCCTGAATTACAAATGAGGTCTCTAAGAACAAATAGATGACTATATCACGTGACACCATCACATTACTATGATAATAACAAAATTGCCTTAGAATTATGACGCCATGTTGTATGGGAATTTTATTAATATCATTGAATTATGAAAGAAAGGCGAGGACATTGTGCTCAAAATTAAATTGAGGCATTGTGTTGCCAATATTTTGGACACCTCTTTCAAAAACAAACCAAAGGCAGGCGCGAGTTTCAGCACTAAATTATTTTCAATGATTCATTCAGCTTTTGCATTGGCGCATAGGTTTTTAATGGCCTATAATCCCTTTTATTTTCATATGAATAATAGATCAATATCTCATGAGATGCCCCGCTATAATTTAACCTCTTTAAGTAATAGATGTAGCGGATATATTGTACTGGCAGTTTTCCTTGATATATTTAGGTTTCTTCTTGTTTCCTGAAGTAAACATGACTAATGTGAGTCTAGAACTGGTAGTTCAAAATAGATCACCCTTCAATCAGGTACAAGTGAATAGGAAATTTAGCCTATCAATCAGCCTGAAATAAGTCATTTCATATTGTTGGGGCTTTTTGCTATCACTATTTACAGTCAATTTTTTTTTACCAATTATCAATGACACCTAAAATAAAAATAGAGACTTCTATCCGTATCAACACTAAGGAAATTGGTTTAGACTTATTATTTTCAGGAGGAAATAGAAATGGTTCTAAGCAGGGCTTTTAAACGTCCCAACTTTACTTCGCAATAGAAATCCCTCATCTAATTCGTATTTCCTGAATTGCGATATGGTTCCGTCGTTTTGCATTGGCTACATGTTTAAGACGTCATAAGTACACTATCGTACGATAATTCATTGTCAATGCTATTTTGGTATCAGAGAGTTATGTCCTGTACTACACATACCAGTGGCAGTGAACTACAAAAATGTCTGCCTCTATTTATGATACCCGAGGTTTTTTTTTTTTTTTTTTTTTTTTTTTTTTTTGGGGGGGGGGGGGGGGGGGCAGGCAACACATTTCTCCATGGAATTTTAGATAAGGATGTCTATCCCACCTATAATCTTTATTCTTTATTTTTATACATTGAAGCTATACATTGTTTCTATATAAAGTTGTTTCTATATCATTTAAAGTTAAAGGTTTATCATGGTGTTTGAAGATGGTTGCACAGGGCATGGGGACATGCTTAGAGGGGTATGGGTGGTCCCTGGTAGTACTAGGCGGGCCTCCTCCCCTGCTATAAAAACAAAAAGAACTAATCCAGAATACGCGCCCCATAGGCCAGTTTCAAATTGGTATCTCTGGTCTACTCGCTTCACACTAGTCACATACTCCATGGGGAACATACGCCTTATGACTCAACCGCCACTCTTCCCTCATCCTCAAACACTGCTGCCTCGATGACTCCCAGCTTCCACCTCACCGCTCAAACTCACTGCTCAACGGCACCGCGTCAAGCCTGTATATGGTGAGCTATAGTCTTTCTTTAGGCGTGCGTCAGGTCGCGACGCCATGCACCTGTGGCAGGTGGCGCTAGTACAGGCATTGTTGTTTCGAGTTGGCCAATGGCGTGTCTCGTTGTATCCGGCCACGGCCCCGCCCGGACGCCCGCAGGGTCACAGCGCAATAATGTAAAATGCAGGTGGTGTCCCTAGCGGCAGCCTGTTCATCCGGGCATTAAACAGATTATCTGCGGGGCTGATCAATGTGCTCTGCGCGTGCGTGGTAGCTGTGCGCTCGGGTAGGTAGCGGACTTCCGTTGTGCAGGGTTTGGAGTTTGCGGACGTCGCGTCCTGTCGACGAGATTAATAAGTGTGAATGCGCCTCATAGAATACCTTACGATGTCCCTGTGGGAGGTACCATGGTGAGTATTTGAGAATGGGAATGAGGAGGATCAGGGGTGACAGGACGTTATCATGACCATTGAATGTAGTTGACCACCGATGTCATATCAATTCAAGACGACGTCACAAGAACATGCGTCAAAAGACGTAAGAACACCACACATGTCAAAAGATGACATGTCACATGAGCAGACCAGATGGCACGTCAGTGAAACTTTGGTCATGTCAGCAGACCACGTGTCACGTCAGCAGACCACGTGTCACGTCAGCAGACTACGTGTCACGTCAGCAGACCACGTGTCACGTCAGCAGACTACGTGTCACGTCAGCATACCACGTGTCACGTCAGCAGACCACGTGTCACGTCAGCAGACCACGTGTCATGTCAGCCTATCATATGTCTTAGAACATCGCCATGTGTTTTCTAATATCCTGATGATATTAAAAGATGTGCTATCTACACAATAAAAGGAAGCTGTCAGGGGGAGTGATGTAATTTCTCTGACAATCTGCGAAAGTTGTTTATGCTTGACGATATGGAATGCTATTACAGGGCCTCTGAATGGCTGGGATCATGTCACAAGGTATGAAAACGTCAACCTGGATGCGAATACCATAATTGTCACATTACACCGGAAGTTTTCAGCTATATGTATATGGTCAATTCTCCCAGATTGTGATCGATGCCCATGTACGGTGACCAATAATCCAAAGGGTCGTTTTACTATCTAAAATTAGTTTTATGATATCAGAAACGCTTTTAGAGTATGTAGAATTGATAAATCTGTCAGGGGAACCCTACTTTCATGTACCTATATCTTGAAAGAAAATTCATAAATCCCTAAAATAGGCATTTTTAGCTCAAAATTCATAGACAAAACCTGTATATCTATATTTTGAAGACCTCTCATACATTTGTAACTATAAATGTATATCTGGTCTGAATATTTCATACCCACAAATGTGTTGCAGAACTTATAAAACATAATAAATGTTTAATAAGGGAAATTTGTATGTAGTCTAGGTGTAAAAAATCAGTGGTGAAGGGTATGTCACCGTACGTGGGCAAGCCATATTAAAAGGTACAAAAATTATAGAAAAGTACTTTTTTGGGTACTTTTTAACCCTCCAAGTAAAAGAGGTATGTTAACAGATTTCATAACATCTGTAGTGTATAAATCAATTCTCCCATCAAATATACCACAGCCAAATGAACATGGGTGGTGAAATTTATTTGGTCACCGTACATGGGCAGAAATTATTAGGTGTTGCTTATGTAAGGAAAAAGATTTACATTATTAGTGAATGATATTTTATACATAAATAGAGTATTATGGAACCATTAACATCTGCAATTTGCAAGGACTTCAGGCATGTTAATGCCAAGAAACATACATGTGTTTTTATTTATGTTACCGTACGTGGGTCGGTCACCGTACGTGGGCATTATGTTCTGAATAATATTAATCAACTTTAATTTTCTCAATATGATTGAAGATTCATATTCTGATAATGAAAATCTGATTCTGCTAAAAAGTAACAACCAATATTTACCCTAAAACCTCATTGAACCCACTTGACCACGTACGGTGACATATAGGTTATAAGGTTAAATTCATTCAGCTAAAAAAATAATTTACCATAAAGATTAATGTTCCCAACTTTCACAAATATAAGGTATCGTCTCCTACCATATATTCCCACATTTTCATGAAGATATAACTAGTTTGAATTTTTGGTCACCGTACATGGGCATCGATCACGATCTGGGAGAATTGACCATATATACTATTTCCTCATACTGACAGATATTAATCCAAGCAATCTCCAAATTTATCATTGTCATTAGTGTCATTAGTATGCATATTGGATATGGAAGCTAAACAGGAGATAATGAAACAATATTCGTGGCGGTCACTATTACCTGTATGTGTGTATGGTCTCCACTCAAATCCAGGCATGTTGGATTATACAAACAAAATTACAGATTGCCCCATATTCCATCCTGAAAAATATTAAATATGAATAACTAATTTTAATCTAAGTTTTATTTAATTCTTCATTTTCCTTCATTTTTTTCGCATTGAATCACAATAATTGCATTTGTTAAATAAAGTTGTATTCCTTTTTACTATGCCTCTATTTGCATGTGTCCAAATTGCAAAGGATTATTGCGCCTCCGTTGTCCTATCACGAAGTACTGCTTACCAATCCAGCCAAATTTAATCATCGACTTGCCCATTAATTTGATACAGATTTATGAGGATAGATTACGTTCTACACAATAGTAGCTTAATACACACTCCTACGTGGGCCTGTGGTGTACACGTTACACATTACTATGAAACACAAACGCCAAATGGGGCAATCAATCAAGTATACATAAGCACAATTTCGGAAACATTTGGCCCAATATATATATTGAAGATATACCTAAACATTTTACACCCAAGCCCCCTCACTGAATACGTATTCTATGGATGGTCACCCATTGCTCAGGTATAAAACATGCATATGACTGAACCATTGTAGAAAAAAACGCATGATAAGACAAAATTTGCTATCATAGTAGGAGAAATAAAATATATTTTTGAAAAAAAGTCAACGGAAAAATATTTGGTAATAGAAATTGTCTGACAAATAATATATATATATATAAAAGAAATAAATGTGGTCTGCAAGTCCAAATTAGTTGAAGACGTGTCGGGAGCCGTGGTTTGAAATGAACAACCAATGGACTTTTTCTTGTTACCATTATCGATAGGAGTAGAGGTTAACAGCTCTTTATCATAGATACCACATGTAAAAAATGTTACAAAAAACGTTAACTCCAAATTGTTCAAATCTTCAAAGCTAAGACTGAATCTTTCCTCTGATGCAGCAAAACTGGTATATCTCTCCAGTCCCCTAACTTTGTTTGAATATTGTGCTTTCCTGTATAATAGTTTTAGGAAATGTGATTTTGATGTATTGGAGAAATTGAATAATAGGCAAATGCGGGTGGCCCTTATACTATCCAGCAGACGTAACTCCATGGATAGAATTATGAAAATGGAATTCAGCCGCTGTGGAAGAAAGAGACACAATCAACTAACTAGTATAATGTTCAAAAATAAGAACTAGGTAGATTGGATGGATCTGAAACAGCCAGGTACATGGTTATCCGAAAATATATTTCCCAGATATATCCAATTAAAAGCAATCTGATATATAACAACGCGTAACTAAGAGGCGCTAGGATGTGGAATTCCCTGTCCCATGATTGTCAGAATTCCTGTGATATAGAGACTTTCAAGAACAAGTTCATATTCCAACTTACAACTTAAAATTGTATAACAGTAGCAGAATGTATCATACAATTCAATATATTCCAGTCTTGTCTAATGTACCCTGTATCTTTTTTCTACTTATTAGGACAAATCTCTCTTTATGTATTCTCTCAAACGCATCTTGCATATCATGTCTGTCCTGTACTGATACTATGTTTACCTGAAATCTTTTATCAGAAGAACTCACTTGATGCGATATATATACCTCTATATATAAAGATAAAATATTTCATTGTTGGAGACCGCCATACCCACTGGCAGTAAAGTATGCGCCTGTATGTGACAAGGATAAAAAGACGCGTGGGCAGATGACTGGTTCCTTCATTAATGCGACATATATGTCTGCTGGTACGCTGGTTGTGCAACTTGATAAGTCTCAGTTGCCTTTTCAAACTGCCATTACGGGAATAACACGCCATTTCCCGTCAGGAATTAAGTCCATCACGGCTAGCGGTGAGTGAGTAAGACTTCTCTTTGGAGCTGATTGGAGCTGCTCAGAGCTGTACGGTGCTGCACGGAGCTGTTTGGTAATACTATATTGGCGTTATTATGAGCTCCCCAGAGCTACTCAGTACTGCTACCCGGTCTACTTAAATCTGGCCTAATCTGCTAAGAGCTGCTTGATGCTGTTTGGTCCTGTTTGGCCCTGCTTAGCACTGTTTGGAGCTGTCGTTTGCTGCACTGTCCTGCTTGATGCTGCCATTTTATGTCTGTTTAGCTTGGAACTTCTTCGTACTGGTTGGGATTTTTATCAATCATACTGGAATTGGGTAGCTTATAGCATTGAACTCGTGAACCCAGATTGTGTGACATTGTGGGTTCGAATCCAACTGCATAGTAGAGGAGCAAATGGCCTAAAAATGGGTAAAATTGACCCCCGAAAGTCTACTGGCTGAAACTTGCCATATTAGTCAATTATGACCTCAGGAATCTGAATCTGATACTCGTTTGTTCCAAAAAGTGTAGCATCATACTCGTTTCCATGGTAACAGAAGGAAAACATAATTTAATACATACTGACACATAATACATACATTTATAAGAAAAGGTGAATAAATGCATTTTTTCTGTCGGTAAAATTTATCATTCTTTGGCCAAAAGTGTACAGTATGGAAATATGCCCTTTTCTGTTTTCTTGGAGGATTGTTGCCATGGTAACATTCCAATTTGTGGGGGAACCCCCATTTTTGGTTTTCTCATGGTTATTAAAGTTGGATAAAAAGAATAATTTTATGAATGACACATACAAATTGATAAATTTAGCAATAACACACTGCATTGATAGGTACCACCATTTTTTGAAGTCATTCAATTGTTCCCATGGCAACCATAACAAGGTCTTTTCTATGACCAAAGCAGCCAGATAGTGATACACTAGCTGGACATTTGTATGGCAAATCTGCATGACATGGCAACTAGTAGAAGAGTAAAGTCTCAAAAAGGCCATTAGAGAGTCTACTGCATGAAATGTGCCATGTTGGTCAATCATTACATGGAGAATCTGATTCTGCCACTATTTTGACCAAAAGAATGTAGCATCACTTTCGTTTCCATGGCAACCATGTACCAAATAGTGTTATATGCTAAGTGTCATATCTTCATTAATTTCAAGGTATTTAGATCCAATATAAGAGCCCAAATATTGCATTCTGGGATTGCAGATGCATCCCATTGGATTCTGCATACTAAAATGTACAAGAATAAATACTTACTTTATGTCTCTATCTTTAATGGCTTAAAGATTATAACAGTTTGTTTAGATAACAATCACAGTTGGTTCCTGTAGTGTGGTCCCACCGGTTGGGTGGGACTGGTCACTGCTGACGTCTGGTGGACAGATCTCACACCAACCTCACCTCACACCTCATCTGGCGCACACAGACCGCCTGCGCCCCATTCCTTCACCAAACCTCTCACCACACACATCGTTTCATTTTACCCTCATCCCTTTTTGGCAACTCATTCACTTACACCTGCGGTACTTTACGACCAACTTAGAAGAACAAAGTACAAGAACGGCCGTTATTATGGCCCCACAGACAAGAGGAAAAACGAGAAGTGAGAGGAATGAGAGACTGGAGAGAGAGAGGGAAGAATCTGAGGACGGGTCTGACGCCATTGAGTCCCAGAGCGAAGCCGAGAACGAGGTGGTCTTCAAATACGACCGGTCGGGTTACGAAACCGTCGACGAGGCAAGTACCTGTAGCTCTCGGTCAAGTAAAAGGGTGGACCGTCTGGAGGACGATGTCCGCGGACTCGGCCGAAAAATGGACCTCCTCCTCAAAGCCAACATGGACCGCCGGCGGTCCCCACCGACGAGAAGACGCCATGACACCCGCACCGACTGGGGGACCCCGGCCCACACTCCACGACGAGAACCCTCAGAGGCGGGGCGATACCACCCTACGGACCAGGTTATGCCTCCCCCACGTCAATTACGTAGGCAACAGGATTACGACGGGTATCTGGAGGACGAATTTGCCAGAGAGTTTATGCGACCTCTCCGGTCCGAAGGTAAGGTCGCACTCTCTTCAGATATATTTATCGACCGTTATATCCCCAAGCCCTTCATGTACCTCGACCGGGAGGGGGTGGACAGCCTCAAGCAAAAACTAGAAGCACGCAAGGATATTACTATGTTGGAGTACATAAGAGCACTTATATGTCTGGTTAGAGATGAACGCCGGTCGGATCTCTACAATAACCCCCATATACTCGAGCATCTCCAGGGCGTCGTAGATGATGCCATGGTGCGACCATGGCCCTCGGTCAGGAGATTCTCGCAACACATTTTCGACCAAATAGAAAAGGGGAAAATATCGTGGTCGGACTGGCATGTGATCCAACACGAACGAGTTCGGTTATGCCTCATGGACCGTGCCCCGGTACACACTGGGTCAAGTAGGCAGGCAGCTGTCGCTCCCCCAAGAAGTGCGACAAACAACACAAACTCAAGGACCGGCCCGCGCGGTCGTGAAATTGCGTGTAGGGATTTCAATTCTACTAAGGGCTGCAGCTACCGAGGGGACCACGAGGAGGGTGGGAGTACATGTGTTCACGCTTGCTCCTACTGCTACGGGCGTACGGGGAACTTCTACAACGGGCACAACATGGCCGTGTGCGACAGGTTGGACCGTGACAGGAGGCAGGGAGACCAATACAGCCGTACGGCAGCAAAAAACGGGCAGTAGGCGTCTCCGGCAAGCCGTTGCTAGAGACGCCTATGTACAGCGAGCTGACGCGGGAAGGAGGTGTAACATCGGGGAGGAGAGCACCAGCGGCAACCGCTGCTGGTCAACGCCGGGAGCTACACTGCGAGACGGGCAAGCCGGAGACTCCGCTCGGAGAGCGAGTACAAGATGGCGTCGCCCTATGGTCAACCGGAACTGGCACCAGCAACGCGCAGCAACAACGGCCTGCGAACAACAAGCTTCAGCCATTCCAAGATGGCGGAACTTCCGGTCTGCTCGATCGGAGTTCGATTCGCCACGGTTTTCAGGCTCCTACGAAGTATATAGTCCCAGCCAGACGCCGTAATGAAGAGGATCGATGTAAAACGATACGGCCGCACAGGGAAAAATCAGTGGAGACATGTGACTGGCGTAGGAAGTGCGCCAGCACTCAAAATGAACACTCCGACTCGACCGCCATAGCAAAGGAAGGGGGCGTGGTCGCCGTTCAACAACAACCGAGTGCAGGTAACGACCCCGACTTCAAAGCTATACGTCATGTATGTGAAAATAATATTGTTGACCACGAAATTGACATGGCCCCTCAGGCGTTTAAATTTCACAGGGAAATTCACTGGCCGGGCATGTCCGTGTCCGCTGCCTCGACTGACTCGGTCGAGCTGGCACACATCTATGACACTGTCCGAGCGAGTGGACTCCCCAACAGCATCTACTGCAAGATCGCTCTCCCCACAGCCCTCAATCTTGACGCATGGAATAAAATATTATGTATTGACGGTGGGGACCCAGAACTCTACGACCTCATTGCGTATGGTTTCCCCCTGGGGTATATGGGACCGGTGAGCGACAGTGTGGGAACGCCTAACCATACTAGCGCGACCGACTACCCACAGGCTATTGAATCATTTATATCGAAAGAAATCAGCCTCGGAGGCCTCGTAGGCCCCTACGACTGTCCACCTTTCTCCCCTTGGTGCCATGTCGCTCCCCTCATGTCACGGCCCAAGAGGGACTCGGAGGAACGACGCGTCATATCGGACCTCACGTTCCCCTACGACAACTCAGTCAATGCCTACGTTGTTAAAAACTCCCTATTTGGAAATGTGCAGAACCACGGTCTCCCCTCTATCGATTCTATAGTGGACGACCTGGTCGGGATGGGCGATGAGGTACACCTTTTCTCGACCGACGTAAGTCGTGCATACAAAAACTTTAAATCAGACCCACTCGACTGGCCCCTCCAATGCCTCGAGTGGGGCGGAAAATTCTACCTGGAGGCGAGTATGGTGTTCGGGGCCCGATGCTCGAGCTGCCATATGCAGCGGGTCGCGGATGCTATAGTAGCTACCCTCCGTGCCAGGGGACTCAAAGCTTGGATGTATCTGGATGACATTATTGTTCTATCTCCTTCCAGAGAGCAGTCGGTCCGGGATGCAGCCGAGGTCACCGGCCTCCTGGAGGAACTAGGCCTACCGGAAGCTCCCACGAAGAGACAGGGACCGGCTCGGTCTCTCACATGGCTCGGCATCACGATCAACGCAGAGACCAAGACCCTCTCGATACCTCAGATGAAGCTGGACGAGATACGGGAAACGGTCGCCGCCTTCCTAAAACGCCGGTCCGTGACCAGAAAAGAAATGGAATCGTTGGTGGGTAAATTGGTTCACGTATCTAAATGTATCCGCCCAACACGCCTCTTTATCTCGAGGCTACTGGAGACCCTACGAGGCCCAAAAAAGAGGTACATCAACATTAGCAATGACGTGAGGGCCGACCTCAGATGGTTTGACGAGTTCTCAAACGCTTGGAACGGGGTAGCTCTCATCCCCCTGCCGACCCCTAATCGCACTATCGGCGTTGACGCCTGCCTCAGTGGTATAGGAGGCAACGACGAGAAATGGGCGTACGCCGGTCAGGTTGCCCCGGTCGAGGATGGAGCGGTAAACATCACCGAGCTGGAGGCAGCCAATGTCGTCATAGCACTCCAGACATTCATCCGAGAATCTGACAGAGGGGGGCATATCCGTATTATGTGCGACAATCTCCCAGCTGTCCATGTACTACAGAACGGGAGGGGTCACAACAAGGTCCTTCTAGACTGTGCCAGGGCCGCCTGGATGGTACAGGCCCTCTTTCAGTGTGAAATATCCTATGTACACATACCAGGTGTTGACAATGTGGTGCCTGACAATCTCAGTCGAGCACATCTCAATAACAAATATTTCAATGACGCATGTAACGATGTACGACGATTCAACCTTACCCTTGTCGACCCATGTACGGACTTCCTCAACAACGTACGACCATTTGTATTATCCAGATCAGGCGTACCTATCACTGCAGCGAAGGGCGGCGGCACGACAGCAGGCCTCACGCGCCCCTGGGACCATGCGGGCCCACCGGACCTCGGTCGAGACATACATAGCGTTCTGCAGGAGGGTGGGGGACCAGCATCTACGACCACGCCCCCAGACGGTATCAGCATTCGCCGAGTACCTGGCCCAAGGGAATCCGTCGCCCGCTACGGTAAGGAACCACGTCGCAAGGGTACGACAGCATCTCAAAAGAGTGGGCGTGGCACTGTCGCCAGCCGCATCCGCACGGCTGAATATGACACTCGAGGGCATCGACCGTACCACCCCCTACCGTCCTCGTCAGCGGCCCCCGATCCCCGTGGACACCTTCAGGGAAGCGGTGGAGGCATTACCCCGCGACCGAGACGGGATGACGGTCAAGACAGCCGTGCTCCTTATATTCTACGGCGCCCTACGACGCTCCGAGGTAGCGCCTCCGTCGGTCGCGGCTTTCGACCCCAGGAAACACCTCACCCGTGGGGACGTGAGCTATCACGAGGGCGCACTACGGCTAAAAATAAAACACGCGAAAAACGCCCAGAAATACGACCAGCAACAGGACCGTCTGATAATGCCCGCCCCCGACGGCAACATGTGCCCGTGCACGGCCGTGGCCGCTACGGTCACACGAAACCCACAGTGTTCAGAGGACGACCCACTGTTGGTGTTTCATGCATCCAGACGCCCGATGCCGGCTACATACGTCGCGAAACAGTGGGCGGTGGCCGTGAGGGCAGCGGGGGCCGACCCCGCCCGCTACCCCCTACACTCCATAAGGAAAGCAGCCGCCACGGAGGCATTCAGAGCAGGGCACTCCGAACTAGACATCCAGAGGTTCGGGCACTGGACGTCGGACGCCTACAAAGATTACATACAGACGTCCACCGCGAGAGCCGTAGGGACATCCCTGGTACGGGCAATAACTAAATGACATGCCCCAACGGACTCACCTAGCAACCTCATACTATTATAATCTTAATAACTATTTTATATTTACATCTCCACCACCACACCCCATCATCTCAACTCATTAATGGCATTCTTGGCGTTATATATTTCTTACAAATATTACATGTATTAATATCATCATATTTTATACAAATATTTATGTTATTAACTCTTTTATCATAAATACTCGTTGTACTTCAACTCAAATACAACTTATATCCACTCTTATCAAATGTATTAACTCAACCAACTCTTATACTTCACCTACTATTTATTACCAATTCACACATTGCATAAACAATGTATTATTTATGTATTAATTCATTTTATTTATATAATCAATCATTTATCATCTTACAATAATAATAAATTATTTATTCCCAAGTTTGCCTCGTCATCTTCTCTGTCCCTAGCTCAGCAGTGGTGTGGTCCCACCGGTTGGGTGGGACTGGTCACTGCTGACGTCTGGTGGACAGATCTCACACCAACCTCACCTCACACCTCATCTGGCGCACACAGACCGCCTGCGCCCCATTCCTTCACCAAACCTCTCACCACACACATCGTTTCATTTCCCACCCACCCACAACCTATTTTATATATATTCCTACACCAGTAGGCCGTTATATATTTCTTACAAATATTACATGTATTAATATCATCATATTTTATACAAATATTTATGTTATTAACTCTTTTATCATAAATACTCGTTGTACTTCAACTCAAATACAACTTATATCCACTCTTATCAAATGTATTAACTCAACCAACTCTTATACTTCACCTACTATTTATTACCAATTCACACATTGCATAAACAATGTATTATTTATGTATTAATTCATTTTATTTATATAATCAATCATTTATCATCTTACAATAATAATAAATTATTTATTCCCAAGTTTGCCTCGTCATCTTCTCTGTCCCTAGCTCAGCAGTGATGGATGCTCTCTGCTGCATTAGTTGCCATGACAACCAAATTCTTAGGGAATATCAATGACCCATGATATCTTAAATGTATACAAAAAAAGCTCATGAAACCTCATGAGAAGATGTTTTATGGCTATTTTTCAGACACTTACTATTCATGTGTAAGAAAATGGTAATTTCTGAGTAAATCACTATACAACCATGTTGTCATGGAAACGAAAGTGATGCTACATTCTTTTGGTCAAAATAATGGCAGAATCATATTCCCCATGTAATGATTGATGAACATGGTAAGTTTCATGCAGTAGACTCTCCCAGTACTAGGACAAATACTTACATTAGTTCTCTATCATCAATGGCTAAAAAAGCTAGTAATTTGCTTTGACAACAATCAGAGCTGGCTACTGCAGTGGCTGTTTTGTGCTTAACTGGTTGCCATGGCAATCAAATTCTAAGGGAATGAAGAGAACAACTCCACATAATGTCCCAAATGTATACATCATGAAAATGAAATCTCATGAGTAGGTGTTTAGCTCCCATTTCTTACATCTATTATTCATATTTGCAGGAAATTGGTGGTTTCTAAGTAGATTATTTTGCATTAAGGTTGCCATGGAAACGAAAGTGATGCTACATTCCTTTGGTCAAAATAGTGGCAGAATCAGATTCTCCATGTAATGATTGACCAACATGGCACATTTCATGCAGTAGACTCTCTAATGGCCTTTTTGAGACTTTACTCTTCTACTAGTTGCCATGTCATGCAGATTTGCCATACAAATGTCATGCTTTGGTCATAGAAAAGACCTTGTTATGGTTGCCATGGGAACAATTGAATGACTTCAAAAAATGGTGGTACCTATCAATGCAGTGTGTTATTGCTAAATTTATCAATTTGTATGTGTCATTCATAAAATTATTCTTTTTATCCAACTTTAATAACCATGAGAAAACCAAAAATGGGGGTTCCCCCACAAATTGGAATGTTACCATGGCAACAATCCTCCAAGAAAACAGAAAAGGGCATATTTCCATACTGTACACTTTTGGCCAAAGAATGATAAATTTTACCGACAGAAAAAATGCATTTATTCACCTTTTCTTATAAATGTATGTATTATGTGTCAGTATGTATTAAATTATGTTTTCCTTCTGTTACCATGGAAACGAGTATGATGCTACACTTTTTGGAACAAACGAGTATCAGATTCAGATTCCTGAGGTCATAATTGACTAATATGGCAAGTTTCAGCCAGTAGACTTTCGGGGGTCAATTTTACCCATTTTTAGGCCATTTGCTCCTCTACTAGCAGTCGTTGTACTCCTTCTTTCCCAGCAGCAAATAACTATCCCAGCAGTGGTAGATCTGCTGCTATACCAAAGGCCAATCCTTCTAAAAGAACTCTCACCTGTATAAATGTATAGGACTGTGATTTTCACCTGAATTCATCACATGTACATTTTAGCACCACCTCTGTGGTGTAAAAGCATTGGCAAAACTTGATGATTGAGAAAAACTGGATGGGACCTGTGACTGTTGAAGCTAAATCAAACAAACAAACTCATCATGATGTGATTGACTGCTCAGAGCTGTTCTGAGCCGCTCGGTATTGCTTGAGGATTCTCATATGTCGCTCCTCACGCTCTCACTGACTGAATAGACACTGAGCTTCTTGGAGGTGCTCGACACTGCTCAGAGGTGTTTGGCACTGCTAGGGGGTGTTCGGCAATGCTCGGAGGTACTCGGCGCTGCACAAAGCTAATCAGGACTTTCATATGTCGCTCATCACGCTGGTACTGGTTAAATAGAGACTGAGTTACTCAGCCCTGATCAGTGGTGTTCGGCACTGCTTGGAGGTGCTCGGAGGTGTTCGGCAATGCTCGGAGTTACTCGGCGCTGCACAAACCTAATCGGGACTTTCATATGTCGCTCATCACGCTAGTACTGGTTAAATAGAGACTGAGTTACTCAGCCCTGATCAGTGGTGTTCGGCGCTGCTCGGAGGTGCTCGGAGGTGTTTGGCAATGCTCGGAGTTGCTCGGCGCTGCACAAAGCTCATCGGTACTTTCATATGTCGCTCATCACGCTGGTACTGGTTAAATAGAGACTGAGTTACTCAGCCCTGATCAGTGGTGTTTGGCGCTGCTCGGAGGTGCTCGGAGGTGTTCGGCAATGCTCGGAGTTACTCGGCGCTGCACAAACCTAATCGGGACTTTCATATGTCGCTCATCACGCTAGTACTGGTTAAATAGAGACTGAGTTACTCAGCCCTGATCAGTGGTGTTCGGCGCTGCTCGGAGGTGCTCGGAGATGTTTGGCAATGCTCGGAGTTGCTCGGTGCTGCACAAAGCTCATCGGTACTTTCATATGTCGCTCATCACGCTAGTACTGGTTAAATAGAGACTGAGTTACTCAGCCCTGCTCAGTGGTGTTCGACGCTTCTCGGAGGTGCTCTGTGCTGCTTGAAGCCGTTAATAATTCTTACATATCACTCCTCACGCTATAACTGACTCGGAACTGCTCAGAACTGCTAGAAGCTGCTCGGGAATCTCATGTGTCACTCATCATGCTGTGACTAAGTAGACAGTAGACGTCAGAAGCAGCTCTTTATCGCCCCAGGCAGTATATGGGGATTTATTACACGACACTGAGATTGAAGGTGACAGGCCTCTTAACGTTACAGCACCCACCTGTTACATGTAACACGTGAACATCCGAGATCTGTAGGTACCATGCGTGAATCCTCTGTTTACATCTACTAACTCTCTGTGGGCTTTCACTCTAGATTTACTAAGACACATAAATGGTCTTTTCGTCTTTTCTAACGACAGAAACAACTGAACTAATGGCATAATGTTAGAAAATATTTTAAACGTTTCGTCGATAAACATGCTTCCTCGTAAATATCCGATTGAGCTGGGGTCTGGCTCCATTAATTATTGCTTCACTGGTTTTGATTTCATACTTTGCTGCACCTCAGCGCCCCAGTCGGCAGTGGACATGGAACACCTGGTAAGCATATAGACCCGCCGAGTTGCCATAATCTTATTAAGATGGAAACAAAGTGCATGTTCATCACTAATGAATGATCGTGGAATTGTAAACTAAAATGTTTGGGTTTTATCCAGTGTGTGAGTCATTTGCTGTAGCCCACTTTGGAACCAGCCAACCAGTCACTTCCCTGCTGGGTCCAAATATGTCAAGCACTAGCGGGTTAATGGTATACTTCGATAGGTTGTGATTTGTCAAGGTGTATTGGGCACTAAGACACAGGGCCTCTACACCTTACCATTGCCACAGAGTTGGCACGCGGAATGTGTGTAGCAGGCTCAAAGTCTCTGTAACCTCTCCTTATACTCAGCATGATGTCCGAGCGTATATTTTACGTTTTGGCCTTAATATATCAACTTAAGGGAAGGCAAACAAAACCCTCAAACTGCGGGGAATGCCATCGCTGCCTATTTGATCATACCATCCATAAATAATGTTTTATTGTAAAGAATGTATATCATTTTCATTCTTATGATAAGGCATAACGGCTAGAATGAACGAGTGGTTAGGGTTAAGGTTTAAAACAACATCCATATGACTAAACCAATTCGCTATCACTGGTAAAATAGATATTTTGCTGTACCAGTCGACAGATTCAACTAGACAATGGAATCAATATGTGTCCGTTAGACCACAAGTAGGCAATGGAGAATGAAATACCGTCCAGTTTTAAGAGGTGTCTAAAGGTAGATGTGGGATGCCCACAAACGACAGAAGTTGCACTAGGGTTCGTATACGCATTAGCCAAAGCTACGCCGCCCAATATTCTAATTGACTGTGTATACAATTCTATACCGTCACATGACCTATTTCCACAAACCAACTTTTGGCCTCCGATATCTTGGTCACATCATTTAGTCAAAAGTCGGCAGGTAGGAACAGAAATAAATGGATCATGGATTTTATTTCGGTTTTTGACATTTTTGGCACCACTTCCGACAAAATCAATGATATTCAAATCAGGAATCTACTGTGCAGAGTTTTAGTGCATGCACCACCTTCCCGCTATTTGCATATTAGAATGACTGTTCAGCTGTCGGCGGGTGGAAATCGGGCTATAGGCCATTTTCCGTTTGCCGATTATTCGGCAACAATCTGCAGTCAAGAACCACCGATTGATATTTTTGTTATACTGACGCTAGATCGGTGAATAGAAAACAAGACATGCAGAGAAATACTCACCAATCAATGTGGGACTTCATAGATCAACAGAATAGAACACTTTCATTTCGTCGGTGATCCTCAATGTGAAAATGAAATTAAAATAATACAATAGAAGCGGTGACTACAATGCACCCTCACCGATTATTTGATATCGAAGTACATTCGGTGGCATCACCGACAGACAACTGGGCTAATGTGGTGCTTTCACCTGCCGATTATGACCACCGATCATATCATTTTGCACCGCCGACCGCTTATGCGACATATTTAGCGCAATAAGCAACAGGTGGAAACAGAAATTGGCAACGATTTTTCTCTCCCAGCTTATGTAATTTGGCACCATCGGATGACTTCTCCAGCCATTCAACGAATCGATGGCTGTCTGGCAGCGTCCACCGATATCGTACCACCGACTTTTCAAAAGGAAAACCATCGACCGACCAGCGTAAAGATTATCGGTGGGGGTTTAGTCAGCAGGTAGAAACGCCACATAACTCGAATAACCGTTCCCGTTTTCAGCAGCTGATAGAAAACGGCCTTGTATTGTCGCTCCCTGCATGGCACCCTCAACGACTGCGAACGCGCTTTAGTTACCACAGCTCCTACTATTGATTCAGGGAAGCACCCGTAGATGGCGGTAGTGATAAGAGAATCCCGCGTTTCCAGGAGGAAGCGGTGCCACGAGGCGGTGCCGGAATGAGGTACCAAGATGGGGTGCTAGGCACGGACCCCCGCCCTCAGTATAATTTATGCAGGACAGTATGTTGGTTCTGAATCTTTTTAACTTTTGCGCCATCCGTGGAATATAATGAAAAGGGTGCTTTTTGACATAAAAAAACATGATAAATTTTGTAAAGCAGTTCAGCTTGAACCGGGAGATTCCTGCAAGGTTGTATCATTTTGAAATAGTCTACATGAACAAGGGGTGTCAGAATTATCCTCGTTTTGACGCAAAAGGGATAAATATCGCACAAAAAGAGGCTGCTTTTTAATTCTTTAACTATCATGTCCGCTCCACATTTTGCAGGAGTGGGAGAATGGAGTGCCATTGTGACACCGGCCGCACCCCGCCCTACCCCCGCCGCCCATCGCACGATACCCCGACCCCGCCTCCCTGCATCAGCAGCCACCAGCCCGATGCTTGGCCAACAAATCCGCCGATGAAATATTTATCTGCACGTGCTAGTCTTCCATTTTCTGTATGACATCCCGCAGAGCCTGGTGTCGATCGGTTTACACTGCGAGGTGCGGCGGCGGGTCTACACAGATAAGTGGTTTGTGTGTAGAGGGAGCAGCTCTACACTTGCTCACACTCAGGGCATTTTACACAGAGGCAGTCCATATACCTTATAAATAAACACGCCATCCACCGCTTTGATATCCAGACGTTCTATGTAGACCAGCTTGTAGAGAGACTGTCTGAGCAGTCTATACACATGAACAGACTGTCTCATAGACTACTGCTGCAAAACCCGCACACAGATGGTGCACAGATTGTTTTTAAGGACTTGGTTGCGTACGCGATGTTTTATCATATACCCGTGCATGTACGTTAAATAGTAACCTACTGATACACCCAATACCACGGTAAACTGCATGTTATAAATACGGAACACTTTGAGATACTGACGGAATGTGGACTATGTTTCGAATTGGTTCCTGCACCAATTCACAGTAGAATATATGTACTATTAATTTCGGGAATATAACAAATATAGAACAAATTTACCATGGTTGTACAGGATACATGTCTCGCTGAGGTTCACTCGATTCGCGGGTCTCGTACCCTAAATAAACATCAAGCCTCATCTCGTACTTCTATAATGGTATAAGCCTGTTCTATATATAAATACTTTGAATGCAGTCTGCCATGTTGCGATCCCTAACGATACTACAAAAGTGAACGGTACAGTGGAGTAGCATGCAAACGAGAGGTATATATGTATATTTTATACAGATTGCCTTTTCCCTCCCATGACTGGTGTGATATCTCGGCAGTTCATGTCTCTTATGGCCATTTCATCAAATAAAAATGTGATACCTTTCTGTGTGGGAGGCAATATTCATGATGGAAACATGTTCATGACCAAAGTACGCCCCGTTACGCATGTGCGGTATTTAATGTGGTCGATTCCAAGAAGCGGCAGTAATGTCGGGAAAAGGGTGATTACCTAGGGCCAAAGCTTTCTATGGTGTCGCCACATATCTACATATTTACCCTGGATCTCTAAATCATTGATAATTCTTTAAGTCGTTTACCAACGTTGTATGTTTATCTTGTTGTATAGTGCATGTATAAGTTGGCAAAGAACAAAAACATTACATATTTTATATGAATAGTAATAAGGATAGAACATTTAGCCATGGTTTCTCTATGCAGAGTTAATTGTAAAATGAAACTTAATGTTTCGCGAACGCCGATCCTTTAACGCCGGCGCCATATCCAGTCGGGAACCTATTCTTTACTATTGGCATCCTGTATTAATGCCTCACAGGGTTGATTTATAGAATGAAATATAGGCAGCCAGTGGCGCCATCTTGGGGTGATCCATCACACACGAACTGTATACCTGTTTTTCTTTACTGTAACTGTATTGGTGCACTTCGGTACGTACATACAGCACCTCAACTACCGCACTACGTCAATGATACCTAACTGTAAAGGTCAATTATAATATAATATATATGTGTGTGTGTCGTTCTTAATATATAAGCCAGCTCAGTATACAGCATGTGATATAGCTGAGTCTATTTTGAATTTAAACCAACGGTCTAGCGCTCATGTCGGCAAACTTAAGAAGAGGCCAGCAGGTTTTGGTCAAATTTGTTGTTCTCCACGAGTTTGATGCGGAGTGATTTGAATGAGGCGACAGCCGTGTGAATATCACATATCATTCAAACGAGTTGCTTTCTTCTGTATACCTGTACACACTAAAAGTATTGATATTGCACAGGATATAGCCCATGGAGAAGGGACTGCAATACTTGTAGGGGCATGAGGAACGAATTTCCAATATGAAGCTTAAGGGACAAAAATACCAGGGGTGAGATAAAACCAAATCTCCTAGGAGCGTTGGAGATCCTACGAGATTTTGAAGTTTAATATACAGAGAGTAGACAGGTTCCCCACTGTTCAGAATAGTCTTGATACAATTAAAATATATACACAAATTCATATTGAATAGCAGCGTCAATAAGACACTATATAACACACTCTTTAAAACTATCACAGAAAGTGGGGGGGGGGGGGGGGGGGGGGGGGGGGAGGCTACATTCAATGGACTATTCCTTTGAAGATCTGGTAATGCTGACAGACCCTTCTGGAGGCCCTCTCTATATAAATTGCTGTGACAATTTTTAACACTACCCCTTGCAATTAACAGCGACGATTTCCAATCATCGTAGAAAATGTCTCTAAACAGACAGGCCATAAACGATAACCTGATATACACAGCCATCATATTCTATATATACAAGCAAAGACTGTTTGGGAGAAGAAAAGTCTCTGTGTACGAATGGAACTTAGAACTAAAACAGATAGTAAGGATCGAAAAACACATATGCGAAATCGAAAACAGGGACAGGAAATTCTTGAAATGGTCGAAAGTCTATGAGAAACTGGGATGAGATTTGCGGAGGGGGAAGCTAGATAACACTTATAGAGCAAGAACAATCGATGGCATTTTTAAATTCTACCAAGGCCACCATACCGTTTATAGAACCCATGAAGTCTAATTGAACTAATTTGGGGTGAAATTACCCAAACAAACAAACAAATATAACTCATTAGATCAATCTAGATAGTGTCTACTAAACCTAAAAAGCTGATGTCTTTGAAGACCGGACTAGGTCTGTTTAAATCCAGTTCATTACCTAAGGAAAAAGAGGACGATAGCTGAAAACCTGAGGGACGATTATTCAACGTCCAAGCACGTAAGGCAAAACGCATTAGAAACACTTAGCGTGATACCTTACTTTGTACTCGATCAAATAAAGCTCTCCATTAGTTTATATCATATTATCTACTATTACAACCACAGTTACCTCATTCTGGGTACAGGACGAAATTACTTCTTAGTTCTTTTGTTCTTTTATTACATACTTCAAAAAAGAGCTAATCCTAACAAGTTAAAATGGCAATTATAATTAAAGATAACTCATAAAAAGAAGCTATGCCTTCAGAAAATTAGTCAAGTATAGTATGAAATTGTTCTTGGGTTGAACGGGCACATGTCCCCTGAATCACTACAAACCATGTTTAATACTGAGAAAAACACACACAGGTAGCTGCTATATAATACCATTCCTCGGCGTGAGAATGAGCAAATTTTCATTGAAAACTATCTTACATCTTTCAAACTATCAATAAAAGAGCTAAGCTCGTTCAAACAAAAAACTTTAGGATACGCCCTTAAGAATGGAGTTTTTACGTAGACACTGGGGCTTCTATGAAAGGTATTTTTTAATATATTTTTTTTATATATTTTGCTCCTTTTTTATGATTTTAAAAATATGAAACACCCTATAAGGGCAAAGAAAATCTGGTCTTACTAAAGATTGACTGACTAATCGGTCATTTGTTATCATGCGATTGCCACTCCCATACCCTTAACATAACTTAACATCGATTAAACAGTTCAGAAGGCCAGAGTACAAATAAAAGGAAGAATAAAAGTTCATATATGCAGAAAACTACTGGATCATCATTGATTATTGCAATTCTTACATCGTAGTTTAGGGTTCAGTATGGTTACAGCTTACAGGGTGATGTCCAGTCACCAAAGCTCAAGAACCAGGGTAAGTGTCCAGAGCCAATACAGTTATTTCAATGGTCTTCTTTACTGAGCAGGTCATTCTAATCTAACTTTTTTTTTAAGTTCCAAAAACGAAAAGGTGCTTTGAGCACCAAAGGGTGTTGTTCTTAAAGCTATTAGTTGATCGATTGAAATGGAGTGACAACTTTCCATACAAATTTATGCACATGACAAGACAATACTTGGACTGAGACAGAACGCATAAAATATGATTTATAGCTTACAGGAGAACCATTGCAGTATGACCCTGCTTCTTACGGGGCAGGTGTTAGAGAAAAGGATAGTTTTACCATACCGAATAGACTATCAGTATCGATACTTCTACATGTAAATTTTCTGGCAAGGAAAGGTAGGAATTATAGATTTAATATAAACGTGGATGAATGTCTGTCTGGTTCATGTTTCTTATACCCTCATTTCCTAAGTCTGCTCTCAAATTACTCACAGATTAGTTTAAAGTCGATTTCATCTTCGCTAACATCAGGAGATAAAAGTTTGATATATTTAACATCTAAAATCTCAATGTCATCCAGATGATCAAGCCATTTCGAGGTCCTCTTAATAACTAATTCAATGACAGGGAGTGTTTTATGACAATATATTGCAAAGTTGCACTTATTGCGTTAAAGAGGTTGCAGCCATCAAAACGCACATATCTCACATCATAGACGATTTCAAATCATGTCATATTAATCTACTGGGCTCATTGTTAAAATGCGAAAGCCATGTTCAAAAGATATATTTGTTAAGCATCAACATGCTAATATTAGAAGAACTTAACTGTGTTATATAAATCCTCACGAAGACAAACCATGACCGAATGTTGGTTGAAAGTACTGTATCAATCGCCAATAAAGCTTTAATAAACACAATTCGGTGGATTTGTGGCTGTTTTGTGCTAATTGCCAGAACAAGGGATTTATCATATAAATCTTCCTGAAATGTTTATTCCTCAGTCTAGATCAAAGAATTACTAAAATCCTTCCTTTCCCATCAGTCCCATTATAACTGACCTATCCCCCATTCTAATTGGTTTTAGACTACACCTGTCCTGACTGAATACATGAGATGAATTTGGGTTGAAATCCAATCCCTACATATTTACTAATGTGAGATTCCTTTGCTCGCCTTTGCTACAATAGTATGTCTACCACTGGTGGGGATGAAGGAGAAAGGTGGTGCCAATGGGACCCTCAATGCTGTGATTATCAATCCAGTGCTTCAACCAGTAAACGAACTCCCATCCGCAATTTTTAGGTGCATGAGAATCCCATTGGAACTTGAGTGTAGTTACCATCTTGATATCAATAGAACCCCGTGTAAGGGATCACCCGCCGTACCAAACTAAAGCGTCCCATTAGGCTGATTGTCCTCCAAGGGGTATTCCTAATTTTAATAAGGTTTCTACTGTTTTCACATCCTTCTTCCTCTATTACTTGTTCACACAGCCTACACTGGTATCTGGACGCTACGCTATATAGCCAGCATGCTACATTACCGTACACAGCAGTCATACGATACATTTACGATACTAATGCTTAACTCCCTGGTACAGGTGTTTTGCTAGAAATAAAACCCTTAAATCCATAGGACTGTTTCATGGATGGTCACTGCGAAATCATTGGAAATCATGACGTTTTATAGTGTCCATAGCGTGGCGGCTATTATAATCTGTAGTGTCTTTTATCATCCATCGATCACAAAGTCTGCATTGCAAATGTATGGGAGAACATTAAACCACTACCCATTGTTTTAATCTGTCAGAACTCATAACCATTGATTGTGGTGAACAGAGCCATTGGTAACGAATCCGAAAGCCATTGATAACGGGAAAACTCCCAAAACAGTAGTGCTTTTTGGAGACATAGAGACAAAAAGTCCATACTGATAGACCTTATAATATGGCAATTCAAACTTTTAACATATCTGTGAAAGTGGATGATAAATACAGCAAACGATGGTTCTGTGAAAAGGCAGCACATTAAGGCCTGGCGTCCACCTACTACGATAGAAATTTAGACCTACCGATATGGCACCGATACAAAAAGCAAATATCGGAGACATATTGGGAAGGGGCAAAATCGTAGACATATGTCTAGACATGCCAATCCACCACGCATTGATGGGTTTTTTATCTGTGTCTAATCGCAGAAACGTGGTCAACTGCCCCGATATTAGGTGACCTTACGACGCGATTTTTATTTTTATATCGGGAGGTGCATCGTAGACCATATCGGAGCCATATCGTAGTAGGTGGACGCCGGGCCTAAACCACTCGATGTTGATGTGGTAATACACTCGCTAACGGTCGTATATTACCAACCTCTCATCGTTTACGGCCACCTTTCCACCCAAACTATCGATTATTATCTACGTATTCCCCACCACTTCACCGAAGACCCCCTCCACTCACCTGTATAAACATGTCCAGCCTTGTAACCCTCGGGTCGGCCGATAACCCGGATCCGGAACCCATTGTCGCCGGGCGTCTTGGCGACCCTGGGGGTGGTGCCGCCTAGCGAGGGGCGCGTACACGGTGCCCACATATCCGGGGGCGCAGTGGAGACCCCGGACAGGACCGCCGACAGGAAGAACAGGACAGGGGCCCAGCACAGGAAGAAGTCCTCCATGGTAAAGGTGGTTAATGTGGTGTCATGCGTAGAGACGAAAGCGGGTGTGTAGTGTGAGTTACTGTGTGAGCTGCTCCGATGGGCAATGGTCACTCTTCTGTTAAATACTGAGCGTGCAAGGACTTTGTGACCAATTAATCCATGAGGTAACTCTTATCTGAGCGATCCCTTAGTGAGCAGTTACCATGCTTAGTCCTCAGTCAGCCAGCACCATTCTCATGGGGATCACTATATAAGTTCCTTTGCATGTGACACCTACGTATGCACGATGAATGAATCCTTTCTTCTTTTGTGTATAGTGTATGCTCAATCTGCAGTAACCATTAGTATTACTTTACCGTTCCATAATTGATAAAGATACGAAGACATCTGATAATGGTTCTTTATTTATATATAGATCAATCCTTGCTTTGTCAGTGATACCACCAATAATGTTGATTCTACTTGCCTAGTCAACTTAATGGTATTGATCACTTTGATGTACTCCCCTGATGAAACCAATACCGCCCGGTATCACAATATCCACGAAAGAAATAATCCTGTTATGCCTAATTTCATTAGTTCCCAGTTGTGTAGTATGCATTACTCCAGGTTTAAAGTCTGTCGGAGGTGGTTCATGCGTAGAGAAGTCCAACACACTGAGAGTTAACACTACGAGTGGTTGTGAGCAGTTTGTGAGCTGCTCATCGCCGGGCCTCAGTCTCCGCCCTGGAGCCGCTCACTCCCGAGTACCTCCACTCCTCCAGTGCGTCTGCGCCGCGTGGGGATCCCTGGGACGGCTCCTCCTGGTCATACCCCGCCTCCACGTCCCCCATCATCGCCCACCCACCCGGACACCCGTCCACCCACCCGCCCTCCGCTTCACAACCGGCCCCACGCGCACCGCTCGTGCGTCGCTCGCAGTCCGCGCCAATCAACAGGTATGAGGGGCCCAGGTGTGGGATGAGGCCACACGCCTGCACGCCACTACATCTCCAGCAGTGAGCAGAACAACTTTCTCGACCAGCTTTTTTTGCTTTAGGATCCTGGGTTGCAGGGTGGGGGTTCCTCCTCTTGTAACACGATTAAAATGAGTTTTTTGTTTGTTTGTGGGTAAGCGTTTAGTAGTAATCAGATTAGGTAGATGTTTTTGCCAGGAGCATCACACTCCTGTGCACACTCGGTTCCCCTTGGATGAATACAGACTCTATATCCAAGCCTCAGCGGGCAGGATGGATACACTTCACCGCACACACCATACGTAGTCCAACGCTGCTCTCTAGCTCAGTCAGAATACCACCAAAACCAACACGGCATATTGTGTACTCCTCTGTGGGTGTATGACAATGGCTGAGCAGCTCAGGGCATGTTTCTATACATACCAAGCAGCTCAGACAAAGAGTGTGATGAGGATGGTGAAACCGTCCACGAGAGTTAAGAGTACATACGAGCGATGACAGTGAGACACACCTCACATCCTACACGTGGCTGCTCCGAGCTGCTCCGGGCCAGGAGGCTTTAAGGCCCGGGTGTGTCTCAGCGCGGGCGCCCGTCTCCGGGGCTAAATGCTGGGTGTAGCCCGTTATGACGGCACAGTGGGCGACGGGCGAGGCCGGGGAGTCCGGGCGGGGACGGCGGGGACGGGAACCCGGGTCCGGAACACACACTGTACCCTCCTCTCCCCCGGACGTGCCCCTCACCAGGAGGAGACACTGGTTGCAGGTGTGAGGATCGGCAATAGGGGCCGTTAGTAATAACCCTTCTCTCTCCTGTCTCTCAGTGACTAGAACTCGGGTCCGATGCCAGGCCTTAGATCCTCTTCTCCTATATGTACCCCTCACCAGGGGGAGATACTTACTGCAGGGGGCTGGTAGTCCTATACACTTTATCTGTGCCTTCCTGTCTCTCTCCTGCCTCTCTCTCTATCCCTCGCTCTCCTTCTGCCTCTACCACAGTGCATGTACATCAGGTCTGACTCCAGGCCATATACCGTTGTACGTACCACTCACGAGGGGGAGACACTTGATGCAGAGGGGTGGTAGTCCTACCCTCTCTCTCTCTCTCTCTCTCTCTCTCTCTCTCTCTCTCTCTCTCTCTCTCTCAGTGCGTTTCTCTCTCCTTCTGCCTCTCTCTCTCAGTGTCCGTAGCTCAGGTCCTCAGCAGGCCGTTCACACCGCTGGTCCTCCGGGCGTGCTCCAGGGTGCCTGCGGACTGTGGCGTCGTTCTTCCCGGGCCCGGGCCGAGTGGTGCGCCGTCGTGCCGTGTCACTGCGGCCACGCTTCGGCTGGCACTGCCGTGCGGGTGGATGGTGGGACGGAGCGGTGCGCGTTTTGCTGCACGTCTGCGGGCAGCTCGTAGCCCCCTCCCCCTCCATACCCCCACCCACCCACCCACCCACCCGCCCACCCTTCCGCCTCCACTTGTGGCGTGTAGAGGCCGTGTCGGCCGCATGGGTGCGTTCGCGTATCGCTGTAGGCTGCATGCAAACTGATGCACAGCTGGTTGGGTAAGCGTAAGCCACTAACTACCCACAACCGCCCCCCCCCCCCCCCCGGTAGGCCTCCTTATGTAATCCCGAGAAAGTGTACTTATTTGTATTTACTAATTCAGCACACCTCTTCCCGGTTGCTCTTTAATACATATTGCGTTCTACTGGCGTACCAAATACATTAACTGAATTTTAGAATTATCTTCCAAACACTATTTCCAAATTCTTTACGTGAAGGTTTTTTCATGTGGACATTTTTGTGTGTAAACTCATATAACCGACAATGATCTGTATTTGTTCTGATACATTCGCCAGAAGAATGATCAGTTTTCAATCAATTACCTGACGGAAAATAATCGGAAAACACATTATGAACTCCGACACTTCCACATTAGTGTTCATCATACTAAGTTTCCCAGTTTCTAGTTAGCTGTATCAGATACCAGGATGGCTCTGAATAACGGCCAGATTAATAGGCCATATAGAGTTGCCTACTTACAGATAAGTAGGCGGCCCTCGCCTGATTCAAAGGTTCAACCTAAAAGTACTTTACTACTTACACCCAAAGGCAAAGTCTATATGTTTATGAGTAGTATACAAAGTGACCTTTTCTTCAGGCGAAACACACCCGCGTTCTCTCAGATATAACTATCTGTGATCGAGTTGTTATGTTTTCCGGCTCTTTACCATCACAGCACCATATTTTGTACCATACGACTTGAAGATATTCACTAAATTATTTGTTCTGATTAACTCATAAGAAGATGAAACAATTGTAAGTTTGTGGAGAATATCTGATGTAATTAGTATCCCATATGATGCATACTATGTGAAACCATAGTTATGGTGACAGTACGGGTTAGATTTATGAGTTGTTTCGGAGAAATTCATTCTGAACGAGCCAGCACGGCGAGTTCAGAACGTATTTCTCCGAAACAACGAGTAAATCTTACCCGTACTGGCACCATCACTATGGTTTCATATTATTATATACCTCAATTCGGTCTTAATTCGCTAAAACTGACCGTAATTCGACGTCGAAGTGACTTGGCACAACTCTCAAACACGATGTGTATGTTTGCAGACACGCCGGATGTTGTTTAGCGGAAGTGATCACCGCGCAGGCGGGAATACATTATAGCGCCGCATAAATTAACGTGCGATCACCCTGCTACGCTCGATCGAGCTGGCAGACAGCTGTACTCGAGCGGTGCAGTGTATCACAGGGGTTTTGCATTTGTTGACATCGACGAGTCGCCAGCTCGACCCGTGAACGTATCGAAATCGGTATTTCTCGCATATATAAACTATCCAAAGTGTATGATGTGGTTCTTTATCGTATTCCACCTTGTATTGTTTGATGTATTATCATACTAACTCGCTCCGTGGTTACTGTACGACGCCACAGAACTCGCGAAGTGAAGCGTTCCGCCATTTTTGAATCTTGCGCCTAGAATTCTGTTGTCGGCCTCTCGACCAATCAAAATGCGTTATTTCTTCAAAGGGTGCAGTCTGTCAGCCAAAGCGTGCTGGTGAGGGTCAAAGGATGCAGTCTGTCAACCAAAGCGTGCAGTCTGTCAGTATCCAAAGGCACCGGTACAACGTTTCACGGCATACAGTGCATTCTGTGTGTAATAACTGTACCCCTAGGAGCAGTACGTATTTACACTGATTTAGTGCATAGGTATATAATAATAAGTTTTTCTAGTACTTGTTTAACTGTGTTGAGCAACGGCCGGCATTGGGACAAACAAAAAAACTGAACTGTATATTGCTGTTGATATCTGCTTCCTTTTTATTGGCATGTACAAATCTCCTAAAGTCAGCTCTGAGGATGTGACGCGTAGTAATATCTGAGCGTATGCGAAGATATTACTCCGAGGAACATACAACCGCTTTGATCTGAAACAAGTATGTATATTGTATTTATTATACACCTTTTCTGGACAAGTGGCATGTAGACATCAGTTCGTTTTAGTTATGCACTATTTTTCCGTACACACTCTTGTTCCGTATGCGCCCCCTGAGCATACAAAATAAACATGTATCTGTATGCTCCAAGTATGTCCATACACACTCCCTCTGTGTTTTCTATGAACACTTTATAATAGGTGAATAATAAAAGTTGATACTCATCAAGGGTCATTTAGTATTTATCTTACCTCATATCCATGATTTTAAATCAAATGAATAGTTGCATTAATAACATTTTATGACATTCCCGATGAACCCAGTCACTTAAGGCTGAGCCCATAAGTTATTGTTATTAGGGGTAGGATAATTATTCATTACAAAAGGGTGTGATGATGAGTGGGTTTGAAACTTCACGAGGAATTTGTAAGGTAAGGGGAGTAAGGATAAAGTGAGGTACGAAGGGGAGTGTGTGACTTGTGTAGAGCGATGCAGTGTATGTATGTGTGGATCACACTGCGGAGCTCGATGACCCACCAATGGCAATGGATCTCTGGTTTAACTAATACAAGTACAACCGAATAAAAAACAACATTATAGGACACCGACATCTTTGAACTACGGCTGAACATTATACTACAACAGAAACAATCCTGCTTTTAATTCAGACCTGTACGATACCATGCAAACTTTTACCTCTTATTTTCCTTAATGCTTCTCGGAAGCAACCCCCCGAATCAGTGACCCAGAACGGGTTCCCGAACGTGCCTGCCGGGGGGTCACGGAGTACTCCCGGGGCAGGGGTCGCCGCCTCTCGGGGGACCGCCCGTTCAGAAGCGTGAGGTCACAAGGTGACGTCACGGAACGTCGCACCTGGCGCAGTGAGACCCTGGTGAGGCCTGGTGGCAAAGACGGGAATTTCACACCCTTCGACTTCAATTTCTGCCATGCAATTTAATTTTCTTAAATTTCCATATATCCTGCCTATGGGAATAGCGACCATTCCTTCGAGTCAGAACCCCCCCCCCCCACCACCACCACCACCTCCACCACCAAAACAGCTGTTATTTTATGACGATGGTTACGTCTATCATCTTATGAACATCTGAAGCAACAAAAGCTGGTTCCAACCTTTACCAAATTAAGTAGAACCCCGTGAAAGTGGACATCTATTCCGGGCAAAATTCCACTTACACGAGGTTTCCCTTTCAGTGGGGTTTTTACTGGAATAATGATACATTAAGACCGGGCACCCACCAACGCCGACGCGGGAGGCATATCGTAGCGTATCGGTTCGCGGCGGATAATGGAAATTATGAAATTTTCAGAATCCCTAGAATATATAATGCTGATGCGGCTCTGCAAATATTGTGAAATTTGATAGTAGATAAGGGTCTCAAAACGATCATTTTATACTTTAACTTGGAACTGTTTTTTTTCATTAGATATTATTATGAGGTATTATATAATATTGTTTTGTATCTACAGAGAAAATATCAATCTTAAATATGCATTATTTCTGGAATTATAAAGGAAATATGGTTGATTACACTGGTTGCATCGTGAGCTATATCAGGGTGTATCGGGACCATGGCACCTTTTTCATGCACCCTCCAATACGTTACGACGCGCACCGACGCGAGCCGACGCGAACCGATACGCTACGATATGCCTCCCGACGCGCTACGATATGGTAATTTTGTATCGGCTCGCGTCGGCTTGCGTCGGCGTTGGTGGGTGCGGGGTCTTAAGCAGTTAAGACAAGATCGGAATTACGACCTGTCATACATGTGAGCAAGTAACCGCTTTCGCGACACGATTTTATGATAACGTGTTCGCACTGATTTAGTATTGGATCTACTTGCATCAGATTCGTTGTTTCTTGTCCTATTGCTCTCTTTATCCCGACAAGATGCCAGGTGGATTCTTCGCCGACAAATACTTACGGTTTACGTGGTCGTGAAGAACCCCCCCCCCCCCCGGAAGTTTAACCTTTGACCGCGTGAGTCTCTCGACCAATGAAAACGCAACTCTCATGTCTCTTTCGGTTGGTAAAACGGAACCACGAGGGAACGCCGCCCACACCGGAAGTTTGCTCCACGTTCAGGAAACAGTGCCCCCAACTGGCCGTAAGCTGGCGTTTCCGTATGGAGGACAGCCGGAGACAAGAAAATGCCAGGCCCTGTACTCCTAAGAAGGGCCAAGGTGGTTCTTGCAACATAAACCTGGGGGAGTTTTTAAAGGAGAAAACGGTAAAATCATATATTTTACCATAGTCTCTGTGATGTTCTCATTATCTAAACCTAAGACGTTTTAATAAGACCATTATGATAGATTCTTACACATATATGTTCATGTTATTAAATTTAAGTAATCAGTGATCATTGTTGAAGATATATATTACTCTTACTAGATAGCCATACCATTGTTGCCAGACAGGCTTCACTAATAGTTCTAATCACCTTTAAATGATGCAACTACAAGATCTATACAAGTATCGCCTGTGTAAATTGTAATCGTAGGCATTGATTCAATATCAGTCTTTGTTCTAACCACTCACCCCTGGTAGCCGAGCGTTGGTTTACAAAGCCGCGAAGAAGGCGTTGATGTGATAGAATGATAATATGGAATCTATGAATAGAGATTTTGCAATGGCAGTGAGGATTATTTGACTGTCACAAATGGAATGGAACAAATACAGTCCTTATAGTATGACCGCTCCACCTAGTTATACATTATTGTCATCTTCCACCACACCCACAATGATTGATTTCTTAGTCTTTAAGTACATGTAATTATCACAGATGTTTCATGTTAAGCCTCGCGGAGTACGTGTCATTATTGGAAACAATAGATACTATCAAACTGTAGTTTAATCAAGGAAAGGTAAAATTCATATTTTTTATTGATTCATTAACAACCGGGGATTACACTTGATGTGGACACATAGAAGAATCTACCCTCTACAATATACCCTACAGTTTACCATTCCCTGATCTCTTATTTCCCTGCCTGATAAGGCAGTCCAAACTTCATGAACACACCACATGGCACTCCCCTCTCACAGAAAAGAATTAAATTTAGGTGTCACCACACACTCCAGACCCTCAGAGCTGCCCAATCTCAGCAGTCAGCTACTGATCCCGCACCAAATAGAACAACCAGACCCAATACCGGGTAATGGTTTGTGCCTCTCCTTTAGCGCTTCTCTTGGTGTCATCCTATTACCCACCAGTTCAGCTTTTTTCTCGTCTACAACGGACTTAAAGGATGGACTATTTGCCACGCTATTTGGTCTCGAGCCTGGTCCTTGTACTCTAAACCTTCTTCATCCCGACCCTCAGTGCTCACGGCTCGGCCTCCATCGTGCCCTGTAGCAATCGATATTTTTTGCCGATTCAGATAGGGCTCGTATCGGTGTTTCACCCTCATCCTGGGGTTATACGAACGCCCCCAACATCTGACCGCCCTCCATGGTTCCTGGTGCTTACCCTTCTGACAGGCCCTCCTTGAGCCTCCCACCTATCAGCCCCAGCGGCCAATGGGAGATTTTCCCGCCAAAATGGTTCATTGAGCAGACGACAATTCGTCTAACTGCCTGACGAGCGTTTGCCGCTCGTTTAAGGACTTCTAGTGTGCAGAACTGCCGTTGGGAATGCTGCGATTAGCTGTCGTTATCGAGATGGCCGCCAGGGAGGGGGAGGTGGCGCCATCTCGTGGGGTCAGTGCCCTCTATCGGACGCTGGACTTGTTACCAGAACGTCTCTATAAGGTCACCGGAAGTTGAACAGGAAGGGTTGGGAACACTGCGTCTGCTGATGAAAATGACCTCTTGGCCGGATAGGCAGAATATACATCGTAATTTGGTCCTGATTGTGCCTTAATAATTGAGAAAAACAATTCATTTCTTCTCTTCAGTATTGCATACACTTCAGTTGTAGGCGATGGGGCCGACTACATACCATCAGCAATGTGATGTATATACATGCATGTAAAAGAAAAGTCCGAATAGAGAATAGGTTAGTCGGTTTATATCCTCGAGAGAACACATCAACAGGGCTAACGCTGAATAATCCCTGATACGGAGCCTCTCTCTAAATATATACATCTTTGATAACAACTAGAGGTTGGTGAGGTGCGGTCGGTGGAGCTCCTTTGAAATTTGCTACAGAATATTCGCTTCTACATTTCTGAAGAATAAAGTTTTGTATCAATTTGCTACAGAATACTCGCTTCTACATTTCTGAAGAATAAAGTTTTGCTCAAGTACATCCCTTCATTCTCGTATTCGAATTCATATGGTAAGGTTCTTATAATATCTCAAGGACGTCGGCGTATGATCACAAACATATGGAATGCCCACAGTGTGAGGACCTGGTAAGGGGGAGGGCTATATCCCCCAACCGCCAGTCATCTGTCAACCTATTCCCTACACTACGATTCCCTGTCTGGAGATGGCGCCAGAGCTGTAATCTGTGAGTTATATGTGACTCAGCCTCAGATAGTCCCCAATATCCATCCACCCCCGTCGCATATCTCAGCTGCCATAGAGCGAGGAGACAGTAGGTCTGCAGTGCTCAGTGATAGGCATCTGATGGAGAGTGTGACAGTCATTGTGACAGCAACTTTGACAGCTGACTGCCTCTCTGACAGACACCTCTCGTCCCAACTCTCGCACAATCACGTCCCGTCTCAGGATCACTCGCGCGCCATCTATCGGAAAGATCAATCGCTGACATCTCACGAGACGTCCGTGGTTGCCATGGCAATGCTTCTCGTAAAGGGTGGATTGCTATTCTTGGCAGAAGAAAAGGTCAACTGGGCTATAGGGTTGGGAAGGAACCGCTGTGGTCCTATGGGCTCCTTGATATAAGATCTTCTACCCTTCTTTAGAATCCTAGCTCCTTCGGTATCACACCGAAGCACAGAATTCCTATCCCACCAGATCACCTTATTTCAGTATCATATATGTGTTTTTGGTATGTATGCCGCAAATCAAGCCTATGTGTGCCGTGTGCACAGCCTCATTTTGCGACATGGGTGTCGTTAACAAGCAAACCTCGTTTGGTGTTTCACAAGGCGCGATCCGGTTTCCGGCAGTCCCTTTATGCGGCGGCACGACGTTGCTGGGCGGGTCGTGATTTCCTACAGACATAAAACTGGGATGGGCGGCAAGAGTCCACTTCCTTCCCCAACACACAGTCTCATCTGCACACCACCCGCCACCCATTCCAGGCCTCCTCCCACCGGTCTCCTGCCGCTAAATTCCCACAAACATTATTGTTGAACCTATTCCTGCCTGTTTGCTTCTTGCCGTCCCCGATCAGCTTTTTAGCCATTGGCTATTGGCCATTATCCTGTTATCTCCTTGTCTGACAATTAATATAACCCAATGAAATATAGCAGTTGACTAAGCGCTACCTTCAAGCTACCACAAAGCTAAGTTCGACAGAAATATAAAAAATATAACTCGACTTCTATTTTTGGTTACCTGCAACCTGCTACATGCTACAGTAATGCTCAACCAATCGTCTGCTATCCTGACTCCCACTTACTGCCTGTCTCGATTTCTTTGACCACATTCCAGTATGATTGCTGACTGCGTTTTGTTATCACCTCTTCATTGTCAACCACCTGCTACCCATCCTGCTTTCCGATGGCAAACTTCCTTTGCCTATCAACAACTGACTGTCCGTCAGTCCAGGTCCTATCTCAGTGCCTCCACCACACCCCTTACTGCCTTCCCCCTCTAGCACTTCTGTATCCTATTTAGCACTGTCTGACCATTTCGATGCCGTTTCCTGTAAACACCACAGTCTGTGAATAGATCCTTATTGCCCACAACCTGCTTGCCGTCTACCAACTATTTGCTCTCTGTTGCCCTGCTATATTAGGTTGTCAATTCTCACCACTCACCTATCGCTCATGCGCTGTACCCTGATTGCTCTTTTTATCCTTTCACAGCTATCTTTCACTGTTCGCTTACCATTGTGCTTATTATTTAGTATCCACCTAATACAAAGTTTCCATAGGAAACACATAGGGAGTGTGTATGAACATACCCGGCGCATTCGGATAAATAGTGCATAAATAAAACGAACTCATATTGACATGCCACTTTTCCAGAAAAGGTGGATAATAGATACATTATAGACTGGTTTAAGATATAAGCGGTTGTATAATCCTCGGAGTTGCCTCTGTGCAACTATACGTCAACTCCTCGGGGCATACGTCCGCTTGTATCTGTAACCAGTACATATTGTGTATTTATCGCTCAATTCCTGCCAAACACTCAGGCTTAATTTATCTGTTTGTAGCTGCCCTCAGACAATAGCTTGATAATGACATTTACAAATGATGCGCCACTCTTTGCTAGATGCCATTTCCATCAGATAAATATTTCTCACCATTGCCCTTCTACTGTGTCCAATCTATCCTCTACCCATTGCTTAAATCTACAACTCACTGTCTGCCACACCTTTTGCCTTCCTCCTGCAAACACTTCCCTTTTTGGCTGATCTTATCTCCCTCCAACATAATACATTACATGCATGGAAGACATCTGCCAATCGTTAATCATCGCCCATCTTCCTCCAAGTATTACCCATCAACCATCATCTCCAGCCATGCATTCCATCACTAACTGCCTACTGTTGCTTGCCCGTTGCCATCCGTTTTTCTCTTGCCACTCCCAACCCACCACTACTGAATCATGCACCTCTTCCCAGGAGGCACCAATACCCATCACCAAACCATGGCCCATCTCCCATCGATGGTTGTGTACCCATCTTTTTCCCTCTGGCCATCATCCATCACCATTCGCCTACCATTGCCTCTATGTTGCCGTCCAGAATTCTTTGACATCAAGAAGACTCAATATCAATGAGATATCCACGATATGGTTTAGCAAGATGTTAAAGGAAGAACAGTTAACAACAACTGCCACATACCAGTTCAAACAATAATGGACAGTCTGTTTTCTTTGCCACTGTCTATGAATATTGCACCATACATTTGGAGGGGCGACACATGCAGGACACATTTAATCAGTGCGACTCATGAACGGCGCATACGAGTTGCTCCTTCCCTGATATCTCAGGCCGGAATCGACGACGTCGTCCCCTGTGTGACGTCATCCTGGTGACGTGACCTCACACCAGGCCGTGGACGCGCGGTCCTTGGGATGACTCAGTGGGGCAATGCGGTTGGGGGGTCTGGTGGAGAGGATCGCGATGACAGTGATATGGTAAGTGGTGTATGGTGTATAGAGAATATTACAGGGTGTTCAGGGAATAGGGAGATCAACCAGACTTTCTGCCAAAACCCTTCCTCTGCTGTTGTTCTCCATCTGCAATGTCATATATATATATATATATATATATATATATATATATATATATATATATGATATATATGATATACATACTTCAGAAGTTTTCTCTTTGTTGGTAGATTGCATCACATAGCCTTATCCTAGAAATAACATAATGGCGATGAGCATTGATCATCTGATGCGCCAAATATCAGATAACAGAGAATTATAGGGAGGAATTTCTAGTAATACATCGCTACGCATCGCCTGCCACACCATCCGCAGGCAAGAGTTTCTTTAATTCTTAAGTGCTTCTAAGATATTGGAACAGACTTAACCATGAAATGAAGCCTTGATCTCAAAGGCAAACCATCCTGTCTTAACCATGTAGGAGAAGGTACTGGAGCATGGTGAGTTCTAAAAATATAAAATGAATCTGACCTGACACAAATTATGCCATTCGTCCTGTATATAAGGAAGCTAAATGTATTCAATTCTCTAAAAGGATTTACACTTAGATCTCTCTTTCTCCCTGTACTCTAACACAAACATTTGAGGTGTTCGACGTCCGACACAAACATTTTCTGTGGTCGACGACTGACATACGCCAGTTACGTTCACCCGCCAAATACCAACAGCCATTCTCCTCGACTCAATCGAATCAAATTGACATCAGCTGCCTTTAAACCCAAGGCCTTCCTTTTTATTCGCTTTAGATTGCAATCCATGATCCTTTTACCTTTGGGTTATTTTAAGCACATAACATTGTCATCATTGAATTCCAAGTGACTGCAATTTCCAGGCAGGTCCTTAAAGCCTATTGTTGTCATTTTTTCCCTCACTTGTTTGCATCGTATTCATTCGAATCCCATTTTTATCCCTCATCGTAATTATTCTCTCTTTCCTTCAAACACAGAGTCAAAGGGAAATCAATAGAGGTCTGGATTTGAGGCCGGGGCGACTTCTATGTTTGGGGGGTATTTAGATGTTCGGTGATAATAATTCAAGCAATCGGGGGAAGAGCGATCCGCCCACAAGCCAGCCAAATCTCCGCGCCGCTGGTTAGAGACCTCGGGGGGTAATTGAAAGATCTCCATCGGAGGCCGTTTGAGAATGCCACGGTCGCTAGGGACCCTATTATGTTCTCTTTGTGGGAGGGATGGGACTGAGCTAGGGGACCAGGGTAGGGAAAGCCGGGCCGGGTGGGGTGGGGCACTGACGGGTGAGGTTCTGAGAGGTACAACGAGATGTTGCCGGGGATGGGGGTAGGACATACAGAGGGATGTGTGGAAGGGGACATGGGACAGATGATAGGGAGGGTAGGGGTACTTAAAGAATGGAATGGGATAGCTGGGGCTAGGTAGGAGACACAAGGATGGACATGATCTATCGACGAATAACTGTAATGAAAACAATGGTAGTTTGCAGCGTATTAAAAAATTGTTCACAATTAGTTTTGCACTAAGTGTATCACATATTTTATAGGCTAAACTGTCACCTGTGTATTTTACAGGATGGAAAGGTAGTATAGTTAAAGGTAAGAACACTCAGACTAACCTAATAATGGGGAAATGAGTCTCATATATGATCCTAGAGAGTGCCTGGCATCCCCACTTGTCAGTAAATATGTGACATATGGACGAGCCTCGTCATTCCTGGAACTGCTTTTCAAAAATAATACTTTATTGCGTTCATTGTGGCTGCAACGTTCTTCCAGGCAATAAAATAGCATGCTTTATGAATTATAACAATAAAATTGTAACTTATAAGATAATTACAATTGTATATGGAATAACTGCTTTGTTTATCAAAATAAGTTCTTCATGTATGTAAAGGAATTTTATCTGGAGAAATTGGTCTCTCCCACGTCCCCAAGGGGTGTGGAGAAAACGAAAAACCAGTAAAAGAATCATTTTCTCCGTCGTTTTAATGTATGTATTTGCATTCTATATTTTACTTACTTATTTGATATTACTATATCTAGAAGATGGTCATATGCAACGAGAATGTGTTTTGCAGCTGAGTAAAGGAGTAATCATTCAGTCATCATATCATTCTATATGGATAACATTAGGAATTCTATTAAGATCTTTTGGTAGAACCAAGAAGGGGTAAAGGATAGGGATGCGACAGAAGTGTTTAATAATACTAGTATGTTTAATAATACTAGTATGTAGAGAGATTCAGAGGGAAAAGGAGGGAAAAGTTGGGTTGAGCCAGAAAAGAACCGCCCATGGGCAGAGTCGAGCCAAGCGTAGAGATTGTAAACGGACTGCTGTCGGGCACAGGCGGGCCTTTGAAACTTTTGGAATGCCAGAGCACTTAGGCCGAAAACTGAAAGATATGATAATAGAGCCATACACTTATCGAGAAGATTATGTAAAATTAAGGGTAATTTAAGAATTGGATGGTAATTCGGCGAGGCAACATGACATGCGAGGTAAGCATAGCCTCTAAATAAGACTGGCGTGAGTATCCCTGTATGTCGTGCGATGTGTATTTATGGTCTAATAAGGTGTATTTCATTGTTGGCAAACTACGCATATCTTATAGAATTGAAATAAAACCTATAATAATGGGTATATCAACTTAATAATAGGGGCATACGCAAGTATGAGGGATTTTGGTAAGGGAATTAAACAGGATTATGTGGTGTATTTGTGAAAGGGTCTGGGATTGGATCGAGCATAGATCGTAGGTCCATGTTCATACATAGTTGAAGGTCGGAAAAAGCATGGGGTCAGCTGAGGTCATGTCGAAGGCGCTGAGGTAATGGGACCACACCAGGCCGTTCCCGGACTGATGAGGTAATACGTTAGACATAGCACGGACTTAAGAGCCATAATGAATCATGTGTTGAACAGGCGAAGGTCTGGAATGTCAGATGACTGCAGAGACTGTCTCGTATCAATCATGTACAACAGGGAAGGTACTGGATATCAGATGCCTGGAGAAAACCGCTCACATGAACCATATATAGAACAGGGGAAGGTGTTGGATGTCAGTTGGTTGAAGAGAGTATCTCACATAAATCACACATAGAACAGGGGAAGGTGTGGGATGTTAAATTGCTCTAGAGTACAACTCAAATGAATCAAATATAGAATAGGGGAAGATGGCTTTAGAGAGTATTTCACATGAATCACACATAGCACAGGGGAAGGTGCAGGATGTCAGATGGCTGTAGAGAGTATCTCACATAAATCACATCATGTTTTCCACGACCTCTTTTGGCCAATCAGCTATTTCCAAGTCCTACTAGTTAACACATTTTGTATCAGGTGATTAAAGTATGACACGGTTACCGAAGACCTTCAGAGCAAATGTTTGGTATATTTGAGGGTTACTGTCAATTTCTGACAACCATTTTGAATTATGTTTGTCAATAGGAATCTGAGGTAGACAGTTATGGCCATGCTAGCGGCTTGGTCTTTCATGATCTTCTTTTATTAAGACAGCATGGTTGGGGATTACCATTATCAATGCTGTAAAACTATGATTTATCATACCTCGGGAGATACTTTTGATAATTTCCTATCGCTGCTCCCAATTACGTACATATATTGTGTACGGCACCCTGTTCCGTACACTCGTATATATATAGAACATGTTGGGACTTTGGTGGATTGTGGGTGTTTACTTTGACATGGTTTCTACACCTATTTAGTGTAGGGTATCGTGAATTACTGGTATATAATGTAATTAAAGAACAACATACCATATTCCTACATTATACATTACATACAGCCTCCTGTCTCTACCTCGTAAAGACCCCTAAATCGCACCACAGCTTACCACTGTGTCTACCTCGTTAGAATTTCTGGCTTCCTCTACTGTCTCCCCTGGTTCCTTTATCGCCCACTTGGTGCGCTGCTGAGCGGCGGCAGTGGGTCTCCCATGGGGCGAGCATCAATAGAGAAGGACCAGATACGAATCTACTCTTGCAGAACCACTTTTATCTGCAGCCCGGCTTTTTGATGACAGTCGTCGGCTGTTGACGGGGGAAAGGATACAAATTGAGCCACCGTTCTCTGAATACTTTCAGTGACGAGCCTCGACTTGCATACAGAAAAAGATGATAACGACAAACATGCTTAGCGGCGGTAAAAGTCCTTTTTGTTTGATATTTGATATGAGATGATTGCAGCAACTCCCATCGGCCCCCGCGGCACTTCCGGTTCCGCTCCCGAAGCTCAACTTAAATCTCCCGGCATGCCCCTTGATTTGTGACGTCATGATGAGGCAGGAAATGACATTCCTTAGTGTTTTTCCAATGCAACACTGCGCAGGCTTACTACTCAGCGAGCTTCCTTTGCTACCCCCTCCCACTTCCGACCCACCTCCCACCCAATCTGTTCCGCCCATGAATGCATTCCAACACAGTTCCCCACCCCATCCCCCACTTCCCGTCGGACCACACGCCCCCTAACAAAGATGGCGGCCAAAACAAAGCCGCCTCGCGGTACTGGGTTCAGGTCTCGCGAGGATTCGCGAGAGGCGGCCATTGTTGTCGGGGAAAATTGAAATGATTACACGGGGCACGCGGCGGTGGCGCCCCCGTGTGGGGAGCGCCGCGGAATTGCTTCATGTGATCAACATTGCCGGGCGCGCGGCCAGCCGGGCGGAAAACAAACCGCGCCGCCCGGGGAGGACTGATCCGGGCGCCGGAGGACGCACGGCACCCCGGGGACGGCCCACCGCCGGGGGTGAGGAGCGGGGATGAGGGTGGACAGAACGGTAGTAGGGTGGATAGGAAGTGTGTGGGCAGAAAAAGGGTAGATATAGAGGAGGCCACAGGATAGATATAGAGGGGACTGGGAAGGGGCTATGGCAGAGGAGGTGGGGTACAGTGATGAGGGTGGTAGCAGGGTGAAGGGAAGTGGATGGGTAGAAGAAGGGTAGACATAAAGGGGTTGGGTATGACGATAAGGGTGGATAGGGCAGTCGGAGGGAGTTTGGGAAGTATGGGGTGCGAAGGGTCGATATAGAATGGGACAGGGCTGGGGCTGCCCAATGTAGTTGGGTACAGAGATTATGGTGGACAAAGCGGTACTAGGGAGGATGGGAAGTGTGTGTGGAGGGGGGGGGGGGGGGGCAGAAAAAGAGTAGATATAGAGGGGCGAGTGACAGGCGACAGCAGACAGGGATGGGGCACAGTGATGAGGGCTGGGAGGTCCATATAGGACTTGGATGGTATGTCTAGAAAGGAGGAGAGAATACAGATGTAAGGTAGATACAACGTTAAGGGAATAGGAATGAGATGGACTATTGATGGGTAGAGGGTTTGTAGGGGATGTAGGTGAACTATCCTTTAATCATTTCAGGACTTTAATCATTTCAGCCTACTCTTTAGCACTGACACCAGCCAGAGTGTGGAGAATACTAACATTGTTCAATCACAGGCTTAGTCTAAGAAAATGCTTCAGGCCATCCTGATATCGGACGGAGAGGTTGAATACTGTCCATAATAACAACATGTGCTTCAAATCACATTACCTTCATACTTCTTTCGGTCTTCTGAAAGGAAGTCTTGAATCATTTTCTACTCTGCTGACTGAGGATGAGCTATCAGTATAATCAGGTTTTTATCGCAAAAGATTCAGTAGATTAATTAGAATTTATCTTTGTGATCCATGTGATTAAAACCAAGGTGTAGAGGGATTTTGAAGAGCTAAATGCTTGGATTAAATTAATCAAGGACAGCCGAGTGCTGAATAGGCTATGCCGGAGGAAGAATAGTTGAGAGCTATAAAAGGCCTAGCCTGAAATCTGACCAAGGGGAATTGAGAATCGAGTTAAGAATCGAGTTGAGGTGGATAGGACGCCATAACAAGAACAAGACTTATAATAGGATTTCTTGAAAATTAAAGTATTGTAAAGAGTTTCTGACAGACAAATTCAATGCAAAAATAGTTCCAAGGCTTCACTCATGGGTTAGCGATGTGGTGTAAGTTGGACCTGGAGTCTGTTAAACAATTTATGCCGATGAATGTACAGCTTAAAAGCAGACCTCGAACAAGGGCTATCGCCTTATGATATTCAAGATCATTCATAAAGACTGTCCAACCTGACCAAAGGTCGTCCATAAGTGTTGAATAAAGTTGACTCACTTCGTCCATGTGTCTCTATGGCATAACGGGAAATGTTCTTCATATTCGACCCCAGATTAATCCCGGATCTGAATGCATATGACTGCCGGATAGGATCGCCGTGAAATGGTAGAGATGAGGACGTGCCGGAGGAAGGATTACTTTATTGAAGCGTTACAATAACCAGAACTCTTAACCATGTCCAACGCTGTTTTACCGATGACCTATTACCTCTTGCATCCGCTTATTTATGTGTCAGTTTTCTTTGAATTTCTTATTGGTTTTAATATTTGTATACCAATTATATATATGTAGTTTAAAAAAAATCCTATTATGTGGGTCAATAAAGATAGCCAGCTGTCTGCTGTGGTCGAAGCCGTTGCTGGTTTTTATCAGGCGTCATCGTGTTGCAGTTGACACTTAAACACTGGACCGATATATCTAATATCGTAATGATAGATCATGCGGTAACATCATAATAATTTTCTTATTTATTTTTGTTATTGACAAAATTCCCAATGCTGGCGGTCTTACAATTTGTTGAAACTCCTTTCTGTCTCACATGAAACTTGACCGGTTGGTCCACGTTCAGTATGTAATAACGAGTATATACAGATGATAATAAGGAATTTGTATGCTGCGAACTAATAATTTACAATAGTAACTTGTGAATAGTCACTTAAGTCAGGGTGTCATGTTTTGCTAATGAAGGCACATGTCATTGTACATTCGTGTACATGTCATATTCCTGCTAACTGCCCCTGTCTCCACCTTCTTCCAATCAATCTCATGCTAGTTGTCTCCAAGCTACCAACTTCCAGTTCCATCTCCTGGCCAAATACTGGAGAACTCGAACCCAAAACGAAGTCGCCCCAGGATCTCCCTGCCCTGTTTTGATTTCTCCGTGCAATGTATCAAAATTCAATAGTTATTCTTAAGCTCAAATAAGGTTTCTAGTGTAAACCAAGGGCATCAAATGCGATGTACTTGTCGGATCTCTAGCTACACTGTTGCGACAAGGGGAAGCTAATATTGCCTGCACGTAAACAAGGCTCAAGACTAAGATACAATGTCTTCTCAGAAACGGGATAAATTCTCCTTTAAATCACAGGGCGACGTCGTTTCAGGTCGAGATATCTAATAATCCCCTACCCTCCCCCTCTTCTCCAGCCACCTGTTTTGTATCTTCTTCCGCCACTCACCGAACATTGTCCCCTGCCTGCCACTTATTGCCACCTACCGTTACCCTCCTGCCACTGTGTGTTTTTACGATCACTCCGCTCGTGAACAAGCGGCAAAAATCAACAAGTCGAGCACAAATAAGCTGCTCTAAAGAGTGACTCACTTCAACCAGGCACACGCAGCATGGCTTTCCCAGCCAGCACCCCCCCCCCCCCCCCCCCCAGGCCCCCAACTCCTCCCTCACACTCACAGAGGGGAGGACAGACCTCTCGGGAACTGACCTGCCATTGATTAGACTCTCATGGAATCTAGAGTCTGACGCACACCGTCTAAATATTTTAATCCACGACCAAGCTGAGCCTCTGAATGAAGGCAAACATTGTCGCAGGACTCTCGCCGACCCCCGCCCACTCTCCAATCACAGGCTTTGTTGACTTTCGTCCGGCTACTCCTCGTTTATGTGAAGTTATTTCAGATTAGTCAACAATAGTCGGGTATGATTTTAGTCTTTATTCTCGTAAGGCTGACAATGTGATGTAATGCTTCCCAAAAAATATGTTTTAGAATTTAGGCTTTGTTTACTTTTAGTTTTTACCTTTCAATATTTTATCTAGTTAAACGTAGATCCAAAGTGATACTTCTCAAACAGATATTCCATTTTTATTCATGAAAGCACATTAAATTCACCCGTAAGGGTATTTTTCATGCAGTTGCACAACAGTATTTGCAATAATTTATTCATGGTAAACCATAAATATCACAGATACAACAACGGACAGGACAATACAAAACAAGACGGAGCAGCCCATGACAATACAAGTTTGTACAAAACAACTCAACATCTATATATAAGATAATCTATATTAAATTTTCACACTCCAAGGCTGGTACATCGACTGGCTGGCCAAGACTCATATCTTACCATAGTTTAACACAATTAACTAAGTATTCCTTTATAAACATTTTAAATTGAGATCTATCAGCGGTTTCTTGAATGGGTTTAGGCAAATCATTCCATATCAGTGTTCCTAAATGGAGCAGGGATTTTCTTAATTTTACTGTATTTGGGAAGTCATTACTTGTGGAACTCTACATGTAACATTTCCCGTCTTAGAGAATACATCATTCAGCTTAACACTTTGGCGTCGGCTGTTCAAATATGATTTAATTGAACTTTTCAATGAAAATTAGCGCCCAACTCGATATTGCTTAGCTTTTTAAATAAAATCTGGTGACAAACACTGTCGAAGGCTTTTCGTAGGTCGACAAATACACATAGATCGATTTCCCTGCTGTACTTCCACAAATCATTTTATCCTGATTTACCAATGAAGAACGAATACAATAAACCAGTTGTTCTCTTCCCATTGTTTACTTTTAAAAGGATAACTGTATCGCTCAGATCTAAATAAATCAAGATTCTGGCCAGTGGCTTCCCGCAGGATTTTTATATATTCCATTTCTCGACTTTAATAGTGAATATATAATTGATCTGATCACCCTTCCATCTACGGGAAATCGTTTGAAATGACATCATTCATTAGCTATTATTTTTTAAAACAAATTTCATGGTTCTTCGCAACCACGTACATTAAACTGACATTTAGAGACACTGTCAGTAAAACAAAAATGAAGAAAGTACATTACTGCAAATGAAAAATTACAATTCGTGTCCTTTTTATCGTCCCAAGTTATAACATTATTTTGAATGTATATTTTTTAACGGCAAAATTTCACTCCTGCTGAGCATCGATCTTAGCGTGGTCTTGGTTATGTTCGCGTAACCTAAACTGATCAGCTTTTATGGAAGACGATCTTAGAAGATGATAAGGACAATATCCTGATTTTGAGTGTTTAAAAAAGTCTTAATAACGATCCTCATCGTCCATAGGCTTGTCTTACCTACACCATCGGTCTTAGCTAAACATGGCACCGCAATATGTATCAGGATAACATTTGTATATTTTCCTATACCTAAATCTATGTACGGAGGTATAAAGAAGGCAGAGGTACGAAGATCATCTTTGGTCACTTGGTCTTAGTCGTGTGACCTTAAAACTAAATAAATATTTTGATCAAGGAATATGAGTAGTCATATTTATTGATACGACCCTCCGTACTACATACACACAGGCGATGGGTGTAGAGTATAAATACTAGTGGAGAACATAGAATCACAAATATATGTACAAGAGTGCATTTAGACACACAGCGGGAAAGTCTTTTTCATGGTCAATTTGTAAGCAAATTCAAAAGGTCTATAAACACTCCTTCAAATGTATTTTAAAGTCATCACCATATTTTGTCCGTTGTAATATGATTGGTTGTCCAGAAAGTTATGTCCTCCACTATGGTAAGAAAGGTTTGAACGATAAAGATTTAATGAGTTCTGTACGACCATGTTCAAACAACGCAAATATATCGAGATCCTTGTCAGTATCGTAGTCCTAATCGTAGTCCTTCATTTGTTATCCTTTTATTTAAAAAAAAAACTACCTCCCTGGAAACCTGTTTACAGAACACATGGGTTGATTTAGTGCGTTAGTCAGGGTAAAGAATGAATCTCTGAAAACAGGACGATCATCCATTGCTCTTACTGTTGTTAACAGATTTCTTGTGCTTATATGGATAATATTGTATTTTCTCCAGCTTATTACTCCCAACTATTTTATGAACACGAACAGATTTCTGGTTTAAGGATTTCCCCAGTGCATTTTATATGTTCATATTGCTTCCGTTCGATAACACTCACGCCGCATTTACTCCTTATTACTCACCTGACACCCAACACTATCCATCGTAACAGTCTCACGGTGAGAGCGGTAATAGGGTATACATGGACACCATTCAGTGGGCAGGCTGAGCAGCTCACCTGTATAAGCGGCTCCTGAATCTGTACATATCCATAGGTAATAGCCTCAGGAAACACTTTCTAGGAACTGCTCGCGAGCTGCTCATTGGGTTGACAGGTCAGGTGAGGAGTGAGCGAGAAGCTTCCGCTAACTCTGTAGTAGCTGGCAATTACTGTAGGTGATATAGATACTGAAGTGTCATGTCATTATCCCAGGTGAGATATACGTACTTATATAGAACGACGAAGCTTTACGTTTATTCACGGAACGAGAGCTTTGGCCGAGTTCTGTGAATTAACGTCAATTTGAGTTGACTTTGTGTTTTGTATTTAATATGGAGTGTCGTTCTATATTTATCATATAGTAAGCGTTGACGAGGCGTATGATTCAAAGTGCGACTGCACAACCGATCAGGTAAGTCAATTTTCACACGAATTTCGTGCTGGAAAACGTGCTTCCGTTTCCAGATCGTAATTTCATTGATCCGACCTCTGTTGACCCCTGACATGTGCCATGGTTGTCCTGTTAACATTTTTGTGATGTTTTCAGCCTAAATGTTTCACCCTAAAAAGATTTGTAGGCTAGAGACAAAATATGAATAAGGTGATCTCTATCCCAAAGAAATCGGATATACTATATTTATCATATACTTGCAGTGATAATAATTTACCATGAATTGGTGCAGAAACCATTTTGATGTGAAATCAGTATTCCGCTGATATTTCAATGTATTCCGCAGCGTGCCATACATACGGTATAGAGAGAATGTTATGATAGAATCCCCCACGTACAGAGCGGATCTACATCTCAGGGCGTTTCCTCCAGGATATAAAGTTACCTGTATCTGCTTTGTAAACAATTACAATCATAGTTCTTTTCGAGGGTGCCCGTTAGCGATGATCATATTTGGACAAACGAAGCGGCAACATTTGGCATGGCATAAGTCGCGGTTTTATAACAATCATTTCGTATTTACGCAATTGCCATCGAGCAGGCTTCCACTGATACAAGAGATGCTTCACATTGTTGTAAATCAGCCCGCTTTCCACAATGCATATCAAGTTACATTCATTAAGCCAGCAGGATATTTGTATACTGTAGGAAGTAAGCCACACCTGTTGACTAATATAGGAGTAAAGAAAGTTAATTTCTGGAGGAGGTCATCCGACAATGTGAAGTATGGACTGACTGAGTATCAATGGAGGAAAAAGCCTATCTTATATGACTCTTTATGTATTGTTGAATCAGCAGAGGGCTTGTCAATGCTTATAGTGGAACGAGTATCACAAACTCAGACCACTGAAGCTTTAAGATCACTGTCAGTAACATATTGCAATTGTTAAAAATACAAGAAATCAGAACCAATTATGAAATATCACTCATTAAACCTAGAGTTGTTCAATATGTATACAGTTGTTCTAGGTTTGTAATATTGTTCTTTACTTACGTATCATTTTTTGTTTCTCTTATATCTAAGCATCTAGCCAATATTCTAAGAGGTGTTCTATATTCATGCAGTTCTTCTATAGTTACGAAATTGCTCGATATAGTTACATACTTAATGATTATTCATCTGTGTAGCTATCAATATTCTATCCATCCTTGTGCATTTCTGTGAAACAGACCATACATTCTGCCCCCAGGTTTTCCCATTATTCCTCTATTATATTTTTATCAAAGTCGTGCTTCTGTTTACTTGGGTCTCAACATTCAAAACAAATAGGTCTCCCATACCCATATATGCTCGTATCAAGTACACAACTTTATGATTGGCTATTTCCCAAGGCCACCAGATAATCCCTCCTAGATTACCCCAGCTCACAAAGCCTGTGTCGTGCACCGGGCGATACGATACCTGGTAATATGTTCTTTATCATGGAGGCGGAACTACGAGGCCTACAGCCTGGCGTTGACAGGGTCGTGGCGTGGTGAGTCAGATAAAGAGACGGTATGATGTGAGGGTGAGTGTAAGGCTTGTGGACTGAGCACATATGTGCACATACCGCCAATATAGACGGTGATATGAGATATGCCGATATCCGCGCGCCAGCGTCTGTGTGTGCGCGCGCATACTGTGGGGATGATGAGTGGTCAGAAAGGGGTGGGTGGGGGATGGGTGGGGTTAGACGAGCGATAGCACGACGATAGGGAGGAGGGGGAGTAGGTGGCGTATGGAATGGTGATAGGAGTTTGGGATTAGGAAGGAGGGGGAGGGGCACCGAGAGAGAAGGAGACGGAGACAGGGATAGAGAGTTAGCGATTATGAAAGGGACAAAGAGGATGTGAGATATATAGAGATACAGTGCGATACAGTGATAGAGTGAGAGAGAAAATTGAAGAGAATGACAGTGGAACTTTGAAAGAGGGAGTGAGATTAAACATGGGAGTGAAGAAGAGGTCGACAGAAACAGAGAGACATAGGGAGAAAGACACAATAAGAGACAGACGCAGAGTCAGACCAATCGTGAGAGACAGAGACACGAGAGAGAGACACGAGAGAGAGAGAGAGGGAGAGAGAGAGAGAGAGAGAGAGAGAGAGAGAGAGAGAGAGAGAGAGAGAGAGAGAGAGAGAGAGAGCAATACAGAGGCACAGGCAGAGACAGAGAAAAACAGATCAACGGACTTTTCATATTCAATGAGCATCGAACACACTGACATACCTTGCCTAGTTTAGGGAGAGGTTGTATAGAGACTCACTGTGCTGCAAACACTATCCGTCACTGTCTGTGTGATAGCCTTGTGATTTTGGTAAGTATCTTGGGGAGAGTCTTGCTGGCTGTGACCAATCACTACAGACTGAACTACCTCATTGACCTATTGGTGTTTGACATATCAGGGCACTTCAATACGACTGCTTTTGTATAAATCCATACAATATTAGTCGTATAGAAGTGCCCAGCTGCGTCGGATTTTTGAAACCTGCTAAATTACGCTCTTATCCTGGGATTAGACACACAAAACATAGTTTTAGAATGATACTTCTTTCTATATTTTATATTAGTAACTGATTAAGTACCTTCCAGAAAAACTTCATTCTAACAAAATCCGATGAATGGTTTAGATTTGAGAGCCTTTTGAAACTGTGTATAATACTGAATGTTGTCCAACCCCCTAAAATATTTGAAATTTCAAGGAGCGTCATATATGCCTATAATTTGAGAAAAACTAATATCATATGGTGATAGATCTTATACTTGACCCAAAACACCTTTATCATATATCAGATTTAAAACAAAAAGCTCTGAACCATAATTGGAGTGGACAGCACGTTTTTAAAATTACTCAAAGCAATGAAAAAAATAATATTTGTGACCATGATCCTTTATATTTTTAATGAAATGATAATAAGCTACATTGGATACAACTGAAACTTTAAATTGGTAGTTGTCTGATAATTCCACGCTCATTAATCAATATCTCTTTGTCTCCATTTCTCCTTTAGGATTCCCCCCATTCATTTTATTCATGCATATATATTCATACATTCATTCAGCCCAGCTCTTCACATATTGCCCTCCGCGTTGTCTTTCTCCGTGACTCCTTGACCTTGTGCCACATGTTCTTGATGCTGATCGAAATCACGTATAGCGAGAAGGAACGTGAACACCGTACATCGGATCCGGATATCAGCAGGAGGAGAATTACCCACAATACACCACGCTGCTCATACCGCCACGCCCCCTTACGGCTTCGGCTTACACTGCCCTGAGAAGGCAATCAAGCAACATCTATACTTCTCCCTCTCGAGTTATTTCAGTGTCCAGAACTTCAAACCCCAGCTTCAAGCACGCATAGAACCTCCGATAACGCACGGAGCATCAAATGACGCACAGACAATCGGAGTCCTGATGTCTATAGTGACATAGTCATCTCATACACAACCACCGTCTCTGAGCGTCACCTAAATCTACCCTCACTGTGCAGCACTTGAGTCCCGATAAGAATTTAGGTATTGGCTTGCCTTCCCTACATGCCCAGGGATATCACTTGCAGTTTAATAGACTTTCTTATCGTGCACGTGACCCACTAAACGTTTTTCATCATGTGATTCTGGTTTGAGAGTACGTCGGTTAAGGCAATTGTGAGACTAGATGCAAATAACAGGATCCCCCAACCCTCGCCAGCAACAAGCAAAAAAAAATCCAGCGCAGACGACATTTATTTGTAATCTCCAGGCGCAATTTTGTGTTGGGGAATGCGTTTTTGTGTTAATAAGAACACAAGAGGGCAGGCGGCCTGCAACAGCGGAACTATTCATACCTCAAGCGTGGGGACCGATCTGTGCCCCCCGACGCGGAAAGATATCACCCCTCGCCAGGGGGCAGCAGCAGCAGAAACAGCGGTAGTGGCCATGAGGGGGCGCGCACGTCCATCCAGCGCGCATGCTCGATTGGGAACGCGCCATTACTTCCGGTCCATGTCTTCAGTCATGGCAACGATGACGCATGCGCTGTGACGTCCATGTGCATAGCGGTGTGCGCGCGCAGCAAACTGTTGTTCCCGCCAAAATGACGCTGGTTTCTGGCGTCAGTCACCGCGGAGCAGACGATATTTATTCATCATTGATTAAATCAGCGACGCCGTTTAAACGGCGGGTTTCCGGCGTGCGCTCGGCTCCCGCTAGGTGGCATTGATTGCCTATTTCCGGAGCCTTCGTTCCATTCTCTTAACGTGGTGTTTCCGCTGTGGAGTGTTTGCACCGCGGGGCTCGTGGCTAAGGCAAGGAATGTTGATCCTCGCCCAGCCGTCTCTATACCCCTCAGTGGAACTGTTCAGGGCCGCTACTCATACCATTACTCCATCTCATCCCCTTACACCAACAAATACGACTCTCCTCCATAACATACTCAACTCTAACCTCATTATCGCTACAGCGTCACTATACTTACATTACTCCATTAGTGACTAGACAAGGATATCATGACTACAGATTACTCCCTTCGTTCATATACAACGCTGCATAGATGGATATCATGTTCCAAGCACACATCTTCAACCACAGGCAGGAAAGTATTTTCTACACAGTTGGATTAGATCCCTCTCACTCCAAGAACCAATATCGGCCCACCTTCCCATAAACACTGTTTAGCATCAGATACTACCAAGTATTTTATACCGAATCTGCAATGCAACATATATTATTGCAACTGTATTCTCTCACACCCCATCTATTTTTACCACCCTGAAACCCGCATTATATTTCTTGTTTTCTATTATCAGACATTAATAATACACTCAATACAAAAGTATTTGGTATGTGAAGAAAAATTAAAATTTTCCTTCATTTGATATTTTAACTGCCCTTATTATATTACTCACATAGTGCAAAATCGGTATTATGTCGTATGGTGACATAATTAATATTCATTAGTTTCGACTACGAAAATACACTGGGTAAGCTATGCCTCGCTCATGTATTATTCCATGTGACCCCATAGTTTACAACCATCTATCTGCAAAAACAATAATGATTATAATTTTATATCACACATCCACCAACCAACAAGTTTGGATGCACTGTAATAGTCATTGTGGCAAAGCCGAGCAACAATTACAGCACATCCAAACAAGTGCAGTATTGTTTATTTTACAATTCGAATATGGTACTGTATTTATCTTATGTCGATGTCTTGTCTACTTTCTGACGCATTGCCAAGTCACTTATGAGAAGGTACGTGGTTATTCCTATGGCTAAACCTGTACCAGGGAGTAACATATAGGGCACAGAGTAATTGCTAGTTCCACTATCATCCGCCCGGAAATTGTAAGATAGTGCCACTGTGAGATAGTGCCAATCTAAATATCCATCACAGACCAACCGTCACAACACTGCCTACATTACCCATGCCAGTCTCCCTATACAATCCAATGATAACTTTTGGTATATAAATTCGGCTAGCCCGAAGCATACAGTGATTTGACTAAAATCTACTACAAAATCATTTTAAAATCACAAGAATGGTATTGTTATCATGTAATCATGTCATTAATCAAACGATAATCGATCCGGTTTAAAAAAAACTTTATTAGCAAAACTGCTGATATAAGATTGGTTTTTCTAGGGACTGACAAATATTAAATATGAAAAGAGGTGTCCCCTTTACATGTATATGTGCAGAAATCGGAATAAACAGGCAATTGTATATAGACAGGTTTCCACCGCGCATTGCCGGAAAATGATGGAAATACGACCACCAATATATTTACAGTATGCATACACCTGCGGTACCGTGTATACTCCGAACGTAAATATAAGGAAACTCCCAGTTTGGTCCTGTGTTATTCACCTACCCTGGACCCCTGCTCCCTCCATTCACAGCACTCCCGGCCTCGCGAACTCTCGCCTCCCGTCACGTGACCTAGTGGTGCCATCTGGTGGAGCTTGCACGCGTCACGAGGCCTTCACGTGACGTGGTTTGGATCAGAGAGGATCATCTCTGGCCGTAATCCGGGTGAGTGTGTGTGGGGTGGCGGGGATGGTGGTGGAAAGGGCGGGGGTTGGAGGGGGCAATCCAACCCCTCTCACCCCCTCACACACATAATATTTGTAAGGGAGGGGGTGCAACACATGGGGCCAAGTGGATTAGTCATCTAAATGATGGCCGCACATTTGTAATCCCGCTCATTCCTGATTTTGCATTTTTATATTCATGCAACAAGAAATAGTGCCTTGCCATTCATTAGGCATGCACAGTTTAGTCTAATCTGGTCCCCTGCCTGTCGTGTGGGATTGTGTCTGCGTTTGGTTCTTTCTGTCCTCTAATTTAAAACTTTCCTGTAAAACCTGCCTGCATCTTATCTCTTATTGTCTTGTTGAACCCACATGGGTTCTGAATGCAAGGAAATGAGTAGATTTCCACAAACACATCGTCAGAAATATTATCTTACATTATATTTTGAGAACATTCCTCCATATTATCATATAACTTCAGATCGGTGTAAAGAAATATAGATTTGAATCACTCACAGCCTATTGCACTATATTCGTTAAACCCTAATAAAATTCTCTAAATTGATTATATGCTCTAGATACATGTCCTCAAATCAAACTTGATATAGTTGCCTATCAAAAGATACAAGGTCAGCTCTCGGGAGAATCTCGTATTTGGATTATCCAATATATCAACAAATGAATATGCTCCATCTGATAGATTCATCCCTCCCATAATCCCTAGAGGATTCCCCTCGAATGACGCCATTAGAGTGACCACTAGGCGTTCCTGTTTAATGACGCGCGCTTCTCACAGAGGGCGCCCTGAACGTGATCGCCTTGATTGTATCTGATCAACTCATTACTTATTCACAGAATACAAAATGCATGCTTTTAGTTATAGTGCAATTAAGATTGGCCGCGATCTTTATCAATGTTTCTAAATGAGCTACTCATCTTAACCTTGTGGATTCTGAAACCACTTACTTTGTGCCATTTTGAGAGAGAGTTCACCTTATACTCCCCGTAGAAATAGAACAATGTTTGGTCTATATTCAATGACAATTGAGTATATCATATACTTGTGGTCAAACATTTATGATATACCACCCGCTGCTGGGTGTGAAGTACTGGTAATATACGTGCCCGGTGTCTGCATCATTGGGCTCACAAAGAAACGAAATTTAACGCCATATCATGAGATCTGGATACACCCATAAAATAAAAAATGGCGGCTGCTCCCGACACGCTGCAAAGAGTTTGCAATACCGACACAAAGCACTATAAAGCTATCGAAAATTAGCGTAAAATAAACAAAAAAAACACTCAGCATTGCATACACACGCATGCCAAATAAGGAAAGTTCTTCAAGAGAAGGAAAAACCCACACGACCAAGATTGATTCGCTGATAGTGGTCATGAAAGTTACCGGAACATAAGTTATAATGTCACACAGTCACTGTCACTCTCCAAACATGGGTATTAACTGCGTGCAGCAGCAGGCCATAGTGGTTGATACTGGACTTTTATGGCAAACGAGGAGTGAATGGAGGAGGATATAAGTTTTATATGATTTTAACGATTCGGATGTATATAACAATAAGTAAACGCAGTGACTGAGCCCGTAGGCTTTCTGTTTTTATCATTTTGGTTCTAAAATACGGCCCACTGCCTGTGGCGATATACCATATTTTAGAGTCAAATGGCATATTTGACTAGCCATCCCTATGGGTCAGTAGCTGCATTCCCTAATAATACCACAGTTTTTCTCGATAAAATAATGAGGTTATCTGAACGAATGGAAACATACATATACCAGGTATCCATGTATATATCATAAAGAAATACCAATTGAATTTAACCGAGACATAAAAACACATTTCCTCAACATTACCTTCGGATGTACTATTAGATTACTATCAAGTGTAATAACGGATTTTCCGCTTCAGAAATTTATTTCAAACCTTTTTCAACAATATGATGCAATGGAAATAACATTTTTTATTCCCTTATGCCACTAATTATATAGATCAGCATACCATGGTTGAATTTCATACAGAACTTAACATGTCTCCTATAACTTGTCCTTTTGCTCACATACAATTGCGAGTACGAGTATTTCAAGTATCCCCATATATTTCGACTGAATTCTCCTAACTGCTTGGGCTTACTTTAAGTATGCTAATACATGCGTTATAAAGAGTCCTCTAGTCCCTGGGCGCATATATTTACATCGACAGACCACTTTCTCTTTTCCTTAACAGTCACTGAACACAGTGTTTTTGCATCCTTGAATCCCCTTAAGACGTTCTTAACCATAATCGGTATGTTGCATGCCACTTACCATTAGCTGAGTAACAATGTACTGAATTGAATTCTAAAAGGTCTTCCGCAGTTGTTTCTAATTGAATCTATTCTAATTTAGAATTTTTCCATTTCGGATTGGAGGCAATAGTCAATAGCGCTGTTTACAATGTATAGCCTGTGGGAAAATGAGAAAGGAGAAACACAAAAGCTTCTATTGGCTCTATATACATCGTGTTATATCAGATTTCCCTATCTACTATTGCCTATGATGATAGATATCTCATGGTATCAAAGAAGATCAGTTAATATTGTAGAGCCTTCTGCATAATTCTTCGTTTTGCCATCGCATGACATTAACACAACGTCATCAACACAGTCCACAGATTTATCCCCGCTCCTCTGCCCTTTGACCTATGAACCCTAATGGTCTTTGACCTCATGACCTTGACACGTGACCAGTCACGTGACCTGTAGCGTCGGACAGACACATGTAGCATGCTGGTCGCCGGCCGACCTTCAACACAATGGTCCGGTCAGCCGAGGCACCAGCGGAAAGGTAATGGTGAATAATTTACCAAGTGAGCCTTTACTATCATCGAATATGTTTCCTCTTTGATTGGATTTGATCATTGCTTCTTGATCGAAATATTTTGAACTAAAAAGGAGGAAATAGTCTACCTTAGATTGATATAATATTACTCAAAGAAGAACAACTAAATTGACTCATTTAGAGGTCATTTTGGTCCAATTTGAACTGACCAAATCTCTAATACTGTATGGCTTAGGCTCCCTGTACTAAGTCTACTCTAAGATAGTGTAATGGAGCTCCTACAAGGTTTTTACACCTTTGGGACTTCCTATTAACCTCCTAAATGTTTAATATTCCTACTGGATCTGAGGGTAAATCATTTTATGTAATGGACGTATGAAATAACTGGTTCATTATCCTTTTCTTGTCTATATATATCCTACTTTTTATATCCAACAACTCCTGATATACACCATTCAGGTATAGAATGTGTTTTTCAATTCAAACTAAGAGCTTATTTGGCCTCATCTTATAAAGTAATAAAAAAGGGGACGTAGCCAATACGAAACATGAGACTTGCAAGCTACTTCACGAAGACAAAGGCTAGAGGATGTAAACTGCATAATGACTTTGCCATTTACGAGGTAACATAAATGTTCCGTATTCACGTACTCTTAGGAGACATGGTATGTGTATGGAATATGTTCAGAGATATCTTGGTCGGAAATACCCACCGAGTTCGAAGTTCCAACCAAAATATCGAGGAACTGTTACATGCAATACAGGTTCCCTCGCCATCCCTCCTTATTATCATATACCGGGATTTAATTAAAACACCATTTTGGAACTTAGGACTTTCGACCTTAGGACTTTCGACCACCAAAATGACACCACCCTCAACGAATGTCAACTTCTGTTGGAAGATAGTATCATATGTAGTACGCCACTGTGTTGAAGAATGAAATCAATACTACTAGGGCGTATAAATGAGATATTCGTGCACCGGTATATTATCATATAATGACCAGCAACAAGCACCATGCATACAAGTGTGGCACTGCAATGTTTATATACCTTCGAAACCCCTTCTGTGTATAAAAAGTAATTTGTGAACTGGAAAAATGGTGTTTGCACATTGCTCAGTGTGTATACAGAGGAGGTCGGTCATTATGATCTGCTTCCTGCGCACCCTGTGTACGCAGCTCTCGTGACTAGACAGTTGCGCATGCGTCAGTCTGCACTGTGACATATAAATAGATGTTAGTACAAGGTGTGCAGAAGCCTGACACAGGCTGTGGGGGAGAAGTATTTCGCCCTTTAAGAAAGGATATGGCTACGGTTTTAACTATTTGACTATATGTTTCCTGGTTTATACTTTGAACATTATAATAATGTCTGGAATGATATATTTGATTGAAAACATTACTTTTACATTGCAGGTAAGTTCTGAAGTTATTGCATGAAAGATGGTCATTTTCACATTCATATGAAATCCACAAGACAAAACATTGGTAGTTCACCAACCATACCAGTACCATCGTATTAACTAGGTGTATGGGACAGGGAAGAGAATAAGCTAGTATCCAAAGAATACGAGTTAATTTTAAAACTTTAATAAACAAAAGCTACATTCAATAATGAAAGAGTTGCTTAAAATGCCAAAGTATTGTATTGGAAACATGAGGCGGTACAAATAGAACCACAAAGATTGTCATTAAGGACTAAAATGATATTATAGATGTCTTTGCCCATAGGGAATCACAAAAACCGCATATTTCAGTAAAATCCCGCGAGACATCTCTTGATATTAATGTAACGTGATCCTCTATTGCACAGTATATAAAACCGTTTATAATACCCACGCCTCCTCTGGAGTGCTCCTGCCTTTTTACATAGTATACATAAAGCCAGTGATGTTCAGTGCACATATGCCAGTCATGAGAACTATTGGATAGGTAAATGTTATCAAGTACATACTGAGAGTGTTGCGTAAAGCCTCAAATTATTTCACATCATGAGTTGAAAGTGGCTCTGAAATTGAAATAAACTGAATATCAAGTTATATCACAAATACATTCTTAAAATGTTTCTTTAAGTGATTTGATAAAAATTCCGCATTACATTGTCCAATGCAGTCACATGAAGATCACGGGAGACAATAGTGTACTGCCCAAATCCCAGAGTGCAGTGTCAGCAGCACGATGACTACGTAGTGTAGTGTCCTCAATTCATAGCAGTAGATGGAGAAGTGAAGCTTCGTGGGTAGCAGCTATATCAAAGGCACTTATATAGTCCTGCATCCTAGCAGTTGCGTCATGCAAAAATCTTGATGATGATTTTGAAGTGACATGCTAGAAGCTTGCTCCTGTATGCTATACATACGACTATATAACATCATATGCACTTGGCAAATATCACCATGGTACTTAGGGATTTTTTGGCTAAAGTAGTCTAACCCTAAAGAAATAATGAATCTGTATATATATATATATATATATATATATATAGTTCCTTTAAACCTAATTGTACTGGTTATATGAAATCGGTGCAGTATTATGGCTCAAAGCTGTGGAATATCCAACCAAGTTATGTGAGAAATGTAGAAACCTATAAAGGATTTAAATCGCTTACGAAGACTAAAATATTCCAAAAACTTGATAGAACACCATTTGTACTGGACTGATTTGTACTTATGCTGGATGGATATCCAAGATGATGTTAATAGAAATAATTCACTATCATAGGTGACTCATTTCAGTGCTATTTATGTATTTCTTGTTTTTCTGATATATCTTGATGAACCTTACATTGTACTTCTATCTACTTTGTTGCGGACACTGTATGGACACTGTTTGGCTCAGCCATGAAAAACAATTGCCATGACAATTGAGGCTCTGCCACTTTATTGGACCTATGACTAATCATGTAGTCTAAAAATGATTTGAATGTATACTTATAAATGGTTACAATAAAGAAATCGATTTGAAAAAAAAAATATATATATATATATAAATGCCGACTGGCTTAGGGAATATATGAGACAATAAGTAAGTGAATGAAGACAAGGATAATAAATAGTGTTTGGGCTAGGTAATTTATTGACACAACCTGCCAAGTAAGTAATAATAATAATGATAAAAAAAAAATCGGTGAGAGTTGACAGGTGCAGTCTCTAGTCACCTGGAAGTGCGCTCGCAGGCGCAGTGGTGGTAGTAAAAGGAGTTGGCGACAGGTGGCGCCTATAATTTCTCCGCATAAGAATATAGCCCTTTTTCAAATGGTAAACAAAAGCATGGAGGCAACATCAGGGAGGTGTCTTTAAAACAAAGAAGGATAATGATTGTAAGACTATGATTAGGACCTATAACAGTGATACCAACTAGGATATTCATGTCAGACCGTATTTCAAACGTGGTCGCCAGAAATCCAAATCATTTTTTCATCAAGTTTTTATATTTTTATTTTTCCTTTTGTATTGGAGGAAACTTTGTTATGTCCGATCAATTTTACATAGCAACGGATCAATAAAATGTAAAAGTTATTGCCTTCTCAACAGGTTAAATTTACGACTTTTCAGTTCACTGCACGAAAACCCCCAATTCTTCTCATATATATATGCCCTCGTGTAAATGCATGTATCCGATGTACATTGGCATATTTTTACATATATACGTTAACATTTCACGTCAGCGTATGTGATGTATACAATACAGTTTATGTGTCTATACGGAAGCGTAATGGCTGTATTTGCCGCAAAGTGTATATGAAGAGAAATATACTGTGCGTGACATATGTATGCCAGTCGTATATATGTTATACACGTTTGGCGTATATAGATATACATGTATGTATACTGAATTTTTTTTTTAAAGGTTCAACACCCAACTGCCCTACTAGGAAACTTGTTGGTTTCTTCTTTAATACAGCATGCCTTATATACGTGTACAGTCATCCAAAACCATACAGAATGATGATGCTTTGAAAGTATGATCATAATTTTTTTTTAAATACAAGAGAATACTGGCTTTATTATATGTAATTAATGAAATGATACTTACTAGGGTTTACGAAAGATTTTATTATCAAAATTGATAATGTAACATTGTTTCTTTTGTATACCATAGACTATTGGCAAATGAAATAAAAACAGCTGTGGTGTCCCCTAGGAGCAAGGATCAGAATTATTGGATAGTGGCATAAACACAACAGAATCAGGCATATATATGACATATATACATATATATATATGACATATATCACTGTTACATGGACACTTATATATATACGCCTATAGATGAAGCGTATACACGACGGAAAATAGGACTACCATGTTTACACAAAATCATACCTATATATGCCAGGCGTATACATATGTAAAATAGGGGGATTCGTGCAGTGGTTATCGTCTCATGAGACTGTCCTCTGTAAGAAAGGATCATTTTTAGGTAACGAGAATGCAACAACGAACACGATAAGCTCAATTTTTGAATCGTTCTTTCTTTTAAAAACACCTCCCAGGACTCACAGGGGGAATGTTTGGGAAGATCTTTAGGATCCGCAAGGTAAATGTCGCAAGGCATACCCAGCACTGAAATGGTTAAAGGCAGGCCCTTGATTGGTTGACTCGGTGTGGAGCACCTGACATCAGTATCTGACAGGATGTATACCACACATGCAGAAAGATGTCGGCAATACCCGGCATTTACACTAGATGACTTAGAACTTGACAACTATAGACCATCTAGCCAATAGTCGTCAGGTGGTAGTCGATGACGCAATATCTGTCTCAACAGTCCTCGGCCGAAGAATTTCCTCCAGAGTTTACACTAGACGACTTTTAATAGAAATGTACCGCCTTGAAATAGTCGTCCTCGTCAAATCGTCTGCATATCATCAGGTGGTGCCAAAAAGTATAATCTGACATAATCAGACGATATGTAGTCGCTACTTGTTTGGCTTTTATACGGACGAATTCTGCCTTTACTGCTGAAAGTCGTCAAGAGGGGCTAAATTCAAGGATCTTCACCAAGAATGGACTAGTGTAAACGCCATATTAGGAAACGGACGGCAAATAACGATAATACTGTTCATTGTGCGCTCAGGATGGGGTTGGTGGGTGGTAGACGGAGAAACAAAACGGAGGTAGGTATAAGCGGCCAGCTCGGAATAAGCCGTGGCTGGCCGAGCTTCGTGTTATGATGTATAACGTTGACACAGCCTGCGATAACTGAGGGCACAGGATGGCACCCTGGAGTAATCCAGGCCTGTGAACAGCAGTACACACCACCCGGGCCCGCCTCTACAACCGCCTCCATATCTATGGGGCGCTACGTGTTTTAAAAGCATATCAGACAATTCACGTGGTAAAATCAAATCCCATGTTATTTTGCCAGTAGTATAATATGATAATTTTAAGTGTTATAGAATCATTTATCAATTATTTACGTATTTCAGCTGATACATGTATTCGTGTTGCTTAGCCTGTAGTGCGGCCGACTTTCACCAGATGGGGTGTTCACAGCTTAGATCTAAAATTATCCCAAATTTTTTGCTTACTATCGACTTTGTTTACATTTTATAACAACTGTTTACGTGAGACTTTGTGATGTCTGTGACATCGCGTCATAAATTATAAGGTCAGTTGATTTCTAAACCAAACAGATTAAGTGTTCAAAGTATGATGGTATGGCGCCATACCGACTCAACTACCATTTGCATAGCAGAGGTTGGTATTTGGAGTATTTTTAGGCATAGGTGTATGGTACACGTGTGGCAATGCATGGTCTAATTGCAGTCTAAAAAGTATAGTTCACTTTCCCTTTTTAGAATTAATTGAAACACTGTTTCCTGTATATTTTCTCTATATATCGATAGATTGATAGCCCTATTTACCAATCGGGTGGGACCAACAAGGACATAAAGTTGTTTATTGTATACCTGACATTAGAATAAACTTTAAGGAAACGGATTTTAAGCGGGATTCACATGATGCGATTCATGTACCTCAGAGGATGTTTGTCAATGACAAATCCTGCCGAGATTCTTTACACAATCTCTTCATCTAAATTGTAGAGTTCCATTTCCCTTCGACATGCTATCCCCCTGCAATTGTTGGCGGCATTGCCCCTAAAAAGGAAAGAAGTTCATGAGAGTCTGAACCCTGTGACGTACATGAATCCCACCGTATGAATTCCACTTGAGCGGAACCCAGTGAGTGAACTTGTTATTATTGATGATTTCGCATATTTAAACTATTTAGACTGTATTACGTGCAAGCCTCACGTTAGATACTTCAATATCTGGTTATTGCTAACCTTCACTCATTCCAGGGAGTTTCTGAAATGTCACTGAAGGCACGGTCAAATTTTCCGCGATGACTTTGCTCTCACTACTCTCGTCACTAGCACATTAAATCTCGTTAGTGCGAGGAAACACACCATAGTGGGCGATACTTGGTGTATACTACACCCCCATTAGAGGGTCCTATTTGATATAATTAGGAACTAACTAGAGAAATACTTCTAATAATGCATGTAATAAATGCTCTCACTGGCAATCCATGTCGGGACTTTCCATGTCTCACCTGTGGCAATCAGCAGTCCCCCAAGTAAATAGCCATCATCCCATAGTGACAACAGGGACCTGTTTCACTAAATTCATGACATTAGGCCTAGACAGACATCAACAGCGGCACCAACAGTGTAAGCAACAGCAGAAAAAATGTTGTCGGGTTTCAAAACGCATGTCACAGTTGATGTCAAATATCAGCAAATCGGATAGGCCAATTTTCTTCATATTTGGGATGCTTATAGGTTATATGTATCCCTTACTCACGCTTAATTCCTACGGGAAGTGAGTGAAATTGTCTGAAACTTTTGAAACAGGACACACCGTGTTTGGGGTCTGTCTTGTCCTAAGTACCGCAACTTGTGTTGATCTGTCCGTATGGTGTCACAGACGCCATCTAGACATGTCACGAAACTAGTGAAACATGTCCCTGGACTATTATCCCACTGTGACACCAAGACTATATACCCCCTGCCTGGTCACAGCATGGTGGCCTGACGGTCGCCAGCGCTGCGTGGTATGTGCTCTGACATACATACCTGCCCCTGACTGTGTGAGAGGCAGGCCTATTTTCCTTTTAGATAAAATTACCATTGGGAGTGATTGATTTATAACAGCTTCAAAAATTGGTGTAATTCTGACCACATTCTGTTATTTTCATATTAAACCAATGCAACATCATGTCAACAGGATTCAAATGTAACATTGATGAGAACCACATATCAAAATTAACCGCCAATTCAAGATTTATATGTATTTCTTAATTCCGTGTCTCAATTCATATTATCCGTAACGCTTAACTTAACGTGTTTTTTTCTAAACGAAAGGACATTGAAATGCGGATACACATGGTAACTATGCTGAGAGACCAATAGGGTATATCAATCTATATACATATGTATAGTTGGATCGGCGATAACGGAAAGTTTCAATTTAGATCCACGAATAATTTTATTGTTCTAGAAACATATTGCACCCCACAGAGCCCTACCCGTAAACCAGGCTGCTATGAGGCCCCTTTATTCCTCTTTGCCGTCACCCTTACATTTTTGCTGCCTCTGCTAGATCAGTCAAGCCTGAAATTGGTGTTCGATTTGCGCGCTCCGGTCACTAGGGGGAGTGGTCCTAACGCATGCGCGGTCACAAAAGTCGAGCAGACGACAATCGGTACATGAAAGCCTGCTCGGGTCGCGCCATCAGTCACGCTGAGCCCGAGAAACAGCGAGATCGCCGTTTCTGTGCGTCTCAGAAGGAATGAAAGAGCGACGGAGGTGGACGAAAATAGGAAATAGATCATGCCTAGCCTTGACATTGAATAATGGCAAAATCCTGGCCATAAATAATCTCAAAGATGTATTATATATATTTCCACTGCTTGAAATAATTTACAACAGTAGGTTAATTCCTATAATTCTACTATGAATTTGCCCTTCTAGTACATTATACTAGTAATTTTTAGTACCACGTAAAGAGGAGGCCAACGGCCAACATTTGTGAAGGTTGAATGAGAAGTCTTTGGTGGTAAAAATGGATACAACTAGACCAAATGATAAACATATAACTATGATGCTATACCACTGCTTGGTGAATCATATTTTTGGTATCCATATAGCTTGAGTTTTTATACGAAGGCTGAAAGTTCCATACCAAGGTTAGCCACGTAACATATTCTCAGCCGATCAGAGGCCCTGTTATGGCAGAAGATATTGTAGACAACAGTGGCCTACGACAGCCGTTGAATGGACATGTTTGAAGTTTAGAAACATGACATATTTTCATTATTTTTCGGTATGTAATAATAAGGGAACAAATTACCGGTGAAAGAATCCCGGAATTTCTTAGTCTGAAAAATGGGGGTGAGACCCACGTTACGTCTTGACCGTGGTGTGTCCAAATTAGATTAAATAGGTCTGCCACGGCTAAAATAATTTAAATATCCCACTGTTTTTGAAGTGTATAGTAATAAAGAAACACTATGCCTGTGCATGTAATTTTCTGTTTACCTCACACGTTTCTCCGGAGGTTTAAACCTCCTTCTACGAACTCGGTTCAAACCTTCGACAAAAGATGTTCGGAAACCGGAAGATTACTCCACAAGAACACAGTTTCTCTATATTACCTACTCTATTGATTAAACCTAATGTCCAGGTGAAGATAAGTACAGCATTCCCTATCTATATCACCCCCGGAATGTTTGTTCCATAGACCTAGAACTGGATGTACTTGTTCTCCATGCATCTACAAGTATTGTAGTTCATTCTCCATGGTCTATATCCTGTGTGTCGTACATTTGCGTAGTGTGCACAGGGGTGCGATAAATAGAGACAGCAACTCGTTTTGGTCAAAGTCAGTGTTCTGCACAAGTTTGATGTAGAGTGATATGAACGAGGCAAGAGTCGATTGAGTCAAATAAGTACACAAATAATTTCTTGTTTTATCAAACAGACTGATATGATTCGATCTATATTGTTTTATCACAGATTTGCATATACGCAAATATGCATGTATACATCCTAGTAAAATATTAACAATGCAAGTATATATAAATTCAAACAATACCGCTTTACCCTGACGAAGGCAATCCATACCGAACTGTTGGATACTCAACTCAAAAAGAAATGAAGCCAATAAAGCCATTCCTACATAATACGGTGGACTCATGGTTGTTTACAATTAAATCCATTAAACCACATTAGAAATTTAATGTGGTATACATTAGATAAGATAAGATAAAAACAACATTGATGTAACCCTATGAAGCTACTTTATTGTATTCCGACAATTTGTAACCTGAGAGACGCCCGCGGGGATGACATGTAATACTGTATCAAATTGTATCCTTTGTATGAGCCAGTATTTCACCGACATTTCCATATACTACACGCATTTCCCAACATCGCCCATAGGCAGGAGTTCCGGTCATCCATAAAGTATGTACGCAGAGAGGGGCTAGGAGGGGTAAGAGCATTGGGACATTTTGCCTACATCCCTTCCTTTTGCGTACAAGATGAAGATGGGTATCAGAATGTCTCTCTCCCGAATTCTTCAAAAAGTGTGCGTATATGGTTTATGGATGATCCTATACATTTATATCACATATGTGATACCGAATCTTGAAGATAGATAGTTTGATCTAGAGTGTATACTTTGGAAACAAGTGATGAAAATGTTGTTGTGTATTCAATCTAATTTCAATACGAATAGAATAGACTATCCACATAAAAACTCACTTATGAAGATCAACAGAACACTGGTGATGTCAGAAAGCTACCTCTCAGATAGAAACAGCTCCACATCAAACACCCTGCAGAAGATGCCATTAAGATGAAGCCCTTAGAAGGTGCCTGCTCTAAGGGCATGACCATGGCCCTCAGGCCGCTAGTTCCCGGCAACAACTTCCGCTGGATCCTCGCTGGTATCTGCCTGTGGTGGTGGCGGTTATCTATGTTGGTTCAGATGCCCCCCACCCCTCCCACGTCCCTCCCACCTCCCTCCCTCCCACGCCCGGAGACACGGCGGCGGCTCCGCCCGCTCCCCGTCTGATATACGACGTCTCTGTTTGGTCAGATGTCCCCGGAGAGGGTCCTCCCGCCGCCCGCCGCCCACTTAATCCACGGGCCGGAGCCGGGATTAGGCGGCGTATACACCGGCGACGGGCGGTGCGCGCCCTTTGAAGTCCTGTGTATGCATCATACAGCGACGACCACACGTTAGTCTCGTCTTTCTACGGGTATGGTTCGCGGAACGGGTGGCGCCGTGTCGGACAGGCAGGCTCAACAGGGCGACAATACAGGCGACATGAGGGTGCAGGGGTTGGACATCAGTACAGGATGCCTGAATGTTGTACAAGGGTAGAACATAAGTAGGGGAGGGCAAGGAAATGGTTGCAAGTTGGGATGTAGGAAAGGCATCCGAGAGTGTGGTAAAAGGGTTGGACTTGGTACAGGATGTGAGAATAGGGTGTAAGTTGGCAGGAACAATGTTGAAATGAATATCATGGACTGTAGCCAGGTTTAAGTTTGTAAACAACAGCGATGAGCAGTGCATGTCCTTTGAAGTCCTGTGTATGCACCATATAGTGACGAACACTCGTGCACATTAATCTTGTCTTTCTCTGGGTATGCTTAATGGGATGGGTGGCAGTGTGTTGGACAGGCAGGGTCCACAGGGCAACAATACAGATGAAATGAGGGTGCAGGGGTTGGACATACTATGGGATGCGTGAATGTTGTACATGTGTGGGATATAAAGAGAGGAGGGCAAGAAAATGGTTGCAAGTTGGGACGTAAGAATGGGATGCAAGAGTAAAGTAGAAGGGTTGGATGTCAGAATGTGGTGTAAATTGTAATTCAGATTAAAGAAAAATTGGGGGGGGGGGGGGGGAATGGGATGGGATGTGGGAATATGGTGTAAATTGGTATAGATACCATGTCAAAATGAACATTGTGGGCGGTAGTCAGGATTTGGTGGTGTAAACACCAGCGAAAGGCATTGCACACCTATTGAAGACCTGTGTGCATCATATAGCGATGAACGCACATTGGTCTTGTCTTTCGCCGAGTATAGTGAACAGAAAATGTCATGTGAGAGAGACAGGCCCCACAGGACGACAATACAGGTGACATGAGGGTGCAGGAATTGGACATAAGAAGGGATGGAATGGGATGTCTGAAAGTTGTACAAGTATTTGGATGTCTGAATGTTGTTGGCTTGGGGCATAAGTAGCAGGTTGAAGGGATAGACCAGCGACACAATGGGATGTCTGAAAGTTGTACAAGTATTTGGATGTCTGAATGTCGTTGGCTTGGGGCATAAGTAGCAGGGGAAGGGATAGACCAGCGACACAGGGAAGCGGAAACCCGCATGGATGACAAACATAAGAATATGGTTGCAGGTTGCGGTGTTAAAATGGAAGACATAATAGAAAGGTGGGACATGGGATGGGGTGTGAGGATAAAGGGTGCAGTATGAAACATCAGTATGTGATGAGAAAATATTGTGTATAGGTAAAACGGTAGCATAGGATGTGAGAATACAAAATTTGGGGAAAAGAGAGGTAATCGGTTTAAAAAAATGTTTATGCAGTTTATTGGTACTATTTGCGTTTTACGTCAAGATTCCCTTGCATGTAGGCATGGTGATCGTACATTTGTTGTGCTTTTTTAAAGAATTTATCCATATGGTGTCTATGCATTAAAAGAAGTTTTACTTTATCGTGTCCAGTAAGCGAGAGGAAGAATTTTCCATCCGACTAAGGTAGGAGGGAACAAGATGGTGTTACATTTACACCCTCAGCACATTGTGACAGGTTAATAGCACCAATTGGCGGGGATACCATCTGACAGTAGATTATTACACAGTATGCGTCTTTAAATAACATTGGTTCAAAAAGGTGGAAGAAGTGAGATCCTATTTGATGATGACATCCCTTTAGTGGTCGGGGATTCTGTTATCATAAATATAGTCCCATAGACCGATATAGTACCTGGAAGAGGAGGGGTTTTAATGATTATTAACATGCAATATCTAGTGATTTTTTCCAACGTCAATCAATCTAGGTTAAACAAACGACTAATTTTACACTATCACACTATATGTGGAGGAAGTAGGAATTTGGCTGAATGTAGAGAGTGATAGAGAGAGGGAGAGGGAGAGAGAGAGAAAGAAGGAAAGAAAGAGAGAGAGAGAGAGAGAGAGAGAGAGAGAGAGAGGGAGAGAGAGAGAGAGAGAGAGAGAGAGAGAGAGAGACAGAGACAGAGACAGAGACAGAGACAGAGAGAGACAGAGAGAGACAGAGAGAGAGAGAGAGACAGACGGGACTCAATCCCCCTCCCTACAGATCAGGACGGGAGGAAAGACCACCAGCCATCTACAACACTGGAATACCACACTATCGCAAGACACCTGACGAGACCCACTGGGGTCAAATACACAGAGTTAGCGTTCCCATAAAATACAAGAAAAACGAGAGGCCCAGAGCTGTAGAGACCTCACAGTCAGGCTGGAGTGAACAGAAGATGTGATACGACAACCAGTAAGTGACTACGTAACAGGCAAACCACAATGACAGTCAAAGAGGTGAATGCCGTTTACCATATCCTACATAAGCAGACGAGGAGGCACACAAAATATATGAACAAAACCATAAAGGAAACAAAGTGAAAGAACGCTTTCATAAAACGTGATGGCCACCGCAAGAGTGACAACACAAAGACAGGAAGGCCCTACGAAAAAGTAAAATTATCAATAAAAATTAAAAACAAAGAAACAACTACAATACAAAGATAGAGGACTCAGCTCCACTGCCAGTTCACTCAAGCCCGAAAGGAAGCACCGTCCGCCAGCTCAAAACATATATCGAATGATATTCGGTATTCTATAAGAAACAATAACAACAAAACGGCCAAATTAGGCAATAATTATCAAGTAATTTACAGGCATGCTATCTTATGGAGCAGCCCCTGCTACGAACCCGCAAAACAGGTCAATCTATTCTGGGCACTCCCACTACCTATGGAATTTCAACGTGTGCTTTTTCTATTCTCGGTGCAGGGTCGGCGGGCAGCAGGTGGACATAATCTTGAACCAATTCAAATAACCTTAAACCTGCAAGGCTACCTGCTTTATATATATACTGTGACTGAGACAGACCTCTCCACTCACTCTTCTCGCCCACGACAGCTGCTGCTACAAGTTCTCTCTCGCACGCCGTCCCCGACAACACCTTAAAATAATTATTTCATCAAAATATCAATTATCTTGATAGGGCTCAATAATTTGTACATTATTAAGAGCCGTTTTACTCTTGTTTTTATCACCTACCATTTTTATCTACACAATGTAATAAAAAAACTCATTTTAGTTGCCTATGCGTGTCATGTTCATTATAAGTTCCCCCCCCCCCTCCTACTAACCATATAGCAGGCTAGATGATGGAAGAGCCTGCAAATCCAACCAATGGGAGACGCGGAAACGGGGTTGACAGAGACAGGCGAGAAATTGAACTCGCCTACCTCTCTACATTGTGGTCGTAAATGCGGTATGGGTAGGATCTACACGCCAAGTCATACCCTTGTATCTAGTGGTGAGCTGCTCTGCTTGTACTGAAGGTTTAGAAATGAAAATTAGCAATCTTATAGAGAAAGACATCGGCTTTCAGGCGCACGCATTATTTTCTGTCTAGGACCAATATATATATAGAGTCTCCAAATATTCTATTGAAGGTCAAAGGTCAGAGATGATACAAATTCATAAATCTTTATGATTGATATGAATAAGATATTATTTTGAAAACTTTCCAAACTTCCGCACTATAGTTTTTATTCAAAGGAAGCGATATTATTACACTATATTCTATTTAGAACATCAGGATATGCTTTTAATTCCATTTTTGGTTGTCATTGCAACTATTCCTTCTATTTTCTAATTCAAAAGTGGATTTTTAAAAGAAATTCTATTAAAATAACCTTTGATTTAGAACGATAAGAATTGACCTCTCAAGAAAAACACTGTATGGGAATTCTTCAATGGCCATGTATCGATAATTTTATAATGTACATTCATAGGAAAAATCGATTGCAGAAAGCTATGGTTCTAATGTGGATTAGAACAAAACAAAACATCCAGTCTTCTGTCTATATGATAGCAGCTACCCTGGATTCCATGTAAATTGTTACTAAATTGTCTATTTTGTTTCCTGCCACACTGGCAGAGGAAAACTCGGTACTATAGTCTTCTTTGGATTATTTAACAACATCTTCTTAGTATGACCTACCATGCAATCGGATGAGATTAAAACATGTTAAGTAGAGAACATACAGGAGTGGAATGACAATTGTTCATCACCAGTTAGCCACAGGAAATTCACCTTAGTTACCAGGTGTGGTGTGAATAAGTGACATATTAAATTTCTGTAAAACATTCCCTTGTCATGGTAATCAAATTCGGAATCAAGTGCAATAACTTGCGGTTTCTAACGGGATATGGCGGTTATGTTTAAGTGCTTTGTCCTTTTCAGACGCACCTTTAGCACTGCCCTTTCGCCTGATTTAGAAGGTTGTTATGGCAACCAATGAACTTTAAAACCTAGACTGTTACCTTTAGATAGTTATATATGTGGAAAAGACTTGGTGATATTTCTCTTATATAGGTAACAATTGGTTGGTATGAGACTACGTGAAAGGGGTTCGACAGTATCCACCGTGTTTCTTAGTAACTTCTATTTTTGTTTTAGCATGCTTTAGGTATAAATCTTGAGCGTTCCATTTGGGTCATGATATTTCTCACAAATTATTCATGGCCAAGTACAAATATAGAATCAGCGTTTTGAATGTGAAAAATGTTCTAATTAGAGAATTAATTGAGGTATAATTGAAACTTGTCTCAAAGCATGAAACCTGATATCCATGCCTCCTGTATAAAGTTTGAGTAGAAAAATACAGTAATTGTATTGGTAAAAATTAATATGATGGCTAAAACAGATTGTTCCATAATGTAGCTAAAATACGACACTGACATTTGTCAAATCAGGCCTACCCAGCAGTCTGGATGCAGGGAGTAGGCGGTCGGTTCCATCGACGGGGAATAAATCAAAGTTTATTAACCATATGGAGCCCGATTGCCTTTTGTGTATTGGCAGAATTGGCAAATCCCCGCATGCGTCTGCCAATGGGCACGGCGACTTCCCAATATCGACATATAGACAAATACTGCCCTGCCATGCATCGACCGGCCGACGGACGACGCCAAATAGCCGGTAAAACCAGCGCCCCACTCTAAATAGTCGTCAGACCCGTTACCACTGAGCGGAACAGTATTTTAACGTCAATCATGACCGTCAGGGGTCAGACCAGCGCAATGGGGGAAAATGGTGGCGTTTGCAGGAGGGGAAGGTTGTAAGTCGGGTACGGGAAGGCAGGGGAGGGGTGTGTGTGTACTGAAGGAACTATCCAGTGGGGGTATAGGGAAGAGGAAGGGTCAAGGACAGTAACAGCGTAAATGCCAGGCGTAGGATAGAGAGGGCAGGCAGCGAGGTGTCAAATAGGGGCAGTGTGTAGGACAATGACAAGGCAGATGTCAGGTTTTAAGACAAGATTGACCTAGGAAGTGATAGATTAGTGTACAAGGTTTGAGCAGAGCGCTGGAACCGACCAGACAGGCTACAGAACCGGGTCGAGCTACAGCATATAGTATGTGCTTTAAGATAACGTCCATGTACATTTAAAGGGAAAATGGGATGAGGTTTTAAAAGAAAGCGATTAAGAAATGTTGCATATTAGAAAAAGAAAACTAGTGAAAGATAATCCATAAATCTCTGTAGTTTGCGTGGCGGGCCGGCTAGGTTTCTATACACAGGTCTGTAGTATATGAGGGCTCCATTCGGCAGATCGGAAGGTCTGACGTAGGAAGATCCGTGGGACACCCTTTTTAAAGAATGTTTGTTACAGTAGGTTTGGTATAGGATATGCTTGATGGAACGTCTTTGGTAAGACTTGCTTAAGGAGGCGCTCCATTGGACCGACGTTCTCCGACTTAGTAGCCAGACACACGCCGATTCATATCGGATGCCCTATAATTGTCAAAAATTTGTTTGATAACATTTATTAAATGAAGGTGGAGGCGTGATGTTGAGTGAAACAGGAACGTTAAAGAGGTGGAGAGTTAGGACCCATGGGCTGAGTTGAATACGATCGGGTACAATCTTTCGGCGAGTATTTGGCCCAGTGAAGGACACCCATTATTAGGATAGGCTAAATGAACTGAGCTTGGCTAAAGAGGCTAGGGAGACTAGGTTGGTTGGACTGTGCATGTTATCACAGGATTGGTCGGGTTAGCTCGATGTACTGGGCTTGTCACATCCGGTTTTGCAGGGTATGTTTGTTGGAGTCTTTATTACAATGAGCTTGGTAGGTTAGGCTTGGCGGTCCTATCTTATCACAGCAGGTCTGATGTAGGCTAAATGAACTGGGTTTGGTAGAGTGGGCTTGGTAGAATAAAATTAGGTGACTAGCATTGTTAGAAGAGGCTTGGCAGAGTATGCTTAATTAATCCTATAAGGATGAGAATCTGCGACAAGGACGGATATGAATGCATACCGCTATCTAATGCCCCAGCCACACTGGCGTAAATTTCGGCGTTTCTTTGACGTATTTAAATTGGTGGGGAGTACGTATTAGCTACGGATTTGGAACGTATCTGTTTGATTTGCTTTAACGTTTTAGTACGCTTCTCAACTTTCATAAACGCTTCTTTACGCTTTTGTACGTATTGTGGTGTTTTTCGGCGCATTCCGACTTTCATTTACGCATCTCCGCGTTTTCCCGTACATCGCCGCGCATTTGTATATTTCAAAATGCGTTGAAGAACGTAGACGTGCGTAAACGGAAAAACGCCGTTTTTTACGCCAGTGTGTCTGGGGCATGATGAGCACATTGTTATCTGAAAGCGTAATGCATTTTCACGGGATATAATGAGTCATCCTTAGCATCATTTTTTGTTTTGTCTAGAAATAAGAAACATGATGTTATACTTACATTCTGCAAAAATATCATGTCAACTGATCTATATTTATTTGTTAAAAATATTTCATAAATCCCAGGTGCCTTGAAGCATCATTAGAGGTTTTCAGCTTAATAACACCTCAATGCATTATTCGTCCCGAGAGGGCTAACTGCGTTTATTACAGAGTATGTTAGGCTTGGTAAACTATGCTTGTTAGAGCAGGCTTAGTAGGTTGGGCTTGGTAGACTAGGCTTGTTACAGCAGGTTCAGTAGAATATGCTTGGTAGACTGTGCTTGTTAGAACAGACTCAGCAGGATAGCCATGGTAGATTGTGTGGGATAGAGCAGACCCAATGGGATAGGTTTGGTAGGCATTGTAGAGTGGGCTTGTTACGATAGGTTCAGTTGGGCAGGTTTGGTAGAGTGGGCTTGTTAGAGCAGGTTTGCTTAGGCAGGTTTGGACGGCTGAAATGAGCGCATGGCGTCATACAGGTTTATGGGCGTCCCTCCCTCCGTCGGGCATGCCGATCCTTCATTGCTGGCGCCGCTCCGTATTTCAGCCTGATCCAATAGATGAAGTCAGCCAGATAAGGCTGCAAGTTTCCCATTGAACGAATGCCCCAGACGAGGAGGGCACGGGACAGGGAGAGCTGGCAGTGAGCGATTGGCAGCAAACAGTGACAAGTCGGAAACAGCTTGTGAACAATGGGTACCAAACAATGATTAGTGGGTGGCAGGTGGAGAGTGATTTGTGCCAAGCTGTTTATAGTGGGTGGCAGGCAATGGCCAATGGTCAGTGTGCAATGAGAAGAGAGTGGCAGGTGGGTAGCAATCAATGAGTAGTGAGAGGCCATTAACAGAAGGCAAGTGGGTAGCAGACAGGTTTTGGAGGCAGTGAACTAAACAATTGTTAGAACTGATTGAATAAAACAAAAAAACAAAAGCAAGTGGTCAGTGACTGAGTTAACACCGGGCAGTAAGTATCAAGCATCGGACATTTAGCAGTGAGCAGCAGTCATTGTGTGATGTATACTGGGTGGTTTCGGGCAGATGATGAATGTCAGGCACGAATGACATATGGTAGGCAGCTTTTAGCCCGAGGGTAGGTGTTGTAATGCGATGGCTGGCAAATGATGGCCATCGGTCCTTAGGCCATGGCTATTGCATAGCAAATAGAAACAAAGGAAGGAGAGCAAATAAAATTTAATGTATCTAATGAATAGAGGATGTGTGGGTAGTAGGCAACAGATAAAGTTCTGAGGAAGGCGGATGGTGAGGATTGGGTGTAGATGCTGTAGGAATATTGTTCAATCAAATTCACAAATCGGTGGGTAGCAGACATAGAATAATCGGAGATCAATAATGCTGATATACTTAGCACCTTATTGAGTCTCATAGCTGCCTCGGGCACGGGCCTTACATGGGCATTGTCCACATATATGACCATAAAAGCAGAACCATTTGGTAATTCTATCCCAATTACCAGCGCATAGAACTCAAATGACGTAACTAAGAAGGTATTACTACATATAGACGACTGCTGCAGATGCCAAGCCTACGTCCCAGGAGCAGGCATATAATAAAATATACACATTGCAAGGATGGAAATTATCTTAATTTGCTTTGAGGCGTCAGGGCAAAAGGTCAAGTGTGAAGCTTGTCACCCAAGCTGAAGGACTGCATCCGTCAGAACCAGGAATTACTCCCACTGCTATATACATACAAATGAGTACAGAAATCTCCCATGACGACCTGGGCCAAATAACAGGAACAAAAGGGACAGGTTTTGAGGATAGCCATCATGGGTCTCGATTATGGTATTTCACGGCTTGTTCTTTGAAACAGTCGAATGTGGAATTTCTAGACCAGGTTTTGATAATGATGTCTACTTGTATGAATGTCTTTATTATTTACGGCGATATGTATTGTGCTTTTTATGTACTTTACAGTTATTTATGATGCATTCATAGAGCTGTGTATTGCGAAAAGGTGCTTTTTCCACTTGCAGAAAGATTATATTCAGGGACCACTCGATCAGATAAATCAAAGTCAACCATGAGTGGTTTAGATTACTACCTGCCAACAAACCCTAAACGTAGGTTGTTTTCTCTATTGTCCATCTTCTTGAATGAATGAAACCCAGAATTTGTTATATTATAAGATATGTCACTTTTGGACCAAAATGCATTTAACTTTCCTCTCCAACCATGAGGTGACATAGTTTTAATCCAAACCCGTGTATTTACTATTTCATTCATATTAAACAAAGGCAAGTAGCCGTGTTGAGAAAGCGACCACGAGTCAATTAAATCGGGGCCCCGATTTCTGACAAAGGTGTTTTGTGAAAACATGGCATTGTATATTCAAATAGACTAGATATTTAATTAAAGTGCGCATCTTCCATATGCAAATATCTCCGAATTCCGGGTTCACTGGACTTAAAATCTGCATACAATGGCTATAGTATCGGCCAGCTTTATGCCCGGTTCTATATAATAATGGGTGACTATAGTGGTTTATTGACTTCATTAACATTTTCATTTAAGACTTGTGTACAATGGATAATGAATACATTTCCCCATATACCAAACTCGTATTTTCCTAGTATTTCCATTTTTTTCAGGTCTGCTGATTGTGGGCCACCAATATCAACCACTCACGGAAATACACTATATCTCTATACCTCTGGGGAACCCCTGTGGGCGCCCGCGGATGTCGGGCAGGCGGATTCCCGGCTCGGGCGACCGGCGGCGCCCGGGAGCTGGGCGCACCCAAGCCCGGGGGTATTGTTACAGGCGCCTAGGCGACACCCAATACGGATACAGACCCCACTCGCAACTTTATTTGATTCCCGTGGAACGGCACGGCCAATATGAATAAATAAGACCTGTCATTTCCTAGCAGCCATCTCCCAATATATTTCGGGGTTATAAGTGGGCTCGGCGGCCGGCTGGCTGATGCTGGACCCGGACAGTTCAGTAATGCGAGTCTGCCGGGTAGTAAGACACTTTAGGTAAGTGGTTTTATCCAGTATGAGCCTTGACCCACGCTATTGGGGATATTGGACAGGAGGACCATCCTGACCTGCTTGGAGGGCCAGGATTTAAACCTGTGCCTCTTTCTTGTAATGTACTCTTTGCCAGTTTTAGATGGCTGAGGAGCATAGCGTGCAATATCATAGACATGATAATCTGTGGACTACATTCTCTGCATTCCGAAAAGAAATCTCCATTGATTTATTTCATCTTCCACGCACGTATAATGGATTGGCCTTGGGGATTATGAAAACCACCAATATATGGACGGGCTTCGAGCAGGTATTTCTTTTGCTCTGTTTAGGTTAAATTAACTTGAATGAGAAATATCTGACAATTCAGAAGTTTGGAGTGCTTCGGAATACCACGACCTTTTTCTTTAATCTGAATGTGTTATGATATAGGTGATCTACCATATTCATGATTTTTTAAAATTTGTTCATGGATTTCTAAAGAGTCATCTGAGGAATGTCCCTAAGGCGCTTCAGTTCAGTATTTATCGCAAGCGATGTGTACACTGTGCAAGACAATTGATTATGCTGTCCCATTGGTATATATGATGGATTTCCTATAGAAAAAACTAAAAGGACTGCATCTACTCTGGTTAAAAATATCATGTTTCTCTTGTATATCCTTTTACATTGCCCTTCCGATGCATCACTTACATTTTCTTTCTACCCTAGTTGTACCCACGTCCCCTGTGTTCTATCTTAGAAGGGGTTCTGGACCCGTGTCTAGATCCACAGTTTACATAGATGTCCAACTATGTCAAACACCAGTTGGTCAACGAGGCACTTTGGACTGAATTGAATGCTCATGGTTTACTGGCCATTCTTCTAAGACACTGAGACACTGGTCATCTGCACCATTCCCACTGTCACAGAGTTGGCACGTGGGTAGTGAATGGTTAGTGTGTGCAGCACACTGAATGCCTCTATAATCTCTCCCTAACCTAGGCTATGTATAGAAGATCTTAGCTTGTCCCACGTTCGAAAAGCACGGTGGTAACGTACGGTTTACGTTGAGGCTAATTGGAAATTGGCAGTAATTATACGGGAGGAATGTGTGGCGCCACCTTGCGCTTACGCGATCATGTCGCAGATGCGCACAGTACTCCACAGAGGGCGCCTCCAGCGATCGTCAAGACAGCGTTTGCTTCGGATGCTAATTTAAGACCTCGCTCAAATCACTCGCAAAGATGGGTAAAAACACTCCAAAGCGAAGGACGAAGGATCAAACGAAGGTAGTTGAAGACCAGGAAAACGACGATGTCGTTTTTAGCGACAAGTTCGCGAGCTTTGATAGGAGGTTTAGTGTTTTGGAGACGGCACTCGCGGAGATAGCGGCAAAACTCAATGGCAATGGCGCCTGCTCAGATCCAGGCACCTCAGCAAATACGGTTAATTCGCCTCCTTCGATGCAAGCGCCGACGGCCGAGACACTCCAGCCTCGAGTCCTCCAGGGCATCACTAACGGTATGGAGAATGCTTTCATCGAAAAAGTGGTGGCCTCGGCACCCGCACAACAAGGAGGAGTCCCGGCCGCCCTGGCATCCTACGCGGGAACGTCAGCCGCTACGCTGGGCCCCTTGGCACCCGACAACACGGCGGCAGCGCTCGCACGGCCGGCATCCCAGGGCACCACACTCCAAGCTGCGCTCTTGGAGCAGAGGCAGGCCGCAGCCTTGGTACCACCTATGACCGTTAGGCCGGGTAGGCCCGACGACGAGGTCGAGGACCAAGTTCGCAAGATTCTGGAGACCACGGCCTCGAGGGTCACAGAAGCCGGTAAATATAAGTTTTTCCCACATTTATATGTGCATCGAGGCCCGGAGAGAGCGAAGACAGGCCTGAACGAACTCACATTGGCGGAGTATGCATGGGCATTGTTACGAATTATTAATGACGATGATTTCCCCCCCCAATACGTGGCACCGCTGGTGGTACACCTGGAGGAGGTCCTCGAGGACGCCCGGGAGTTCGACTTTGCACAGGTCCGGAGGTGGTCAGAACGCGTATTTGCAATGGTCAGTGAGGGCCGCCTACGCTTAGGCTGGCTCGAGGACACTCGCATTCAGCTCCTCAGGGTTGCGATCTCGCAGGTCTATGCAGGCCGCATAGCTTATGCAGTCGATAATGTCAAGGGAAAAAAGGCTAGGGACGACACAGCGAGGCCGTGCCAGCCGTTCAACAAACCGGGGGGGTGTGATAAGCCCCCCGGGCACGTGGAAGGAGGCATTCGCATGAACCACATCTGCGCTTACTGCTCGGTCTATACGGGGGCATCCAACGGCCATTCGGAGGTAGCATGTAGAGTTAAACAGAGGAATCTAAGCGCGGCAAGTCCCGCAAGCGCTTCACGGATCCCGGATCAAGTCTCCACCCCCCCCCCCCAGGTTTTTCGTCGATAGGCGAGGCGACTCATCACCCGTCCCGCCTCACTTCAGCCGACAATGTACAAGAGTTATTTGTTTGTTTACCTGCGCCTACGGCCTACACGTTGCCTACGGCCGATGAATGTGTTACGGGGGGTCGTGGCCGTCGCTGTCCCGCCGCGCCCCCCCCCACTGATTACTATGTTGAAAGTACACTCCATGTCCACGACGGAGGCGCGTTCAGCACCTCAGCAGATGAATCGCTAGAGGGCGCCACAGGCGCGACCCCAGAGAGGGCAGGTGGCGCCGCAGGCGACGGCGAGGACGCGGCAGGTGCCCCCCCGGTTCCTCGGGTTGCGCCCCTACGGTGTGGCCCTGCCGCCTACGCAACGGTTGTGAAATCCATATGGCCGCGCCCTTCTCCTGGAGTGTGGGGGGGGCACGAGGCAATTGAGAGGGCCTACAGCGAGGTCCGGGTCTCGGGCCTCCCGAACTACCTCGGGGCTCGGATACCCGTTCCCTCGGGCATGCGGATCGATGCATGGAGGGCGGCCCTAGTCGACTACCACGATAATCAGGTCGTCGAATTTCTCGAGTACGGCTGGCCGTTGGGATTCACGGGCGCTAGCCCCCCCACCTCCACCCTACGCAACCACGCCTCCGCGGAGAATTACCCCCGCCACGTCGCGGCCTACCTGGAGAAGGAGCTCGGGGAGGGGGCTATGGTAGGCCCGTTCAGGGACCTGCCCTTCACCCCGTGGTCGGCAGTATCTCCCCTCATGACTCGCCCAAAGAGGGGCTCCTCCAGTAGGAGAGTAATAGTCGACATGTCCTTCCCCCCTGGGGGCGGGGTCAACGCGGGCGTGGAAATGGGCCCCCATCTGCCGTACGCCCAGACATGCACCCTCCCTACGGTCGCCGACCTCGCGGAGAGAGTTCGGGCTCTGGGAAAAGGGGCGTGGCTGTGGAAAGCCGACATGGCCAGGGCTTACCGCCAACTACGGGTGGACCCCCGGGACCTCCCCCTCCAGGTCGTCGCGGCCGAGGGGAGGTACTACATTGACCCGTGCTGCCCGTTCGGCGCCCGCCTCTCGGCCTCGGCATGTCAGAGAGTCACACGGGCGGTAACCTTCCTCCTGGGCCGCGGGGGCCACCACGCGTTGTCGTACATCGACGACTTCGCGGGCGCCGAGGCCACGCGCCAGGAAGCGACGGACGCCTACACCGCCTTTGGGGGCCTCGCGGCGCGCTTGGGCCTGGTCCTCGCCGCCGATAAGTGTAGCCCGCCGGCCCAACGAATGGAATGGCTAGGCATTGACATAGATACGGTCGCGATGACCCTGCGCATCCCGGAGGATCGGCTGGCCGACGTGGTAAGGGAGTGCAAGGCGTGGATCGCCCGTAAAGCCATCACCCGGGCCCGCCTACAGTCCATCGTCGGCCGCCTCATATACGTCGCCCGTTGCGTATCACAAGCCCGCAAGTTCGTCGCCCGTGCTCTCGCCTTCCTACCTCGAGTCCCGGGAGTGGGCGTGGCGACCATCCCAGCGGCGGTAAAAGAGGACTTTCGCTGGTTTACACGTTACGCAACGGCCGCCAACGGAGTAGTCTTGGTCGCCCCACACAGAGAACCGTTCAGTATCTTCGTGTCTAGCAGGGACGCGGTCATCGTCGCTGAAACGGCCACCGCAAGCTTGCGCCAGGAGGCGCCCGGCACCGCGGCCGCCCTCGGCCCCGGGTTCCGGTTCCACGCGGTAGCCATTCTACAGGGCATTGCTACCCTCGGCGCGAGGGCGCCACCCGGGGCGGCCGTCGTCGTCCACACGGATGACATGGCGCCAGTTGAGGCCCTCGCCTCAGGCCGAACTAACGACTCGGTCGTCTCGGCCGTGGCCCGCGAGATCTGGTTGGCCGCCGCCTTGTGGGATGTTGATGTCAGTTTTGTGTACGCGGCCGTTGCGGAAGCCATCGCTCCTGGCGGCCGTTCCTCTGTAATTATCAACCCCGTATTTGACATAGATGTTTTTGCTTCCATCCTATCTAGGCACCGGCACCCCCCTGCATGCCCAGATGATGGCATCCCTGGCGTCGGCTGAGGCCCCCTCGACGCGCCAGAACCACCTCATTCAGGCCCAGGCCTACGTGCGTTTCGCCGTCTCATCAGGATTCGACCCTCGCTGGCCGACCGTTGCCTACGGGGCCCTCTACACCCAGGCCCTAGCCAATTCATTTCGGGCCCCGGCAACGGCCGCCAATTATCTATCAGGAGCCCGGACCTGGATACGCCGCCATGGCGGGGACCCGGCACCGCTCTTTGCGGACGAGGTCCTCGCGGTTCAGCGCGGTACCAGGCGCCTCTCCACCCACATCCCGGCACCCGCCCCTGCAGTTCGCCTTCCAGAACTCCGGCACGTGCTTCTCTACTTATCCAGGGCCGGGCCCTCGGCCCTCGTCCTCCGGGCGGCACTCCTCATTGCCTATTTCACCTTTCTACGGGCCTCGAACCTCGTGTCCCCGTCGTTGACCTCGTGGGGCGGCCCCCACACCCTACAGCGAGCGGATATACAACCCCAGCATGGACTCCTCAGGATCCACGTGAGATCGACTAAAACACGGTCACGTGCGGCCCCCCCTCACGTGGTCGATCTCCCGCGCTTGGCGGATCCGCTGATCTGCCCGGTAGACGCCTATACCAACTACGTCGCGGCCGTTCCGGCCCCTCCACGGGCGCCAGCGTTCATCCTCATCAACCCCTTTGACCTCTCGGCCGTTGTGCGCCGTCATGCGCGCTGCCCTGGCGGCCGTGGGATTCCCGGCGGCCGAGAGAGTGACACTCCACTCCTTGAGGAGGGGGGCAGTCCACGATGCCGTGGCTGCGGGGGTTCCCCAGAGTGTCATCTCCCATCATGGCACCTGGAACAGTGCCACGGGCATTAGGCCTTACTTACCCCCGTCGGGAAGGACGTCGCTCCCTTCCTGACTGTAATAATAAGTTTGGCATTTATGCCTATGCCCTTTGGCATGATTTCTCACGTTTGAGAACATTTTCTATTTCAGGGCTATTTACTACGGACACTAAATACTCATGACTTTTCTAAGATTACGATGTTCACATTCCATGTAATCTACAGTTCTATGAACGTGTCTTACTGAAATAAATCCCCTGTATTCCAATGCCGCCTCCGTTATAATTGAGGCTAATTGGAAATTGGCAGTAATTATACGGGAGGAATGTGTGGCGCCACCTTGCGGTTACGCGATCATGTCGCAGATGCGCACAGTACTCCACAGAGGGCGCCTCCAGCGATCGTCAAGACAGCGTTTGCTTCGGAACCCGCCCACCCGCACCGTTTTCGTCAAAGACTCACGTTCTAGGGCATTTATGCCTATGCCCTTTGGCATGATTTCTCACGTTTGAGAACATTTTCTATTTCAGGGCTATTTACTACGGACACTAAATACTCATGACTTTTCTAAGATTACGATGTTCACATTCCATGTAATCTACAGTTCTATGAACGTGTCTTACTGAAATAAATCCCCTGTATTCCAATTCCGCCTCCGTTATAATTGTGTGTTTTCAGGCACTGGACGAAGCCAGTGTGATTGGTATTTATAGCAGCACATTTCCGAGCACCCCTTTGGTAAACATAATTCCAGTTGCGGTATGTCACGTTTGGTTACGGTAACGACGTGCCACATGTTCCTGACGTTCACCATGAAGGGCGTGTCTAGAAATACATCCGGGAGCGAAGATTTCGATTCAAGTATATGTAAGTACCTATCAGTGTGCTACTATATTCGGCTTAATTTGGCACAGATAACAAACGTCCAGGTGAGGTTTCCTTTTTCGTTTTACATATCCAATGGTATTTTCAAACACATTATGGTCAACAAAGACCTAGGCTGGTACTAAGTTACACCTGGATGCCTGTCTATTTGTTGACCGACCATCTCACTGTGTCGAGCAACCACCCATCCTCGCAACGTGAGAGACATGCGGTGACTAAGAATGAAATGATGTTAGCCCACCAATTCTTTTTTTATTTTAACCCACCGCGTCTCAATGACTTCAGAATATTAGGACATATACATGTATACACCCACCGAAATGTAGTTATTTCTTTATCATTTTCTTTTGCGAGCAAATTTTTCTTAATTTCATTTTTTTAATATAATTTTCTACGTTTCTTAAGTACACATTGATGTTTCGTTTCATACACCAGCACACCATGTCAAGAGTATTGTCTGTTCGCATTGCTCCTGTTTTTTTAGGGTTTTTGTTTTATCCTATCCCCCCTCCCTTAGGTAATTTGTAACTTACTGATTTACAGCCAGTCTGATTCTTCTTAGTCTACTTTCCTGATTACTACCTAACATTCTTCTTAACACTTAGATATTTCCAGAAAATTATTGGACTCGTAACCTCCCGATAGCATCTCACACATGCTGACTTCTTCATTCAGAGAAAGAAGTCACAGACCGTAGTTCGGCTTACCTGGTTTATGTGAAGTGATATAGGTTGCCATGTTTTTACTGCAGTTATTAACATTTCAATGTTTAAAAGTGGGCAAATAGTGTAATAGGTTTGGTTTTACGTAAATAAGACTTCCATAATCATAAATTTGCCTGTCAAATCTCTATACCGACGTCGCTAAATGCATCAACTACAGGTATATTACTAAGGCTACTTCGAAATAGGTTACGATGGTAGTGCCTCTATGGGCACAACGTGAACTAAACTCTGATTGTATCAAACATTATTTTCCTGTGAAGAGGGCTACGCAAGTCGTACGCTTGCTAGATTATTCAATTTAAATGTATGAATTATATCACAAAACCAACAATTCCTGATTTTAAATTTAATTTTGTATTTATCGTAGGTTGTATTTAATGATACATTGTACTTGTTGCTAATACGTGAGTTTTGACACAGCGTTCCGGCCAATGTTGGCCTTCTTCAGGTATATATATATATATATATATATACACCTGACGGAGTATGGCGATTTCCATGTTTTCACGTCTTATCCCTTATATGTACACTCCTTATGACGTCGTGACCAGCGTCTTGATTGCCCACATCCCTGAGCCTTCCTGATTCTTACAGAATGTCGTCTGCTGTATTTTTGGCGGGAAATCCGGCCGGGAACCTGATCATTCACGCGCCTTATTAAAATGACCTTATCAGCGTCAGGTGGGTGACAGGTGCTATCTATTTCGTGCCACTATTTCTCATATCACAACGCTCGTGTGCGGGGTTTGACCTACATGTTCATCCCCAGCAAAATCCCGTAGTGACGTTGGTAAACAAGCAGTATATTGATACCAGAAACATGTTAATTTTGCCGAATCTATAGCGGCATAACTCGATGTAAACTACATAGCATATTTCTTTATATATAGACACTTACATATCGCTGGATTAATAGCGATTGATAAGGATGCAAATAGAATGGTTTTAATATATGGGACACATTTATGTAGCTGAATCTAGCATTGTTTGAATTGATGAATCTCTTGCATTGTCCTGAACATAAGGCATGAATAATGCCAGTATTAGATATATGAAACGAATCCCATAAGAATACAAGGGGATGAGAGTGACTAAGAGGACAACGGCCACAAGTAAATAACCACAATCATTTTATGCATAGCTACCATCATGGCAAATTGTACTAACATGTAGGCATAAGGATCTTACTCCAATTGTCCTATTATAAGGATTTGACCTGATTTTTAATATGAATTGGTAGGAGAATGCACTGACTATATTTTGAACTCCCAATTATTTGTGCATACAGAAATGTTCAAAGAATAATTGGAGAAGATTGCAGCTCAAAGGTCCGAATTAAATTCCCGAAACCATTGGGGAATTTGAAAATATTTAATGGAATTTTATGTCAATATTCATCCATTTTACTGTACTAGAATAGTTAGCAATGCAAGCAGTCAAGATCCCCACAAAACTTATCGTTTAAACATCATTATAAGCATCCTTTCAACGTTTTGGCTACCATGCATGTTATACCTAAGACGTCAGGCCGTCAGAGGGATAATCACTAGAATTTAGTAAACATAATCTCTGGCTTCCGATCATGTGATTTTTCTCCAGGGGTCATGTGACCGATCGACCTGCGGCTTATCTGCTCCATTCAGCGTCTGCCCAGCAGATGGACAGTCGCCATGACAGGCAAGATTAGCCAGACAAGTCCGACTAGCGGATCTATCCGGTCCTAGCCAGATCTGGCCGGATCCAGCTGGGTTTAATCCCCGGATGAATGCTGGTAGCTGGCAGGTACACGGCCACCGCTGGTACTGGCGTGTTGGGATGGTGGGTTCAGGACCTGCTGGACACCAGCCATCCATCAGGAGTGGTTGAGCTTGGTGGGTGGGCTGCGGGGGTTGTATGGGTGAAGTGGAGGTTGGGTTGGTATATAAGGGATGGTGGGGTGTAGCTGGGTTTCTATTTCCTGATTTTTGCCATTGATAAATTGGCAACCACTGAACGATTTTATGGGTCTCTCGAGAAAGTATCAGCCACTGAAAAAAGAAATTTCGGTCATTGAAAACTAGACATGCGTAGATACACTAATGTACCAATAAATACAAACAAACCATAAATAGTTTTCTATTCACACTGGAGTCCGTCAGAGACAGACAGTCCCTATATTCCACATCCTCAAGTCGAAGCATAAACTGTATATAAGTAAATTTCCAGAGAATGGGCTAACAATAACGGTAGGTTCATTTATTTGGCATAATCGAATGATAAAAAAGACACCCATCGTCAAAACCAAACCGAGATCGAAAATGGGTCATGGATACAAAAATCGGTCAGTAGGCTGCAGTGGAAAAACAGGGTTCATTGTCTCTGAGAACAGTTTTTTAGGGTCCCATCGCCGACCGATTTCATGTTGGTTAGAAAACAATAGCTCATCTTAACTACCACTTACAGGTCAAGAAAAATCTTCTTCGTTCGTACCTAATCTAAATCTCTTTAGATTATGATAAATGATAAACCAAAGACTCCATCTGTATCGTAGACATAGTTAAAGTGGTTATATTTGACATATTTAGGTCTGTATCTGTTCCGGACACCACAAGGAAGAACGCCCTGCCAAGGGTAATTGTAATTGTTCGTATTTTTAAATATATAAAAAAAAGAGCTGATACTTGCATGAACGTTAACTCAGTTGCTGACTGCTGGACAGGTCTCTCCAGCAGGCGCAAACCATCCTGGAGCCGGTACCCAGCGCACCAGCAGATTGTGATGGTTAACACGTGGGACACCAGCGGAGGTCGTGCCCCAACACGAGCATTGTTTAGCTGGTAGCCACAAGTTCTTATGTCAATTTATCTGGCACCTGCAGGGTACCAGCGATTTAATATGAACAGAGGAAAGCTTGTTCCGAGTGAAATAATCCCGAAGTCAGTGGTGACGATACTTAATGTTGGATTAATTCTAAGCATCCTCATTGAGTAACTTCGGGCTTTTTTCACCCATAACTTGATACTCTATTCTTATGTACCTTGGAATATTGATGAAAATTGCAATTCGCTTTTTACGACAGTATTAATATCAAGTATCTATAGATGACAGCATCTGCATATTGTGTTCTCTAGTTTTAATATCTATATAAGACATCAGCATCATGATATTGTTTAATAACCTTTATTTTCTTCTCCATATATGGAATTGATTCATATAGATATACTTCCAAATGAGTAAATAAAGTAATAATTAATCAAGGGATGTATTAAGTAACCAATCGAGGATATACATAAGACTCGACAGATAGGCATTGGAATCCTGTGTAAATTTACCTGTAGTGCCACATTTGCATCTGACTGAAACATTTATTTATACCATACTAGAACCATTGCATTCACCAACAGCCCTCTTTAAGTAACCTTTCTATCTTTAGTAGAACCCCTCTTGTCACCGCTTGATCAATACCTGTTTGAGATGTTCATACACGTCCAATTGTCACCCTGTTTCATGATCTCCCTTTCCGTGGAAGAACGATCTACTATACTTCAAACACCTTCAGAGAAGAAATGTTATTCCATTTTCTAAATGTCTTTGGTTTGCCCTGTGGGTCACAAATATGCTTCTGTATCCTGAATTGAACTTATATGTTTTCTTCACGCATCTAAGTCTAGGTGTGATTGGTCTAGGTGGCGTCATGTGGTCAACCTTGGTATGAAAACGCCAGACTTGGGATGAAAACTAGTTACTATATCCACCTCAGCAGTATGTGTCTACTGGGTGTGGATGACGGAATTACATGCCAAATATTAAAATTGTGTTAGGAATGGACAATAATCAGTGGCGGCCGTACACTACAAGAGGGAGCTGCCTGTCCATAAAACCATCGTTTGTTGTATTCTCAACTAGATTAAATCCAAGAATTGCTATATTACAGGTTATAACACCAGGACCTTTTTCTTTGCTCTCTAACATCAAGGGGGGATTTATCAGGAACCAATGGTTTTGAGGGCGAAATCAATGGGTATCTACAACTATAGCATAAGTGGTTATTAGATCAAAGCAAAATATGTTAATGAGAATCACCCTTGGTTTACAACACAAGTCATCCCCAGGTTCAATATTCCTGCTCTCATCTCCTCCTTTCCCGGCCCCATCCAAATAAATCCGCATGTTATTCTAACTTGGCACCTTTTCAAGTGTTTCGTTTTCCCTAACGTTTCTATTCTATGTTCTCTATGGGCGATATCCCATATCACCACCAACACTACCACCTTATCTAAATAACCTTGATTTCTTTATCAAGAGTGGGACATGCTCAGATATACTGCTCAGTTTCGGAAGAGGCTAAAGAGATGTTAAGCGTGCTCATTGATCCCCTGTTGTTTTACATATTTTGCAGGTATAGAATTTTCTGCTGGTTACAGAAAATTGCCCACTTATTATAGGATAATACCAAAGCTTTAATGACTAATTCAATATAAGTCCACGCTCATCAATGATGGACATACATTTTGTTTCTAGTTTCCTCTCATTCTCATCATCCATCCTTCTGTGCTCAAGGCATACTCAGCGACATTGTCTAGTGAATTCCATGTTTATAGTTTGAAGCTATGGTACGAAGGTAGTCTAGCTTTCCCTCTAGTGCACTCAGTATATTTTTCTTTATCTTAACGGAAGGTCCGTTTAATGGTCGAAAGAGAAATTTCTTATTCGGATAGTGATGATTAAATGCCTAGGTCATTGCCTCCTATTACTTTGAGGTTAATATGATTTCTATGCAGGAGGAGTAGAAGCTTAATTAAACCCAACTTAACGTTAATCACATAAGAATCATTAACCCCTTCTCTGCAGCACCCAGTTCCCCTGCTCAGCCTTACACGACAAGTATTGCCTGCATAAACGACCCTGCTACGGTAGGCACCTTTTTTTGTAAAGCAGTGTCACATGATGTGTCATGTGATTAGAATGATTTATCTTGGTTACTGGTGATATTTTGTTATACCAAATCAAAGGTCAATATGGTCCTTATACTTCGTCAAAATTTATTTTAGTTCAAACAATTATTTTTCTATTTATTGAATTTTGTACATAAATATCAATGATGCCTCAAAAGTGCTCGGAGGCATCTTCCTGCCGTAGTCAGGGGAATACCTGGAGGCATCATGCTGCAATAGCCAGGGGGATGCCTGGAGGCATCATGCTGCTGTTGAAGGGATAAGGGTAGCTTTAATTATTTGGAAATTACCTGATAGGTTGATGATTTTATATAGGAAAATGGCACCGTAAGAATGTGTCGATCTCAAAAGACAAGTGTATTAAGATGTGGTCAGTATTTTTACGGAAAACTTGGTGTACTCGTTGCTCTGCATACGGACGAGATGGTTTACACATTCCTACGAAGAAATAATACATTCTGATTGGCTGAGAGGCTGGGAGTACTCAACTGGGTGGAAAATCTAGAAAATGGCGGACACCAGCGCGTCATGAGTTTGTAGATATTTTATAAACTTCCCGTAACGAGTAAACATGTGTATTGGCCAAATATAGAGGTATCAAATGCGGGCCAATCACGTGATACAGTTTAAATGGCTTGAAATGAATATGCGAAGTCAACCGATAGCAACAAATTCACTCCCCGGTATCCACAGCTGACAACACAGACCTTAAGTCGGCATGACGAGCGCAATGCAGCAGCAGAAAGTGGCTGCTCTTCAATTGTATCCTCTGTCAAACACGAGCTTACTGAATAGCGCCCAAACATCGGCTGGACGAGTGAAGAGTTTATTAACATAATTTCTTCGCGCCTGTGCAGTAATCACATTCGGCATTCTGGGTTAGTCCTCTAAGGGGCGTCGTCCAATGAAATATACCTCCAAACTTAGACGTTACTAGCACCCTTTACAGAGATCTTAAAACATCCCCAAACCGATCCCCGAATCAGAAGCACCGGTCTCTGTAAGTGAACGAGTCCATCTGTGTGTCCACCACTGCCGTGAGTGTGTGACAGTGAACTGCACATCTTAGTATGGAGAAGTTAGCACTTTGCCACCCTTCTAAGCCTATCTAAGATAATATACCTTTATTCTCGGGTGTGTAATATAGAAAAGACTCTATCCCTGACGGCCGTGAGTATGAATCGCCCTCCAGAGGGTCGTTGCTTCTAGGAACGTGGGAAAAATTTTGCTCTAGATATATCGGATCGTATCCTGTGGTATCGTTAATTTCACATTGTATCGCTACATTTTACAGCACCACATTTTCAGCGAAGTTTTATTAGATTTTTTGTTGAATATATATATGGCGACATAGTTACGATGCGATCTACAAAAAATCTGGAGCAACGATTTTGGCATCGGGTCGCTATTCTGCGATCCACAAAACGTGGAGCAACTTCCCCCTGGCTCGTCACATATAAATACTCACAGTCATCAGGGATTTCGTTCTGTTATCAAGATGTACATCCTGAAGCCGTTTTGTCTTTGTATTGCATAGTCATGTTCTTCTATACAATTAATGGTTACCCACCCCTACTCCCCATATTTATCTGCGGAATCTGGACCTTCATCAGCTAGTTTCTACACTAGTTTAGAGCAAGGTATTATCGATCTCAGGTATTTAATAGATATAGAAGAACGTACCATCATCGTATATGATACAAAACTCGATGAGGGTTGCCTTTACTTACAGAAAATCGGCCTCACGGCTTTTCTCTCTAAATAAACGACATAGATTGAGTCGTGCTCTTTGATAATCAATATTCAGGATAATTTTTGCCTGACTCTATTTCATATTTCCTTCTACTACTAACCCACTCAACCTTCTTTCTGAGCGCGGTTTTCGGCCAACTGGTCATGACCTGCGAATGAGTACAAGTTGGAGATGATGGGTTGGAGAACAGGGTACATAATTGAAGATGAATATTGCGTTCGCACATTATGGATGGCCATTCTTTACTATTCTAAAGTTATCCAATGAGTTCTTACATGTGACAATATCCATCGATAATAGCCTTTGTTTCTTCTGAAAATAGTACATAGCAACATTTTACAGGTACAGTTGTAGTCAATCAGTTGTTCCTAATCCCAGTTATGAAGCTATCTGTAATTGAACTCGCTTTACCCCCCCCCCCCTTTATTCTACAAAGTAGCTTTAATTTTTGTATGTCTCCCATTCTTGACATATAGGCGACAGTGAGAGCCACCTGTATTTACCATTTGGATGTCATGTTACAATTTTGGTTAGGTTTGGTCTGAGGGTAATCTTGTAGCCACCAATAGGTTTCAATTGAAATAGAGGGTAGTGTTACATATATCTGTGTACATATTCATATGTTATTGAAATGTGTCAATACAAATTATACAAAGGGTCTCAATTAGATGTGTCTTTAAATTCTTGTATTCACGACAAATTTTCAGTCGCCCAATTTTGGCGATCATCTAACCTTATGTCACATATAGCAATAACACAGTTAACAGACAATTAAAAAGGATACTAGTTATGAGAGTGTAACCATTGTATAACACATCAATTCGACACTATATTATGTTATGAATCTTACTTGAATAGAAACTATTCATACATTATGACATATTGATATGTACTTGGAAATGTTTCTCCCATAGACCTTTCCTTTCTGACACAAAACTAATGATAATCCATGAAGGAATAAGCAGGAACTACATCGAGATCCATAGCTTCTGATAATATGTGTATTTTCATTGGCCTCGTATCGAGTTTATTTCAGATTGTATCTCACCCCTATCACTGACCGATTGGCTAAAGTTAAGGATGGTGGTGTTGTGTACGAATTCCCAATGTTTTTATTTATCTTCTTTATTTAAATAGATTTTTTGTTTACATCAGTTCATCTCTTCCCTAATCAAAATAATTATTATATAGATGATAATCAACAAATAGGTTGGGGCCTCAATTTTATAGAAATTGGTTTTCATAACCCCACCTAATTCCTATACCAGTAACACGTTGATTTTAAGGTAAACTGAGTCATAAATGATAACAAAATCCAACAAAACAAATTAGATGTACCAATAATATCCCCACAAGGTCAGAAAAGAAAAGAACCAATAAGAACATGTGGTCATTACAAACACAAAAAAACGGAAGAACAATCACATTGTTGACACATTGTGAGCAGAGCAGAGAAGTAAACAAACCATATAACTAAATACTATATACTACAGTCCATGCTCCGGGGGTTAAGTCTGTGGGAATAACGTACCAGGGGTTTAGATAAAGTGTTATATTTTTCTACCTTGTTATACTCTCACACTGATAAGTCCCATCCCCTACACCCCCCCCCCCCCCATGTTAACACGTGGCGTGAATAGTATGAATATCGGTCACTCTGTAATGAGGTCAGTCTGTTATTAAACACCCTCACGGTAGCGAGCCGGATGTGGGACAAGTCGAAATAATCAGGCCCTGGTGGCATGAGCCTGCCCTCTCTCCTCCCCTCCGCGATGCCCCCTACCGACCAGCAGTGGCTCCCCCTCGCGAGACGCCGCAGTCAATACGATCCCCCGTCTCACACTGTTGTTAACAAATCCATTGATTTCCGCTTCCGCCCCAAATCGGAGCGTCTAATGGCGGCCTCCATCGACGGTGGAACTCTCCACTTCCGGAGTGTCAGTTTGCCGATCATGCGGTCAAGGCGCTTTACAGGGCACAGTAAAGGGTGCGGGAAGGGTCGGCGAGATAGATGGCGGCAACTGAGAGTAGGCGGCCTCCTCGATTGGATTTTTAGTCGTTAATTAGGTAGGATGACTTGTGTGAGTGTATCCAATTATTGAGCGGCCGTTCTTTACATGGCTGCAAGGGAGGGGACTCGTTTTATATGTTGGAAGTTGAATTTATGGTATTCTGGAGTCGAGGCTTGATATACTTTGGCAGGAGTCATGTTTTTACTCAGTTAGGTTTACTTTCCTATGTATGAATCTAGTCTCCTATATAATGTACAGGAAGCAGCTTATAATTACCATTTCCAGCGTGTTATTAGTATGATTATTTATCGTAACCGCGACTACATAAAGTACCTCGATTTTTTTATTCTGCCGGAGCTTAGATACACTTAGATTAAATCTATGAGGCAAAAATACTTCTATGTATATAGCGTTATATAAACAGGCATATAACACTTCATTCATAGAATGAATAATTTCGTGTATGGATCTGTGAGTGGGATATTATAATGCTCAGTATGATGCTTGTGGTGTGCTATCTATAGCCTTACACTGGACATGATGATATCTTAGTAGTGACATGTAGACAATTGGGTATGAAAGATCAAAAGTAAAACATCTACAGGAAAACCCTTCTTAAGTGACATCCCGTGTGCGGGTTTGTGTCGTGGTATGAATAGCATGAGTCGAGACAGTGGGCAAGGCAGAGCATTCCGGACACCATTTGATATTGGATATCTTCATTCAGACAAATTTATTACTTTTTAAATGTTTTTCATTTACCTATTTTGATCATAAACTTATGTGAAATCCGATATTAGATAAAGCCTTCTATGTTGATTATTGTTATTTCATAAAATATATAACTATGGTATATGAACATATAATATACTACATGACTTTTGGTCGGAACGGCCGCTGCCCCCTTAGTCGGGATTCTACTCTATGTACTATGTGAAACCATAGTTATGGTGACAGTACGGGTTAGATTTACTCGTTGTTTCGGAGAAATTCATTCTGAACTCGCCGTGCCGGCTCGTTCAGAACGAATTTCTCCGAAACAACTCATAAATCTAACCCGTACTGGCACCATCACCATGATTTCATATTATTATATACCTTAATTCGGTCTTAATTCGCTAAAACTGACCGTAATTCAACATAGAAGTCACTTGGCACAACTCGCAAAGACGATGCGTACACTAGGAGACACGCCGGATATTGTTTAGCGGAAGTGATCACCGCGCAGGCGCGAATACATTAAACCGCCGCATAAATTAACGCAGGGTCACCCTGCTACGCTCGATCGTCCCGTTGGACAGCTACACTCGAGCGGTGCAGTGACTCCGCTATTTGTTGACATCGGCGAGTCCCCGCTCGGCCCGTGAACGTATCGAAATCGATATTTCTCGCATATCTAAGCTATCTAAAGTGTATCACATGATTCGTTATCGTATTCCACCTCGAAGTTTGATGTGTTTTCGCAAAAACTCGCTCCGTGGTTACTGTACGACGCCACAGAACTCGCGAAGTGAAGGGATCCGCCATTTTTGAATCTGGCACCTAGAATTCAGTTGTCGGCCTCATGACCAATCAAAATGCGTAATTTTTTCAAAGGGTGCAGTCTGTCAGCCAAAGCGTGCCGGTGAGGGTCAAAGGATGCAGTCTGTCACCCAAAGCATGCAGTCTGTCAGTATCCAAAGGCACCGGTACAACGTTTCACGGCGTACAGTGCATTCTGTGTGTAATAACTGTACCCCTAGGAGCAGTACGTATTTACACTGATTTAGTGCATAGGTATATAATAATATATACTACAAGATGTCACTGGAATCTACCAGCAATGAACTTTGCCGCTGCACTTTTTGAACCCATCAACATTAATCTTATAAACACTTCATTCTAAGGCCAGATAGGCTGCCTTTAGGCCCATTAGCCTAATTCAAGTCCGCTCTCACGAAAATTTACAAATCGCATTTTAGGCTGCATACCAGCTTATATCGTCTTGTCCTTTGGGGGAAAATAGTAACGTCCACCCAATATATATGTCGATACAAACTATATTTTGTGTTGGCTTCCCGAAAGAGGCATTCATAAAGTCCGTACATAGAATTTCTGAAAAACCCACCGTCATCCCTCTCTTCATCTTGTACACAATGGACTAGAAATAGGGATGTAGGAGTTTCCAAATTTGTGTATTGCATACATACTTTATGGCCCTAATAATGTTATGACTGAAGCACGGAGGTGGTCTGCCAGTACGCTACATGCGACGGTCTAGTAGTGCACTGCGCAGGTTCTACTGACCGGTCTGCGCCTGTAGCCTTCCTCTGCCTACCAGACTCCTCTCCCCTGTGCCAGGGCAACCCTGCGTAAAGGAGAGGCTTGTTTATGCTCCTCCGTCCGTGGATCTATCAAAATAGCCCGCCCTTACAGCGTGTTGTCTCAACCCTTCACCCGGGCGCCCTCCCGAATCCCTCGGCCCGCACTCCCCTCCCCCTGCACCCCGCCGGACCTGCCCAACCACAACGTCCTCATCCTAAATCAGGCAAAATCAAATTTTCCCCGCCACTGACTTCCCACCCGGCGACGCTGATTTCCAAATTGTCTTGGCCGCCAGGGGGCCGGCGGTCACGTGACCTGCATGGCTGTTTGGTGGCGACCCCTGGCGGGGCGCGGGGCAGGCTACTGCCGGGAGGTGCTCGCCGAGGCGGGCGTTGTATTGGTGGCGGGGTCTGATTGCTCATCAAGGCGGCCCCGGACGTTGTGAGGTCATTGATAAATGTCCGCCTGCTAATGGGAGCAACAAGAAGGCCCTCACCCGTGTTTACCTCGCAGCTCCTCACTGTCCATCCTCCTCCGTCCAGCGAGCAGCTCAGTCTTAGCCCTGTATCCATTGACGTACGAAAACAGAACCGATTATTTGAGTTGCCCTACAGGTTTGTCAATAGTAACCATATACTGCGTGGCGGTATAAAAATTCAGTGATGGTTCAAATCGTAGTGTTTTCCCATTGCACTATACATACCCATACTGATGGAATATTTAGTATAGAACCTCGAGAATCGCCAAAACATTTTGATTCTATTTGTTGTGAGGTCATTGATAAATGTCCGCTGGCTTATTGGAGCAACAAGAAGGCCTTCACCCGTGTTTCCCTCGCAGCTTCTCACTGACCATCCTTCTTCGGCCAGCGATCAGCTCAGCCTTTTAGCCCTCTATCCTACCCCTAATGTAAAATTCCATAGGCTTAACATTGAGTTTCCGTATACCATGGTGACTGGCATACGAAGTTTTATATGCCACTAGTTGCATACAGAATTGTTATCACGTAATATTCCAAAATCAATGAGATGGGGTAGGATAAAATCAAAACCTGATTTGTTTTATTCTTGGCCACCGTATGCTGGAGTTTGGCATGCTGACTTCATGAGGTGAAGCCGAGTGAAGTCCGGAGCCAAAACTCCAGGAGTAAAGCTCATCCAGTTTTACAATAGTATCCAAAGTTCACCAGCCAGGAGTGTTCTTTCACTTTGCGGTCACACATAGGACCATTGGTCATGACAAAGACAGTGACATCACATGGAACTATATACAATTACAACATACAAACATACAGAAAGGATACAGTTCTGATGAACTTACAGTATTGATCTTATGACTCAAATTAGATGCTCTTCCTCGTCAGTTATTATTGACATTATCACTTCTTTTACATTTGATTTAAAGGAATCTCCCGGTGGATGTGCCTGGATCTTTGGTGACAATCGATCCCAGATCTTTACTCCTTGATATAATGGTGATTTTCTAAAACGTTCTGTCCTTGGCTTCTGCACTTTGATCTTTATTTTCTCTTCACTTCTAGTACTTCTCGATCTTTGGATGTAGATATGGTGGGGATCTTCAGTGCACCATTTGATTAGGTTTAGTAAGTGATTGGTACGACGTATAAACAGTGGTCTAATCTTACACAATCTGTAAAGTTCTTCATTACTTATATCCCTAGCCTTTGACACCCCTATAGCAGTGCGTAATGCTTTATTAACTAATACCTGTACTTTCAGTCTTTTTTCTTTTGTCATTAGTGTAAAAACATGATCAGCATACTCAACTATTGGTATCAACATATGTTTGACAAGTTTTATACTCGCGTCCATATTCAACAAGTACCTGATTTTCCTGAATTTAAAGAGCTTGTAAGTAAAATCTTTTACCACCTTCTTATGGTGATCATTCATTGTTAAAGAATTGTCTAATATTAGTCCAAGATACCTATATTTTTTTACTGATTTTATTTCGTTATCTCCTATAAAAGCATTTCTATATCTATCAATACCTCTTTCATTTCCTATCCACATAATCTTAGTTTTGTCATAATTCAGATGTAACTTGTTTTCTATGGTCCAACAGTGGACTGCTTCCAAACTACTCTTTTGAAGCAAAGACACTTGTTCTTGAGATTCTCCTATAGTTATCAACGCTATGTCATCCGCATATAAGATTGGAGTCGAACTATGAAATATATCAGTAATATCATTTATAAACAACAAAAACAGTAAAGGACCTATTACTGATCCCTGGGGAACGCCGCAGATGGTTCGCATATACTCTGACGATTCTCCATTAATCTTAAGGTTCACTTCCCTGTTGTATAAATAGTCCTTGATTAAACATATAGTTTTTAAATCAAACTGGTAATTAATTAATTTCAGTAAAAGCAATTGATGGTTAACAGAATCAAACGCTTTTTTGAAGTCCAGAAAAGCTATTGAGATTACTTTCTTATTATCCAGTGCTGTGGTTATTAATGTTATTACAGAAAATATTGCTTGAGCGGTTGATCTATGGGGTAGGAAGCCAAATTGCATATCCGATAGTGATTCATTCTTTGTTAATGTGTTGAGTAGTCTCTTATGCATGATTTTCTCAAAAACTTTAGACAGGAAAGATAATACAGTGATCGGCCTCCAGTTTGAGAATAAAGACAAATCACCTTCTTTTGGAATTGGCGTAATAGTACCTTGCTTTAGAATTTGAGGAAAAATACAGTCTATGAAACATTTATCAATTAGCTGCACAATTATATCTGGATTTAACAAAAGGATTTTCTTTACTTCTAGTACTTCTCGATCTTTGGATGTAGATATGGTGGGGATCTTCAGTCCACCATTTGATTAGGTTTAGTAAGTGATTGGTACGACATATAAACAGTGGTCTAATCTTACACAATCTGTAAAGTTCTTCATTACTTATATCCCTAGCCTTTGACACCCCTATAGCAGTGCGTAATGCTTTATTAACTAATACCTGTACTTTCAGTCTTAAATTTTCTTTTGTCATTAGTGTAAAAACATGATCAGCATACTCAACTATTGGTATCAACATATGTTTGACAAGTTTTATACTCGCGTCCATATTCAACAAGTACCTGATTTTCCTGAATTTAAAGAGCTTGTAAGTAAAATCTTTTACCACCTTCTTATGGTGATCATTCATTGTTAAAGAATTGTCTAATATTAGTCCAAGATACCTATATTTTTTTACTGATTTTATTTCGTTATCTCCTATAAAAGCATTTCTATATCTATCAATACCTCTTTCATTTCCTATCCACATAATCTTAGTTTTGTCATAATTCAGATGTAACTTGTTTTCTATGGTCCAACAGTGGACTGCTTCCAAACTACTCTTTTGAAGCAAAGACACTTGTTCTTGAGATTCTCCTATAGTTATCAACGCTATGTCATCCGCATATAAGATTGGAGTCGAACTATGAAATATATCAGTAATATCATTTATAAACAACAAAAACAGTAAAGGACCTATTACTGATCCCTGGGGAACGCCCGGATGGTTCGCATATACTCTGACGATTCTCCATTAATCTTAAGGTTCACTTCCCTGTTGTATAAATAGTCCTTGATTAAACATATAGTTTTTAAATCAAACTGGTAATTAATTAATTTTAGTAAAAGCAATTGATGGTTAACAGAATCAAACGCTTTTTTGAAGTCCAGAAAAGCTATTGAGATTACTTTCTTATTATCCAGTGCTGTGGTTATTAATGTTATTACAGAAAATATTGCTTGAGCGGTTGATCTATGGGGTAGGAAGCCAAATTGCATATCCAATAGTGATTCATTCTTTGTTAATGTGTTGAGTAGTCTCTTATGCATGATTTTCTCAAAAACTTTAGACAGGAAAGATAATACAGTGATCGGCCTCCAGTTTGAGAATAAAGACAAATCACCTTCTTTTGGAATTGGCGTAATAGTACCTTGCTTTAGAATTTGAGGAAAAATACAGTCTATGAAACATTTATCAATTAGCTGCACAATTATATCTGGATTTAACAAAAGGATTTTCTTTAGTATTTGTCCATTAATTTTTTGCAGACCAGTGTTCTTATTGTTGTCCATCTTTTTGATAATTCCTATAAGCTCTTCTTTGTTAGTGCTAGTCATGGTTTGCTCCGGTTCCTCCAGTTCATGATGTAGTTCCTCGTTCGCTGGTTCCAGTTCTTCTAGCCGATCATCTATCATTCCATTATTGCCAATATTTATAAAATAGTCATTTAATTCGTTGCATTTATCTTTTAAATTTTCATTTATCTGGACTGGGAAATTTACTTCTTTATGTGTACTATTACTCCAAAATTTATTAGTCTCTCGCCAAAACTTTTTTGGGTTGTCCTTATACATCACCAGGTTCTTATGAACTCTTTTGGATTTGATTTTCTTCAATCCTGAACTTATTTCTCTACCGAGTCTTCTAGCTGTTTGTAATAGCTTTCTTCTTTCTTCCGGAATTTCACATTTAATTAAATCTACCATTAGTCGTTTCCTTCTTTCGATCTTAGCTTTTAACAGGTTGTCAATCTCCTCTCCTTGTACTGTATTCACACGCTTTTCAATTATAGGGGCCACATCATCAATAGTTTTCTCAATGTAATCCAAATAGGTTTCACATGTTATTGGTACAGTTAAGTTGCATATAGTATCATTATTAAATTTTTCTTCATTATTTATCTTGTTTGTGTTTCTGAATAGAGAGGTCTTACGTATGATTTTTTTTCTCTTAACTTTGTCCTTAATGCATATATAATGATGTGATCTGAGACATAATAATTTATATTACCACTTTCTAAAACATAATTACTATTAGTGTAGATATGGTCTATAGTTCTGCTACCTCCCCGGAATAAAAAAGTGGGGCTCGTTTTCAACAGTCATCCAAAAAGTCTGCCAACTGTAATTGGCAACCTCTAACTGTATGGTGGTATAAATAATCAGTAGTGTTTCGGAGCGTAGTTTTTTTTCCACTGCATTTTAAAATCGGTCAGTGGTTCTCACTGAGAAAATATTGATAGCAATAATTGATGACCTTTCCAGGATTTGAAGCATTTAAACCTGACGGTAATTGCTTGTCCACATATTTTTCCTTGTGAAACGCGGTCCGTCCACAATTAATGTTTCTTGGGTTACCCTAGTCAGGGGTACCAAATTGCGCAATATTAGAAACCAAAATAATCGGTGATTATTTGACACTCTAAGTATTTCCCACCCACCGATATTTCGTCGGTGTTCTCGAATAATCGGTTGGTGGTTCCTAACTGCTGATCGAGGTAAAATAATCAAGTAATGAAAACAGGCCATATCAGCAATATCTTGGCCTTGGTGCTACAACCCTGGCGCTCTGACATATACAAAGACACGCCCCTTCATCCTAAGCACGTCCGAACTCCCCAATATTTCTACTGTACCTAGTTACCACGCATTTCCCGATGCCATAACTTGGGGCGCCCCCTAACGCTATTCGTTTCCTACAGTTCCCGGTATAGATAGAGTTTCTTATCTTACTTCGCTGTAAGTTGAAGGTTCAGCTGTTCTGCTCTGTACTGTCCTGTCTATTTCTCTCTCTCTCTCTCTCTCTCTCTCTCTCTCTCTCTCTCTCTCTCTCTCTCTCCATTTTTTAACCTTACTGTGTCGTTTCCAATTTACAAACAACAAACCATCGTACTGCCCAATCCTCCAGCAGTTACCAGTTAGTAGTTAGCGGCTATCACAGAGGAAACCCATGAAAGTTTAGGGTCTGAGCTCGTATCCCATCGAGTTTGAATCACGTAGTAATTCACAAGGCGAAGCCGCGTGAATTGCTATGTGATTCAAATGAGATGGGATCGAGCTCTGACCCTAAACTTGAATGGGTTTCTGAATTTATCTCACCCTTAATATTGACTAATGGCCTAACATTTGTGACATTATCCCCCATTGGATATTTTTCCTAAATATCTAATGGGTGTTAGATACGAGTTTCCAATGTTAAGTCTATGGAGAAAAAATATCTGGGGTGAGATAACATTAATTATCTATCAACTACACTTTTTCATAATCATGATTATAAGATATCACCTCATATACGTTATTACCACATTTGTAAATCATACATTTTCATAATTCCCATCTCATGTAGCTACTTTACATTACAGAACTGATACATGTTGATTGATTGAGTTCATAATAGTTATGAATTGAGTTATCATTTTGTTTTCGACAATTTTGAACAGAGCGTTTGTGTTTGCCTGATTTCAATGTTCTCCTTATCCTTTTCCAAGTTATTCCCGTCTTTTGCGGTTCCTCTCGCCCATATCTCCACATCTATCTCTGCTTCTTCATCCTAAATAGTACTGTATGATTCAATTTTCAAGCCCTTGATGAGTTACGGTAGAAGTTTCTATCCCCTATGCGATCGTAGCAGTCCTTATACATGCCCACCAGTCACTTCTGGAGCAGTTCTCCTCGATGCTAACCTAACACACCCTTGAATTAATCAAAATGCCCACACATCCAGGCTTGTTTTCTCTCAAATCATATCGCAATTAAAACCGGTTTGCTCATGTCCCTGCCAATCCCATGATCCTATGAAAAACGTCAGGTGTCTAACAGAAAGGTCAAGGAGTGTGTTAGAGTGGGGCGGGAGGGAGGGACTGTGCCCAAGGGGTCACCGAATCCACACGTTTCTTTGTGTTTCCTTTTAAATTTTAAGTGGTGTCACTCTTTTTTCGGAATCCCACAGAGATGTTGCGTCAGCAGCTCTTAAGAGAGTGCTGCACCTTGTGGGATTTCAAAAAGGAAAACTCACAATCTCATCATAAGCACAGGTGCTTTCTATTTTTATGCTCAATAGAGAAACTAATATCATATTAATATTGGATTTCAGCTCATCATCTCATTTTATTGTAAACCACGACTTAATATAACTTTCTCGATGACTGACAAGGGACTTCTGTTCTAAAATCTTATACATGACGAAGTCTATGAAAGGATATGTGCTGTTGACTTATCCGGACACTACTCTCTCACAGTGAGTGATTGTCTTATCTGATGTATGATACCTAAATCGAAGAAGTAAGCGGCCAATCGGATGGGATATTGTACAAATTAAGTGAATAAAGCGTTTTTTACATAGATTTCTCGAAACTTGGCTTCATAGCATTTCCTTCTGTGAGTTTCATACGGTGAGATAACGCGGGGCTTCTCCGTTTCGCGGGTTTCTACTGTATGCCCTTTGTCTTGTATGTTTTGTCTTGTAAATTGTATTTTCTTTGCCTTGTATTTCATATCTTGTACAATGTATGTCCTTTGTTTTGTATGTCTTATATTGTATAGTACATGTCCACCTGTTTATCCTAACCCTCATATAAATCTCCATAGACTTTACATGGTGGACCTGTATGCCACTGTTATGCCATAAAATATTTATATGCCACTGGTGACATACAAAGTCAAAAACATGTGACAGGGTAAGATAAAATCTAAATATCACTTAATTTCATATAATTGTTTACATGCCATTCGTTGTCTTCCGCTCCGCTTCGTGATATAGTTCCACGAAGACAACTCATGCCATAAAAACAATCATATGAAATTTCGTAATGTTTTATGTTTGTATATATGTCAGAGACAATATGTGGAAGAACATCACGTTAACTGATGCATGGACCCGTCAGAAAAGTCCTACACATCCATCTACACCACCTCCCCACACCCGTCCATATATGCACGTCACATCAGATTCGCCTATCTGCATACCCGCACACCCCTCACCCCTTCACGGCACACCCCTCCTCGCACCCCGTCACATCACTCTGACCCTGGAGAAAGCCAGCCTGGAGTGGACATAAAACAGACACTTCCGTCTCGAAAAACAGACCAGGCGCCCTCCCTCTGACTCACCGGCCTACGGCAGGCCTAACAGGGGCCTACAACAGGGGCAGTTTCCTAAGAATTAATCCAGATCATCTTTCCTCTCAGTCTCCAGTTATGCAATGCTCTGACAACTGGGACCTGTCTCACTAGTTTCGTGACATGTCTAAATGGCATCTAGATGGTGTGTTCAGTTTCATAAGAACTAGACATTCGTTTTGTCTGTTCTTACTGGCACTGTTGGTGCCGCTTTTCATGTCTGTCTAACACTTTTGTCATAAAACTAGTGAAACAGGTTCATAATGTGTAGATTTTTCTAATTCTTGTGTTTGGGGTCTGTCTTTTCCTAAGGGCAGCTACTTGTGTTCTCACGAAACTAGACAACCCCAATGTCTGTATGGTGTCACAGACATGTCACGAAACTAGTGAAACAGGTCCCAGATCTATACTTGTTGGAGATAAACATAATATCTATGACATTTCAAAGAAATCTGACCGATGGCTACTTGTTTTCATATTCATTTTCACACGAATATCACGGGAATACAGAATTGGCCAGATGTAATCTTTAAATGGTTATATTTGGCACTGCATATATGGTCAAATATTTTATTCTGTTTTTTCTAGTGCACCAGATTATGATAGAGCAGATTGTGATTGGACAGGAGTTTGAATGCTAAAATAATTAGTAACACAATTAGCTGCAGCACAGCTCCTATGAATAATATTGATCCAATTTGATAAAGAGTTGGTATTACCACTCATTCATGAAGTTTTAGAATGTTAAGTTATATCAATCGAAGGAGTAGTCCTGCCAGTAGTCTCAAGAAATCGAGATCACTTTGAATATTGGTGTTAGAAGACAGCATCTTTCAACTTTGAGATGATTGTTTGATACCTTTCTGTATGTTCTCATGCCAAAACTGCATGAACATTAAAACCAGCTCTGTAGCTGAAGATCATGTAGTATAAATAACGAAATTAAAAATTTAAAAAAAAAAAAAAATGCATTGAAAATAGATTCACGCACTTGAACAACTCGACGAAATCAAAAATATCCAAATACTATATATATATCTCGGCCCATTAGTACCATTGAGTTCTCCCCGTTATTGTCAGTGTATATCTATCTATGTCTGTGATGATGAAAACTTGGAAGTCTATCTGTCCCACTGTTGCTAATGGCCAGTTAACGCTCTGCATTCTGAGGTACATAGACATGCCCGGTCCCAGCCTGGAGGAACCTGGTACGCCCAGTCGCAAGTATTATTTTAATTTCATAACCCGTTCGACATTTGGTACCACGAGTTTCACACACATATTTGCGCGTACCTTGCGACTGGGTGTACCTCCGGGTGTTTCGAGCGCGATACCTCCAGTCTCTACTAGAGGTAAGCTCTAGCAAGCACCTTTTTTGTATCATGGTTGTCTGGGGGTCACAACCAATAGCCCACTCCAATTTTTGCAATACCGAACAACCAGGAGGAAACGAAGAAATTACATCACAATAGCCCACTCTCATCTTTATCCCCACCTATAATGCCCCATTCATTTGTTCCCTAACAATATCCCTACCTCGTTTGGGTCTCTTAAAACTTAAAAGCCCCTTATTTTGTTTAAAAGTATGAAACTTACCCTGAACATGAACTAGAAAATAATTGACACATAAAAGTCAGTAAAACATTTCTCCGGACTGGTTTTTAGGTCCTATAGCCTACACTCTCCTTGGCCTACAGAAATAGCCTATCCCTGCACCCCTCCCCTGCACCCCTCCCCGATACGGACAGGCAACAGCATGCGGCAGTAAATAATTGACTAGTTGTCAGGCTATGATACATCACAAGAACACAGAGCCCCCTGCCACTAGTATTTACATGTTTAGTCTGGCGTGTTATATTGTTTGTATCGATCTCACAGGGCGCCGTTCGCAAAGAGAGGGGTCCGCATCCTGACTTTTTGATCAATGACTCACAGACACAAGCTGATCCTAGCCCCTCCCCAGCCACACGCTTATCGCTCTGCCAGTTGTAGGTCGCGCTATCTGTTGAATATCAAATCCCAGTGTAGGTTTAACGCGTTGTTTATGGACAGAGCGGTGATAGGATGTGTCTATTGGATACACGGATTGCCATGTATAAAGGCAGCTTTGTCTGTTTGATATTTTCATATGGGTTTTAGAGAAGAATGGTGGTATTCGATCTTGTGTTACCGTGCATCACATTTCAGCGAAGTGAAATCTGAGCAGATAAAGTATGTTTTATTCATATAACCCAGGCTTTTTTTTATCGTTTATTATTTTCACCCTTTTTACAAATGATCTATTTCCCCCAGGATATCAACATAAAATGATGTACTCTTTCTGTCATGTCCATCGAAGAGAAGTATTGTGTGTACTCCGTCGATCCTATTATCCAGTGTTGCTCATCCCCATATTGCCATCTTTATTTGATTGTAAGTTTATCGTTTGACAGGGTACTCTGTACTTTAATAATCGGCCCTAGAAAATACATAGGGTCCGTTTCATTCTTGTCGTTGCCCCCTGATAGACGTCCCCTTCTTATAGACGTTGAACAGGTGTACACCTATATCCTTTTCCATTTATAAGGAGTTTTTTCAATGATGTTAGTCATAATGTTGAATCCCCATGAATCTTTCTGTTTCCATTGGCCGATTATTCTGAAATGATCTGCAGTCGGGAACAATGACTCAATGTCGTTCAATGGAAACCAGCCGGAATTTGATATTTTGTCAAAGAATATTCAAGAATGCCATCATCAAAACACTTTGATTTCATTGGTGAAGCTTATTTAGGCTAGAAATTCAATCGATATGGGCATGATACATGCAAAAAGAAGAAGAAAGGCTGCTCATTTTCATTAGCCGATGGAAACGAGCGTTGTTGGTCTGGGTTTGTCTGTCAGTCACTCTTTCTGATTCATGCTTATAGTGGCATTGAGTTCTAAACTAGACAATATCTATTCCAATATCAATATTTTTACATAGTGGAAAATGACAGAAAATAAATTAGCATTTTCTGTTCGACTAATAGTACGAGCTCCTGCACTTAGAATTTTACAAATACGTTCAAGAGTGGGTCGCTATACAAGGACAGGTTTGAAGTTGGCTGAATTGATTCCATTCTGAGTTTGATCAGTGTGTTTAGACATACTGAGTTCGAAGCCCGATGTACATTTAAACACATATAAACAGCGAGGAAACCGCCATTTTACTTCTGAATGTTTGGAATGACAGCAAGTCACATAGTCAAAAGGGACAAATTATATTCATTCATCACTCTATAGGCCATATTCCACTGGCCGACACAAATGGCACCGATTATTTGCGTTCTCCTAAAGGTCTGTTGGTTGTGCTACAGACAGCACGACGGTATCAAATATTCGGTGATGGTGCAGTGGATGACTGGGTCCTGTTTTATAGACAGCGACGTCTTTATTATTGATCACAGAAAAAGAGTGACTGGTCTAGTGACCGTATTAGTGACCGTCACTGTTTCGCGTTGCATAGACAAGATCACTATTTCACAGTGCGATCACTGTTGATTTGATCACTAATAGCCTAAATAGGTCAGTCCCTGTTGAAACGATCACTATTATAGTGATCGAATCAAAGCAATCACTATTTCTATGGATGTCTACCTGCCAGGAACCAAATTGTCTTCGCCAAGTCAATTTCGGAAATTGTCTACAATTCTTTTGCAAAGAAAAATAAAAATGCACTCTCCTAGCAGAGGTTCAGTGCTCGACTTCCTATGCTAGTAAGCGTTAGTGCCGCGAAAGATCTGCTAGGAGAGTGATATAAATGGAGCTCTTCAGCATTGGAGGTGAAGATATCGTCAATTTGAGGTGTATCTTACGTCCGATTTCCATTTCCTGTTTGGACAACAACAAGCAGTCTTGTCCAATTCCGAATTAATTGACTTGACAACAACTATCTATACATACATATAGTTTATGTTTGAAATCCCATATGATATACATATACAGATACATGGGATTTCAAACGGTGGGTGGAATAGTGACATGTAGGGCCTTGTCACTAATACTGACTGCTTGAGTGATCATTTATGGAAAAATCACTAGTGATGATCATGACTATGCAACACAAATCAGTCACTCTCAATCGGTCACACCTGTGACTGATCACTGTATTTTTATCATCACGACTATGAAACGTGATGCGCTGTAAATGATCACTATTACTGGTTGTCACGACTATAAAACAGGGCCTGTATTTTATTGTCCATACTGATGGAATTTTCAGGATGGTGGTCTTATTGAAAATCTTCACCGAAATAGTCATTGACCTTATCAAATGCCGGTTGTTTCCGTTCACCGATCTGGCGTCGGTCTACATAAAAAAAAATCGATCAGTGGAAAATGGCTTTATGACGTTTGTGATCCGTACAGCTGACCTGCAAGTGTGAAACATTCAAACACTGGTATAATAATAGCATATATATAGGTAGCTGACTCGTGTCCTCTCCTGGCAGGCGTGTTGATAATTTCTACAGACACTGAACAAGATCTTGCATCGATGAAGCTGATATAACTGTATACGCCTTGATAGCGATGCCCTTCTCAACATCGTAGTCGTTTCTCTTTACATTGGGTAACAATCAATTGTGACATTTCGTTTCCGGTTGCATTATTAGGAAACGTCCTTACTGTGGACGAAACGGTTCCTGTTCGAGGTCAGTCGTCGATTTCATATTGCCTGACGCCATAGGCGGAAGGCAGTATGAAAAAGAACACTGACCGAGAACGAGAACCATTTCGTCTACAGTGAGGATGTTTGTTTATTATTATATACCATCAATTGGTGAAAAAAACCGCCATTTTAATGACATACAAAGTCGCAGTCACAGCGGGCACGAACAGTATTATTACTGCACCCCTAGCAGCGGGCAGTATTTAATAGACATTCTGACATAGGTATATAATAATACCATTGCTGTAGGTTTCATGTAACAATCCGTAAGAGAAATAAATTGATAAGGCTCTGCTTTGGAATGTTGGTGACCTTTTTATGTATTTATTGCCGCTTTTGACCAAGCTGAATCCCCCAATTCAAACACTACACGCCATTTAGGCATGGTATAGCATTTCCCACGACCCATTGCCCTTTGGTATATGATCACTACATAATCCCCACTAATCGCCTTTCGTGACCAGCGGCCAGCTATGGATAGCCGACCTGCCTGCACGCCGGTACTAGCGCACATTTATTTGACCTTCACCTTGGCAGATGAGGTCATGCGGCTGGTTTCCGAGCGGCGTGCAGTGGATTGAGTGAGCTATGAAACCAAATTACGGACGAGTGCAGACTGATCGGTGAGCTGTCCTCCGGTACTTACCTAGGCTCTCCGTGAATAAGGGTGGAGGTAACTCACCCGGCGTTTACACTAGACGATTATAGGCAACGATCCCTAGGAGTTAGGCCTGGCGTCCACCTACTACAATAGAAATTTAGACCCACCCACCGATATGGCACCGATACAAAAAGCAAATATCGGAGACACATCGGGAAGGTGCAAAATCGTAGACAAATGTCTAGACTTGCCAATCCACCATGCATCATAATGGGTTTTTTTCAGTACCTAATCGTAGAAACGTGGTCAACTGCCCCGATATTAAGTGACCTTCTGACGCGATTTTGATTTTCTATCGTAGACCATATCGGGGCCACATCGTAGTAGGTGGACGCACGGCCTTAGCACCACCTGACGAATATGTGCGTCCTCGATGACTAAAAATTGTCTAATATTTACAAACGCCAACGTTTAGACAACAATAGGTAAAGTATCCACCCCTAATCTGTTCGTTCTCTCCATTTAGGGGTGGACAGCTGTGCTATGTAAACAGAGTCGGTTTTTCTAACTTCACCAAACTTACCTTAATAATGGCCAATTGAGTCAAATAGTTGGTTCCTAAGTTGAAGAACTAATAAATATCATTAGATTAATTGTCTGCAAGTGTTGACATTCCAATATAATGGTAAATTTCCAGTGATTTTCCTCCCATGTGAGGCCACTCACACAGCTTCAGCCATTTTTTATCAAGTGTGGCTACTTCCTGTCAAGGTGAAGGTCACAGGAAGGGAGCATACATTGTATTCAAACCCTTCCCTGTCACAACGTGGCACTCTAGAGTTACTACCACAGCCATGGAGTTCAAAATAAGAGAAGTTTACAGTTCATTGAGGGAGAAGCATGGCTTTAATTTCGACCTGAAGAAGTGTAGATACTTTCAGCAGACAGGAAGTAAACGGATAACATGACTTCCTGTACAGAGCTGGTTACTGGTGTGTCATAGTGTGCAGTGAGATGACCAGTAACCAAGATGGCTGAACTGAGAATAAGGGAAACTCCACTGGAAAACAACCTCTAAGTACACAATTATACGCCAACAGACAACTATTTTGAAGGTCTGCAGACACAAGTTAGTAGATATTTATTGATTCTTGTTTTTGTCATGGCTGTCAGATGGCGGGCAGTATACAACTCAATGGAATCAAAAAACGTGGGAGGCCTACATGCATTGAACACCCGGCCCTGTACAGGGACAGGGCCGGGTACACTGGCTAAGACAACAAATGACAATCAAAGCAGCTTGAATTAATCGTCGTAAAATGTCACTATTCTATAAAGACTCAGTCGTCAACAATTTTGCTTTTGGTCAGAGAAGAAATAGGTTCGGATTCGGTGTTTATATCATCTTCTAGTGTAAGCTCCGGGTTATAGTACCTGACTGGTTCGCATTGTCTTCACTCGACCGTGTTGTTCATTTCAAAGGGGGTATTTCGTATTACGATGAATAGTTTGCAATTTAAGAAATGGTTGTTTGGGAAAGCGATTAGTGGCATTCCTCTTTTTTCTGTGATTTCTGTTATGTTACGAGCCAATCAGAGACACTGTTATAACAATCGGGCATAACCCACTGAGCTCCCAGCAACACACTACTAGAAGCGCTCCAACACACTACACGTTATTTTAACATTCTGACAAAGCTTTGATGCGGTAATAGCCATGACGGAGCCATATCGGAAGTAGTATGTGCCCGGCTTTAACAATTTATGTGTGTATTGGCCGTAGAATCGACATGTAAGTGCGAAATAGAAGAGATCTCCGTATATAATGATAGGGAAACGGATTCATTCCAGAATTGCTCGGTGAAAGCCCCAGAATCTAAGTCAATTTGGCTTAGATCCTAACGATCCTTAGGACACCTCGCCTCAAAACTCCGGAATTCTCCCAAAATCCCTCTACCACATCGTTTCAAGACAACAATTGAAATAGTTACACTGAATGTAGGAAGATACTAACTTGCGATACTATGCAGCGATACAATATGCTGGTACACACTGTGCTGATGGCTTCTTCTTCTTCTTCTTCTTCTTCTTCTTCTTCTTCTTCTTCTTCTTCGCAACAAGGATATTGCGTATCTGATGCACACTATCACACATTCCAGATTTCAAACAGGCACTATCATTAATCGAAGTGAAAGCTTTTAAGTCAATAACAAACATATATATTCATTCTGATCTACAGCAGAGAGTAAGTCCAATCTATAGAATTGAGGACAAGAGCCTTTTGTAGTTGTCAAGCATCGATCCAATTACTTAATGTATGATACACGTTTATCTTGCTGTTTTATGCTTATTGCTGGCCTGTGGGATGGCTCGTAAAGGTTCACCATATCGGAAATCATACGTATTTAAAACGAGACCCTTCATTAAGAGAAGCATTAATTCACCTTTTATCGCCCTATCAATCATCTACAGGAGCAGCTGCAGTGAACGTGTAATTGCCATTTGTGCGATATGATAACCTGCCTGACAGGGCGGACAGAAATGCTGTAGATGTAATATATCGCACGGGGTACTTTGTCGGTCGATATCCGATGCGTATAGACCAATCCCATCCCCTCCTCCACTCAGTATCAATGTTATAGGATCGCATGATCGCTCTGAATTTCGTGGAAAAAAGGGTCAGTTTTGAGGTTATTCGCGGAAAAATAAAAAGGGGTCATTACCCCAGATCCCAGAATGAAACAAGAGGAAAGCCGGAGTGGGCTCATAAAATTTTATTAAATTTTATAGTTCTTATTGATATTAATAAGGTTATACAATGAATATCAATAATAAGGATAAGTGTATAATTGACATATGTATATATTGTTGTCAATTATGAAAAGTATATGATAACATAATGAAGTTATTATGTAATATTACATAGTTATGAGGAACATGTAATAATAAAATAATATAAATAGCCCTACGAGTGGAAGGAGTAGAACTAGAAAAAAGGTGAGGGTGGGTGGGAAGAAAAAGTATGTGTGTGAGGTATGAAGCCTAAGAAGCAAATGAGGCAGAGTACAGTGTCGACCTAGCGCACTTTGATGTTTAGTGCGGCCGACAGTAGAGAGGTGGCGCAGGGGTGCGCTAGTACAGAGGTGTTTCACCAGGGGGGGCAATGACCACCCCTGACCATAGGCCATGGGTTACCCATTGCCCCAGATCCCAGAATGAAACAAGAGGAAAGCCGGAGTGGGCTCATAAAATTTTATTAAATTTTATAGTTCTTATTGATATTAATAAGGTTATACAATGAATATCAATTATAAGGATAAGTGTATAATTGACATATGTATATATTGTTGTCAATTATGAAAAGTATATGATAACATAATGAAGTTATTATGTAATATTACATAGTTATGAGGAACATGTAATAATAAAATAATATAAATAGCCAAGAAGCCAATAGTTATAGGGAGAGGTAGGTTGGGAGAAAAATAAAAAGTCACTTTCTGAAAGAAAGAGACTGGATTAGAGAGTTGTTCACAGTCTTTTTGTCGGAGACCTTGATGCACGCACGGTGTGCGTCTGATTTCCACCCCCCATACCTCTGGATTTGGAGTTCAGGAATGCCAGCCTGGAATGCCTGAGTGGCAGCGGCCTTCCTGAGGCTGTGGAGGGTGAATGTCTTAATCAGTTGGCCTGTGGCCTGCAGAAGGCCGTTCCATTCCTTGGTCATCATACGAGACGAGATGATCTTCCCATCGGGTAGGGTGAGGAATGGATCTCGTAGGGTCGCCGTAGGGGCCAGCCGTAGCAGCTCTCGAGTCGCGTGTACGGGACAGAATCTGGTATCGTCCGCGGCCTCTAGGCGCATAACCTTCTGCTCCCCCACGTGCTGTAGGTTCTTGGCCGCTTTCACGGTGACTGTCACGTGCCGTGCCCAATGACCACGTCCCCTCGTGTCAGATGACGTGCCGGGTCGAAAGTACTTGCGGATTGCGGCGCCACCTCCCCCTGCCGCAGGGCCGCGTAGTAGATCACCAGTAGGCCCGCCCTTATCGCTGTATTGAGGGGGGATGCAGAGAGGGCGTCGAGAACTGCCCGGAACACATTCATTGGGACTGGCGGCTTCACATTCGGCACGTAGTTCTTGTTCCTCCTCATTTCCTTGAGGGCACGTTTGACGCGATGATCCTCTGCCGGGGGAACGTCTCCCCCCGTCAGTCGCAGATGCGCACGGACGTGCGATATATGGTTGGCCACGGTAGCCGGCGAGGGGGCGTGGTCCGCCACATACTCCATGTATGATGTGATGAGGCTCACGGTCGGTGCCCCGGGATCCACCATCATCCGGTTGCAAAACGCCAGGTAGGTGCTCACTGCAGATCTCTGGTTGGCGAGAGTGCCTGGGGCACGCGCCTCTAACTGCCGGGCAGATGCCTTCTGCTGGAGTGAAAGAAGCGCCGGATCTGCAGAAGAGACGGAGTATTGGTACATAGGATGCATGAGTACAGGGTACGATGGGGTACAGTTCATGGAGGTGAATGAGCGCATTCGCCCTATCGTAGTCCGATGTTGAGAGATGAGCCCTGCTCAATGCATCTGCGATGACGTTTTGCACCCCGGGGATATGGGAGAAGACTAACTCAACCTATAGGCGTGCCTGCACCATCCATGCCTGGCAGGCACACTCCGCCAGGACTCGGTTTCGGGCACGCTCACTGTTGAGGGTCTGTACGGTCCCGAGGTTATCACAGAAGACATCAATCCGGGATCCGCGGTCTCTGTCTGTGATGAAGGTGTGGAGAGCATATATGGTGTTCAGAGCCTCGAGCTTTGAGATGCACTCCATGGGGTCGAGGACGGGACATACCTGGCCGGAATAAGAAAAACGGCCGTCTGTGCCCCCTACTCCAGAGAGGCAGGCGTCGACCGTGATGCGCCTCGTCGGCGGGCGGATGAGGGCGCGTCCATTCCACCCCATAGCGAATTTCACAAACCAGTCCAAGTCCTGACGCATCTCAGAATTGATGTTCAGGTAAAAACCCGTCATCCCTCGCAGAGCCTCTAGGAGTTTGGAGACGAAAGCACGTGCCGGTTTGATGCATCTTGCCACGTGCAGGATTCTCCCCAGAACCGATTGTAACTGTCTCTTGGTGAGGGTCCGGCGTTTGGCGACGGCCGACACGTGAGTTCGTATCTCCTCCAGCTTGGCCATGGGGATGGAGAGCGTCATCGTACGGGCGTCGATCTCAATGCCCAGCCAGGTGACCGTCTGACTTGGTTCCTGGGCCTTGTCGTGTGCCTCGGGGAGGCCCAGCTCGGCGAATAGATCACGTGCAATCTTGAAGTCAACGGCCGCCTTACCTCGGTCCTCGGAGAGGATAATCAGATCATCGAGGTACATCGCGGCCGTGACTCCCTTTGATCCGAGGATCCCCACGATGGCCTCGGCCACACACTGCATGTGGTACGAGGAGGCACGGGCGCCGAACGGCATGGCAGTATCACAGTAGTGCCCGCCCTCCCACGTGAAACACAGCAGAGGCCAGTCGAGGGGATCACACCTGAAGTTCTTGTATGCACGTGATACGTCGAGTGAGGACATAAAAGATGAGGTGCCTGCCTTCACGAGTTTTGACACAAACTTGTCAACCGTTGGGAGGCCGTGATCTCGTGCCAGCCCGTAGACTGAGTTCTTAATAACGAACGAGTTCACGCTGTGCTCCTGCAGGAAAGTCATGTCCGTTATGATCCACCTATCGTCCGTGCCCCGTTTCTCCCGTGTCATTAGTGGCGACATGTGACACCACGGGGAGAAAGGCGGTTCGTTAAACGGACCCATCATATTTGTGAAGGCTGCCTCCTTCACCAGAAACTTCTCTACCTGACGCAGGTAGCCGGTCGCACTGGGGTGGTTGGCCACCCCTCTTGTGTCACTCTCAGGGCCGAGGTATCCTAGGGGGAAGCCGTAGTGTAGGAACCCCAGGAGCTCCTCAGCCCCTGCCACGCCCCCCAAGTAGTGGTCCCAGGCCGGCAAGTGTAGATCCGAGGGGACCTGAATCTTCGCGCCGAGGGCGTTTGGGAGCCCCGTGTCGCGCACGGCCTGGTATATCTCCGCGTGCCTGCCGGCCCCCACGGCCGTGAAGTCCGGCCACGTCGTCCGGCGATGATCCCGGAAGGCAAACAGGTCTGTCCTAACCCCTTCCTGATGAACTCCGGTTTCGCACACTTCTTTTAGTGCGTCGAAGTCCGGAGTGTTAGTTTCCTGGTGGCCGGCCGACGCAGTAACACTAACACCGGCCACGCAGCAAGACATCGAAGGGGCGGGGGAAGCGTTGGTACTCTGATCCGGGAGTGTATTTCCCCTCCCTTTGTTTATGTTTACCTCCCCACCTCGGCCACGTGCCGAGGCAGTCACGTGAGGCATGACATGACCCCCCTTTGATCTTCGTTTCGCGCCTCGCTTAGTCGCGGGGCGCGGCCTGCCCGTTTTTTTAAGTTGGCTGGTGTTGATCCACGCTCTGGGGTGCCGCCGGCTTCGTCGTCTGGAGTTGGTACCCCGCCTGGGGTACGCGCCGGGGTGTGGGCACAGGGGGAGCCGCTCCGTTGTTGTCGTAACTGTGCCCATATGTCAGCTTGCGGTTGCACGCGTGGACAGAGTGACCACACTTCCTGCCCACTGAATCACAGAAGGTGCACGCGTGCAACCACCGGATACCCCCTTCGCTGTGGTCATTGCGGTGGCGGCACCCCCTCTCACCATTGAAGTCCCGGCACGGGGCCTTGTACCCCAAGCGTGTCCGGTCTTGGTGTTGTTACTGCTGTTGGTGGTGTGGGTAGATGTCATGGCAAGCCGGACACGCTCTTCCTGTGCTCCGACCACTGCATCCTGCCCGATTCTACCTGGTCGAACACGTAGTTGCTCCACCGTCTGACCCCGGCCTACGGCTGTGCCTGCGCATCGACCGTAACTTGGTGGAGATGGCGAAACATGTGTTCCCTATCCTCGGGGTGCAGAGCGTGCTCATCGCTCAACAGGGCCACAAAACAACTGATGTATTCAAGGGGCCCAAGGCTCGACCGTAGATCCAGCTTCTGGTGAAGCGTGTAAACGCCGTCCCGGTCCATAAACATATACGGTTTGGCGGTCGGCCTGCGGGCATTAAGGTCAGACAGTAATGAGTTCTTACCGGTGGTCCTGTCGTGGCGCATGGCCTCACGGCCGAATTCCCTCTGCAGGTGCTCCTCGGACGTGTAAGTCTCTCTCAGTTGGCGCGGTGGAGGCAGCAGGCGTTCCGTCTGTTCGTGGGCCCAGTCATGGGTCCGTTCGGCCGCCGCCGACGCCCGTGAGCCACTCCTCCTTGACGCAGGGCGGGAGATCTGCATTATGGCGTCCATCATGCCGTCCATTTGTCGGGACGTCTTAGATACGTCAGACTTGACACCGTTGACATCGGTCCTAACTTCATTTACGTCGGTCCGTACTTCCCCGAGGTTGGCCTCCAGAGCAGTGACCCGTGAGGCCCGGGACCGTCCACTGGTGCTCGTCCCTTGCTGGGATACCGAATCGACGTGGTAGCTCTCTGCCGCCGTTTGCTGCTGCGGCAGGGTTACTTCTGAATCCATCTCGGTTGCCGCGGATGCCGCCATAGCGCTTCTGGTCAACATATTTCACCGTAAATATATCAATCTCTGTCCTGGTATTCCTGTACACGGTCACTGATATTCAGGGGAATATGGAGACCGGAGGTACGACGGGCGGAATAGCCAAAGTACGCGAGAAGAAAAAGTATGTGTGTGAGGTATGAAGCCTAAGAAGCGAATGAGGCAGAGTACAGTGTCGACCTAGCGCACTTTGATGTTTAGTGCGGCCGACAGTAGAGAGGTGGCGCAGGGGTGCGCTAGTACAGAGGTGTTTCACCATGGAGGGCAATGACCACCCCTGACCATAGGCAATGGGTAACCCATTTGAAGGCCTTTCGTGAAAAAGGGTGGCATCTCTAGAACACAAAAGAAACTCATTCTTCAGATTCCTGAATACATGGTAATTTTGAACAAGACTCATCGAAATCATAATAAAAGGGTGGTTTGTAAAGTCAGATTTTCCACGATCCTGCCCAGAAAATGGGTATAATGGCTATATAAATCCTTGAAAATGGGGTGTTTTCCAATTTTCTAGTACTATCATATAGGTAGCCCCTTTATCGTACGAGGGGGGCTCCCGGGGGTCGATTTTCCAGGTACACCCCACTTTTAGAACACATTCCACTCCCTGGTCTACCCTACTCTATTGACCACACTCTCCAGCCACAACCTTCGTCGCGCCAATACCACGTGACCATATTTCACGCTGGTTCTGGCGGTTAAACCATCACTAGTCCCCGGCCTGACAACAGCTGCATTCATTGGCTGACGGGTGGTCACGTGGTAGCGGGCGCTAACTGCTTCCGGGTCACGGCTGGGTTCTGGCGTGATGGGTATGTTTGTAGAGCCACACGCCGTTAACTAGTCAACGAGGATTTAAAAACGTCCCTAAAACCCGACCCCCGGGCAGTGGAAATTATCTTCTCCGAGAGTGTAAACGTGACCCTTTGACCTCCATGTCAGTAGGTGACGATTTATTCAGCCAACCTCTGCCATGGCCTTCTACAAATGTTCTACTAATGTTGACATCTCGTAGTTTAGCCCAAAGGGTGAGACCAATATGGGGAAACTGGGTCAGGGTGAATGAATCGAACTACTACGTGTGTCTTAGCAGTGTTATATCCTCTGACACCAAAGATCGAGCGAAGTAAACCTCGCTAAAAGCAAAGTGGTCATTCAATTCGATTACCTTTATTTAGTTTTCCTATTATCATAGATCTGACAATAATGAGAAACGTCACATTTCCCACTTTTTAGCATATTGATTCGGCATCACACTCTGTGAAATCCACATGAGGACTAACGTTGTCATGACGTTTGGAAGTTCGTCTCAGTGAGATGGATGTTTCAAAGTGCGATGAATTTTATAGATACTACATAATGAGCAAAAGCGGGTTGTTGTGGGTTCTTTTGGACTAAGTATACAATGATATGGTCTGGTCTGATACTAAGAGGTGTTTGACTAGTGAACTGCATCTTTATGTATTGTTAATTTATAAAACATTGACTAGTGTCAATTGATTTCAAATGATAATGTTTGTTTCTAGACTAGGGAATGAGGTAACAATGAAATCCCAATCTAAGCATTTGTTCGACTAGTGATTATTTTGTGTTCATTCCCAAACTAGGATTTCCTTATGGTATTGATAATGTGATGCTTTACAAGTTTCCTTTATTGCATTCGACATATTACATCGTTCTCCCCTGCAATTTCAACAGTGAATTTGGTCTGTTGTACAAGACTATTGATATTTCCTAGAACACAAAATCAACTGACGTTAAGCTTCAACATTAAATGGGAAACGATAGGAGTACTAGATAGCCGATAATAGAAGAAAACAGCCGATATAAGCACCGTATTTATGCTCGAGGCGTTGGAGAAAAGTGTCGGAGACTGCCCATGAGGGTTTACACAGGGGTGAATATGTGTCCTGGTAGTGCACATTACCACTCATCCCTGGATGAAAGAGAGGAGGCTGTAGTTGGGCAAAAAATGTATAACAGGTACAGCCAGTCCAATAGATCACACCTGAAGTTCTTATATACCAGGGAAATATTGACTGAAGACATGAAGGACGATGGTCCTGCTGTGACGAGATGAGAAACAAATTCGTCGACGGTAGTGACGCCATGGTCTCGCTCCATGCCATAAACATAATTCTTTATTTTAAAAGAAATGACACTCTGGTCACAAGGAAAAGTTCGTTATTATCTGCCTGCCCTCAGAACCAAGCTTTTCCCGGGACATGGGCATGGGAGACATATGACACCATGAGGTGAAAGGCGGGTCGTTGAACGGGCCAAACAAGTTAGAGTGGGCCAACTCCTTACTGATGAACGAGTCCAGGTGGGCTGCAAAGTTGGTGGCGCTCGGGTAGTTCGGCACGCCTCGGGTATCGCTCACCGGCCCAAGGTATCTGAGACGGAATGCGTATCACAAGGACCCAAGCAGCTCCTCCTCCCCAGCATTGTGGTGAGGTATACATCTAGACTGGCTCCATTCCATGCCTTTGGTTACCCTCCTCACTGGGATTCATGGGCCAGTCAGAGAAGGATAGATACTATAATGAATTTTATTCTATTTGTGTTTAATAATTTAATAAATCTTCATAATCAAAGACTTAAGCAAGTCTAGTATACATCCCACGCCTCCAAGTTAAGATTTGTGGGAAGCATGATCTTAGCTCCTAGCGCATTGGGGAGGCTGGTCGCCCTCACGGCTTCATATACGTGAGCATGGTTTCCTGGCCCAACGGCTGACAAGCGAGACCACGCCGCCCATATGTGTGCCACAAAGGCCTCTGGGTTGGTCCAAATTCTGGGGTCAAGAATTCCGGACTCTCTCTTAGTGTCGAAGTCCGGGGTGTTACTCTTGGCGTGGACAGTGTAAGCAGGTCTGGATGCAGTAACACTAACACTGTCCATGCTGGCGGAAACGAGCGGCCACACCCCCTATTTTCGTAATGGTCTACCACTCTGCTACGTGGAAGTGATGTCACATGTGCAGCATCGTCACATGGTGGACCCATGTCGACCGCCTCACTACACGTGGTAGGGGGTGCAGGGGATGCTAGGGAGGCGCATCTAGTCAGTTTCTTTGGCTGCTGAGGCTGAATGACGTGCCCGGCCTCTGGAGATTTCGGGCATGGGCGCCTGTGCAGATTGCTCATAGCCGTGCCGGTAGTTTAGTTTCCTATTACAGGTATACCAAGAATGCCCTCAGACCTTCCATACAGGAGTCATAAAAAGCACAGATATGTAGCCACTTTAGGCTGTTGTCAGCATGGCCCTTATGGAGGCGGCACCCCCTCTCAGACAGGGGAGCTCTCAACCAATAATAAAAATATTTTTCTGATCGTCTTGTAAGACCGTCCTCCATAAAGGCGGATCTCTTTAGGTAATGAGAATACAACAAAGACCATGATACGATCAATTGTTTTATCGTTCTTAGTTTTAAAAACACCTCCCTGGTGTAAAAGCCCAAAGTGAACGGGGATAAAACAAACTGGATACGTGCGTATCGTGAGAGAGCAGGAGTGAGAGTGAGGGTGATTGAAGGGGAGCGGAAGTGGTCATGAGGTGGTGGTGCATGGGGCGCGTAGTGTGGAGAGGAGACACAAGGGGCAATGACCACCCCTGACCACAGGCCATGTATAACCCATTATAATATATACTGGTCAATGCCGGTAAGTGTCACATTTACTAACTCCTGCTACAGTATCGGCTATCTTGGCTTATCAGGGATGGAAGTGATTCAACTTCCACTTTTGGAAGCTGCATTGCGTATACGCCTTCCAGAACAGTCTGGCTAGCAGCTTGACGTCGTCCTTTATTTTTATACAAATATCTAATTCAGTACCAATGTCTAAGGTATATAATAGGAGTAAAACGCTTTCACCTAGTTTGGACGTCCGTCAGTACCTTTTACTAAAAATTACTGTGAGGTATATTCAGTTTCCCCCATATCTTCATCATCTGGACGTATCGTGTCAGGCCCGTCAACATGTATGCGCACGAGAAATCCCAGGGTGACAGGGGATGGAATTTTCATATCCATGATCCGGCCTGGGGACGATATGTGATGTGTCGCTGATGACAGGATCAGTGCTGATGGGTGTGGGGACGTCGTTGGATGGTGACTTGGTAAATATGGGTTGGCAATTAAATCCTGAGAGTATAGGGCACGGAATGATTGCTAGTTCTGCCATTATCCACCATGAAGTTGTAAGATAGCGCCTGTTGTTATCAATTCTTATAATACATCGATAATCAAAATACAACGTTGAAATCCCCTATATGGGAATCAACATCAAAGCAAACAGAAGTGTACCCGCCACCAGGTAGGCCATTTAAGATGTCTGCCTCTACAACATGATAGCTATCTGGCCTATGCAATCAGACGAGAGAAATTCGATTCAAATGTTCTATAGGGTTGTGGGAATTTAAAGTCAATTGCTAGTGAGAATATGTTATGAATTATATTAGTAGTCCTAATGGTAGTAATATCCTACCATCTCTTTAATTTGTTTTAAATTCTGGCACATCAGTTCTTCCATTCGAAATCAACATATAACAAAATGTTGCTGCAAATATGGACTACAGTAAAAGTAACCAATAACTGTCTGTACAGCTAAACGCAAATACCATACAAATTGTCACATAGAATATATTCGCTTTCTATTCTGATTTCTTATTTCCATAAATCAAGTTGAGGTAAAATTTGGTTTATATGAAACGTGTTTTCTCTTGTATATGGAAAGACCATTACGCACATCTCTAGTAGTGATACATAGAGAGTTCTCCTCTATCTAATTTATTGGATGGTGTTGGATGTATACAGTTATGGTAGATCATCAATTATAAAAAGGGCCGACACAGAAAATGGGATAAAAATGATAGAACAACACTCCGTATCATGAAATATCAAGAAAAGTGAAAGCCTAGATAGTAATTGATATGTTCTGGTATAGTAACATGAGCAATGCGGTCAGGTTGTATGGTCTAAAAACACAGTCCACTATTGTTCAGTAAAGTGTATTTATACTGATGTTCCCGGATAGTCGGGCTGAATGACTAGCTGGGATAGCATCGATACGGTATCAACAGTACATTCTAGGTGTCCCGGAGTTATTTTAACACTAAGAACGATAAAATAATTGATCTTATCGTGGTCTTTGTTACATTCCTATTAACTAAAGTGGTCCGTTTTTATGGAGGACGGTCATACAAGACGATCAGGAAAATATCTTTCTTTCGAGTTTTTTAAAGGTCACAACTTTTGATTATTTTTTGATCCGTTGATAGGTGGGTTTGATGTTTCCTAACAAAACGTGTTCCATTAAGAAAGGAAAGATACCAACAATGAAGACTGCAAAAGATATCCTGGAATTCTGAGGATCACATTTTAAAAACGGAATGGCACTCTCATTGTGGTCACTATACAATCAAATTTACTTCTGTGGAGTTCATATGATATAAGTCCTCTTGGTTGCAGCTGTACTCACTGTCTGGCAGTCCTTCTGATACTCCTTTGAGTAATTGTCAGGGCCCAGATGGAAGAATGGCACTGTTGCCGCATCCGGTGTTTGTTGTGTAACAATTATCCCATAACGAAAGTAAAATAAAAAATACTGTCCTCTCCTTAACTTGTGGATAGAGATGATCCATAAGTGGTGGGATATGGTGGTAGCAGTCATCAATCCGTGTTCCTTATTTCCTGCAGTGTGGGGATGCAAGAGCTTGTGGAGAATTCATACCCTCAGTATAGGCCTCTGTTCTTGTATAGCCCAGAGTCCTATGGCATTCCTGCCTGCTCACTCTAGTGATGGTTATGTTCAGCAGCCTCGGAGATGCTGACGCCTCATGTCTGGGTGAAGAGTGATTCCTTTGTAAACATCTGGCTGCTTATACTTTCTTGGGTCAGTCCAAAAGACTATAGGAGGCAGTTGAAACGCAGTGGTGGCAGTCCACAGAGTTGAGCCTCAACCTCCATCTAGAGCTGTGTTATTCTCAATATTATGCCACAATATGTAATGATCTATCCATGACCGTCTTGCATGACTCTCGTCCTGCTCACTTTGAATAACGAAAACACCACAAAAAATGCTTTTTGTTGTTCTTACTTTCAAAACCCCACCATTGATGTGAATGGTCGTTCCATGAATATTGTGACAAATAATGATAACCTACATAGCAGCCAGAAGAGTGAGGGTAGGAGCTGGCCTGCACGTAAGGGTACATGGTTTATGAGGAGTGTCGTGACTAATTTCTATACGGAAAATTGACCATGATACTCAGTTAACATGACATCCGAAGCTATCCAGACACCTCGGAAATAAGTCGAACCACCTTCAAACTTGAAGTGTGATGTGATCATAAACCTTTTGAATTGTCCATGTTTTATACACCAAAGTATCCTAAAATACCGGTAATTAACAAAAGTTGGTAATATGAATGCTTCCAGTCTCATTCCAAGTCACATGATCAGCCTTTGGTCGTACAAAAGTGTAGGTGCAGATAGGTTGAACTATCCAGTAAAACTACAGTGAAATGCTATTGAATAATTAATAATTTGCAAAATGGAAAGTTGTCAGATATACGTAGTAAGCGGGCAATACGTCGGGGCTATAAAATGGCCTACCACTAAATGTAAGGTGGCAAGTAACCTTTTTCTGTTGGTGCCTCTGGAAATCGCTGCTGTTTCTCGCTTGGTACGTCTCTGGCATCGCCAACAGAAAATGGCATGTATGAGAGATGCTATTTAATAGTGATATCTCCCACCCATAATTTAGCGTCTCAGAAGCAATAATCAGGTGAAATATGAAATAATAGAGGGAAACTATGTTCCGGTGAAAGGAAGTCAAAATTACGAGGTAAGGCTTGGAAAAATTACTGCCCAAGGCCCTGGCCGCGGGCAGTAATTTTTCCAAGCCTTACCGAGTAATTTTGACTTCCTTTCACTGGTACTTGGTTTCCCTATTCCTATATACCTTCAAATGTGGTTTAATAAGAGACAATCTGATTGGTCTAAATGTCAACCTTGGGTAGTATACGGCAACCTTGGGTAGTATACCAACCTTGGGTAGTATCAGATAGTTACTCCACCCCCCAGAGCGTGGTGTAAGCATAGAGTGTACAGCCATAGGCATATAGGAATATCTCATATACATGCCATTTTGTGGTGGCGATTCTGGAAATTGCTGCGTCTACTACTTGGTATGTCCCCGGCTCCGAGGTTGCAGAATTCTATGCTCACATGCATTCCAACGTCTCTTTCATATCGGTTGACTTCCGAATTAGTTTCTTTAACTTCATGCCACGTCTTTCCTCCCAAACTCAATATCAGGTGTCAGCGGTTAGACATTATACGGATTGAATTTAAAATTACGTGAAATAAATCGAACTTCTTTCTGGCAAGACATTTGAGTACAGCCATTTCCTCTCCTTTGCAGGCGTGAGTAGTATATCAAAATGTCGATTGCACTCAGGGTGTCAATTTTATCGCTTTAATACGCACTTTTAGTTTGTATTCTGATAGAAGAGCTTTTTAGCAATGGTATCTATTGTTCGGTTTGAGATGCTTGTCATTCATGATCCTCCTGAAATTTAAACAAGTATCTAAAACTACGCATTACACTCATTACGTCGAAACACTTAAAGAACTCGGAACAGAATTCATCCAGCCTCCATCATCTTGTCCTCATATACTAATTTATGGCCTATGGCCATGTGACCTAAGTATGTAACCCAAGTCGTATATATGGCCGTACAACACGTGAATGGTAAGTACATGGAGCACGGGGTATGTGCGGTGGCAAATCCCAACAAATTGTATAAAAGCGATGGTAAAGAAATATTAAGATATTTATATAAAACGACCTAACCATGCTCTACAAGCTACAAGACAAAATGATTATTTACGGTTTGTATGGAAAGAGGCATTTATGCCGAGTTCCGTTTGAACCATACATTATCATCGTGTTTTGTAGTTTGTGCAAACATGGTAAGTCGTTCTATGTTTACTATTTACCCGAAATAAAAAAGAAAATAAATTAACTTAATTTGGCCTAACAACTAATACTTTAGTCAGCGCGCATGGAACAGTATTCCGTATTTTGCCGTTCGGAACACTGTTCTGTACAGTATTTTTACCATGTATGGCGAAACGGTACGCATTTACAGTACGGGTATGTAGTAAATGATAATGTAGAGAAACAGGCTTACTGTCTGCGTGCCGATACAATACGCGGTAAAATCGGCGATCAGATGATCGATTTTACCAAGTATATTATCTGTACGGAGAGAGTAAGCCTGTTTCTCTATTAGTATATACCTCAAAATATCCAATTTCTAACCTTGCTTCTGGGGGGGGGGGGGGGGTGGATTTCGCCGCCGTACATGCCCCGTACGCCACATACATACCCCGTACGTCACCTGGGTGTCGTACGGATATAAATACGACATGGGTAGGAGCGGGCCATATGTGTAGGTTATACTACCACAGGTATATAATAATACGATAAGAGGTCTACTGTGTCTGCACGTGATATATTGTTGGTAGGATTGACGATTAGAGGCACCTCTGCCTTCGGCATCAGTTCATATGATCCTGAATTTTAGCGCGTATTTATCACGCACAGCCACATAAACCGTGTTTCAGTACACTTCATGATACTGCCGCATGTGTCTTGACTCAATGCCGTACACAACCACGTATCGATGACACGTACAATACTCAATGTCAACTGATGGCATGGCAGACTGCCAAATGGACACCTCGCTTCACCATTAAACAACTCTCTATATGTATGGCTTTGGGCATCACTACCCCACGTTACGGTCATTATCATGACGCTCCTGTTTTATGTATGTTCAGTGACAACTAGCCATAAAATGGATCTCTTGAAATACGTATGAAACGGCCGAATATCATGCAACAATTTACTCTTCCAACCTCTAGCAATGGTCCAGAGGACGGGGGTAGGGTGGTGGTGGTAGTGGTGTGTGTGTGTGGGGGGGGGGGGGGGGGAGCGGCTATAATGATAATTTCTCTGTTGTCTCTTGTATGGAAATGCAGCACGTTAATTCAGTGGGATCCCTACGCAAGTTTACAATGGAGGGAAACCGGCTCCGGGTGAAAGGATTCAAACATTACGAGGTGAAGATCTAACAAATTACTCAACGATGCCTTGGTGGATTTAAGAGGTTTTGAAATCCTCATCGACTAATTTTGGAATTGTTTCATTTGGAACCTGGTCCCCTTTTGTTATATACTTTAAGAAATGCTCGTCTACGGTCTGATTGGCTTAAATATCGTCATCCTCGAAGACAAAACAGGCACCCTCACTACCAAACAAGTTACACCCCAAACAGCGGTATGTCACTAAGTAGTGTTCGGCCATGCATATGTCAATGTAATGTCTTAGGAAATATAAGCATCATTTTCCTCATCATCCCATCACCGAATGTATGTATTTTGTATCAACATACTGTGTACTAAGAGTTTCAAAATGCTGTGAGATTTTGATCTTGAGGTATGGGAACATATTACCATTGGAGAAGCTGACTCAATTCAGAAATAGTTGTCAATAAAGGTGAAACATCAATCACATACATAATTTTTCTTTTTCATATCACAGGATGAACATTGGGGTTTATTAATATACACAATGGCATGTAGACACTATTAGCGGCTATATCTATTGATGTTTTCATATGCATATGCCACGGCATTTGACGCTGATCTAGGTGGGCGCAATGGCTGCATCGGATGTCCGGCGTAGAGAGTGCACTAGACTTGCTCAAGTTTTTGATTATGAACATTCATTAAATGATTTAAAACACAATCAGAATAAAGTTCATTATGGTATGTATCCTTCTCTGACTGGCCCATGAATCGAAGACTTGTCCAATATGAACTGAAACTCCTGTTTATGGCCAAAAACCGCTCCCTCTAACTCTATACCTCCTCCTGCCCCTCCGCCTCCCCTCCCCCAGTTCCCTGGCCGCCTGTGTGGCCATAACAATAAATTTCGCCTGCTCCTGACTGTGACCCAATTGAGATCAAAGAGAGAAGGTATAAATCTCCCAGCAGATATCCTCACCAATAGCCAGAATATCTGTATGGAGAGTTGGAAATACTGGAGCTAAACAGCGCCAGAAATCCAACACCATTACCGATTGTGCCAGTCCCTGTATCCCAGCGAGGAGGGTAGCCATTGAATGCAGGGACTGGAGCCAGTCTAGTGTACCATCATGATAGCTTCATGGACGTAGACATACATAGACATATAGATGATAAACAACTCCCTGCCTATATTTTACCAATACCACTATCCCTATACAATCTAATGAAAACTTGTGCTATATATACAAGTTTAAGCCACATAGAACAATGGTGTTTTGAAAGTAAAAACTATTTAATCAACAAAAGAATGGTGATTTATTATTTGTAATCAAACAAGTGCTAACCAATCGGGTTTTAGAAAGGTTAATAATCAGAATTGGTAACAATTGCAATTTATATACCACTGATTTGGATGATCCATGGCAAATGGAAAAAAAGAAAAAACAGAGATGCCCCTAAAGGCAGAGATCGGAATAATGGGAGAGTGGCGTAAATAAACCTAGATAAGGGTTTACAGTTTACGTGTACAGATGCAGGCATAAACAGAACGTCCAATATGCTGGGTACATGTATATCTACGCTCGCGGTGCCTTATCTACCAGAACATTATACATACGTAAAGCCATTTGATCATCCAGTGAACTTTTGCTGAGTTTCATGTGGAAATGTGCCCACCTCTACGTGTACTGCACATAAAAATAGTCTATTTTTCTCTTGAGTCATTTCTGTATCTTGACGAACGCTACTGAATGTCCCACACGAACGTATAGTTCCTCGGTGTCATCAGTTTCCTATATGTTCTGCTTGTATGATTTATGCTTATGAAAGACAAGCCCATCCAGAATTCAACCCTTGTCCAAACATTGGTATCTTATGTCAAGTCCAAAAATAATTTACTGTTACAAAATGAGGATATCATTCACCATAGCGACTTGATATCTTTGTATTCTTAGATCCATTATAAGATGTAAGTAACAAATTTCTATCTTTTTGTAATACAAAACTTTTCTCATTAGCAGTATAGACAATGTTTTAAATTTCTAAAATCCATCAATGATATTCTATAGATGACGTGTAGATCGGAGATATATATTTACATAACGTATCCGGCAGTGGCTAAAATATAATAAAAATCATACTTGGTTTATTTGCAATGCACATTAGCGGCATGGTTGGTGCTTTGTATCAAATTAGCGTGAAATACATTCTCTTAAAAGAACAAGTTGATTCGTTGGCAGAGAAAACGCCATGCTAGTGTTGACTAGATGAAAGTCTACCACGCATCTACCACCATCACCCTAATCTGTGTTGGCACATGTGAGAGCCTACTACATATTCCCTCACCGTGATATAGTTTCTGATCCCACCCTCCGTTACTCATGAATAGTCAAGTGATGCTGCTCATCTGACAGTTGTATAAACGGAACAGATAAGTGTTGAAATACTCTCCTCTACACAACTCTGTATATTGCTGTATTTGTAATATTAGAAAATAGATCTTCCTAGTGTTGATTTCTATGGTCAATGAATTTTTGTTTGTTTCTCATTTTGAATCCGCTGTAGTTCTCGATAGATCTATCTCTTGGAGAGAGTATGTTTCACGCTCTCGACGTTTTATAATGTCTATTTCTTTTGTACAATTCAAGATTTTCAGTTTTAACTGAGCAAAACAGACCACACTTTTTCCATAAATGAAGTGGTAAATAAAGTAGACCAGAATTAGCCTGCCGTCGGTAATCTAATCTATCCTTTTTCCTCTGTCTTTTGAAAGTGAATCATGTTGATGAAAACTAAGCCCAAATAGACCGTGTGTTCAACTACGTCGGTGCCTCCTTGACCAGGTGAGTTGTGAAGAGATTCTTCTTTTGAGTTGTGTAGTTGTGTCCGATTTGCACCTACTTGCCAGTTCCTTTTCTTTTTCTTAAAGGCATATTGGACAATACGTGGGGGTCACCATGCTAGTTCTTGATCTAGAGATCGATATTGTGATAATATAACAATAGGATATATAGAGATTCTGAAAATTCGTTTTTCACATACTAAACCCCGTGTAATTTTGTCCAAACTTTCACAGAATATAGTACATGTATAGTACTACAAATCTAGGTTTTGAAAATAATAGATCACTGTCCTTGTTTTTGAAGAAAACTATATTTTTCAGTACATTTCCTATATAAATCTGTCAAATGCAAATTGGCCTAATTTACCTGTTGGGATAGTCAAACTCGACAATATGTCATAAATCACTCATTTTGTATTAAAACAAGTTAAAGGAACTAGTTTGAATTAATAATTGTCAATATTTTAAATTCACATGGTGGTGCCACTGTGATATGACTTTAATACAGTTTTCTATTCGATATTATACAGATGGCCATAAATCCCGAGAGGTTGCCATATAGTAATGTACAAGTGTTAGGGATTGTCATAGGGTCTACCACTAGGGAATATATTTTGCCCTCCAACTATCAAACTGTATATTCATAGTAAATTTGGGTACACACGATGTATTGTAATGATGATTGTAAAAGAGATACATGCCCTGATATTGTATGAAAGGTTATTTATATGTAACATCTTCAGATTGAATTAATTTACCACTTGCTACATTATTTCAACTGATAGAATCATTCATCTTTCTTATCTTTACCATCATAAAATATCCACCCTTTATAGCATTCACAGAGAATATGCAATAGATATAAAATACATAACAATAAAACTGCACCGAATGGCACTCCAGTTCAGATAAGAAGAATCATTATCTTTCCTAAGCAGCTCATGGCAGATCTTATTCATTTTCTTTTACTTTTATTGCATCATATTTCCCAGTCCGAGTAACGAACATAAGCCTGGTCGCTCTCACCAGGCACGAGCGAACATTCCCGCACACAGCATTACGCATGCGCCTGTCATTCGGCTTGTCTGCAGAAGGCTGATTTTACAGAAAAGTGGTACCATGGCATCGCCACTGGGCCGGAATTGCCGCCGCGAAGAAAGATGGCTGCCGACAGTGTCGCTTTTATTAGAGGGCTTTCCTGGTGATTGCTTCCGCTGTTTGACACTTGGCTGCCCACGGCCGGGCGATATTTGGGGACTTTACGTGCTGATTGCTTGAGTAAATAATGAATGTTGTCGAGGTCATCGCCTGCACAGCACAGTGCCTAGACATTGTAACAAAACCAGATATCATTTTCTCGCCGATTAAGCAAAATTGATTTCTGTGGACTAATTGTCTGTTGTTTGCTCAGTGCATAGTTTACGAGCATCGACTGTAGACCTGAGTGTTCTTGTGTGGGTTCACATAGCTGGAAGCATGGAAGCACGAAGGAAATTAATTACCAGACTAGTTGTAGCAGTGTCATCAGTGAGAAAAAGATTCAGCTTCCACTTAGTCAATGTACTACTTCTGGTAAGTGATGCCAACAGATTAGAAAACGTCGCCAATGTTGTACACGGTAGATTCAACTCTGGGAATGAGAAAAATGCTACAGATATGATGATAAAACACTCTTTGTGACAGAGGAACAAAATTAACATTGTATAAAATTGAAAATGTGTTTGTGTTTTTACGAGGCAATGTAGGTTAACGATGTATGTGCACGAGGTAACATGCGGCTATATAGTAGTGTGAAACTATTTCCCCGCCACTATAGACACGACAGTATGCAATTAAAAAATTGTAATACTGTGTTATTGCAATTTAAATGTATCGTCATAATGTTATGTACAAACACCCATAGACGATGTTGTCTTAGAAGACGGCTATAAAATAAAAGTCTTCTTATTTCTGCAATCACATATGACTTGTCTTATAAATTACATACATAAAAGCATGATTTACGACGTAAATATAACAAATACTAAAACCCATGGTCTTTAGTGGCATTTACTCCGGTATGAAAACATCAAAAAAACTCCAAAATTCGCCGATGGTTGAATACGAAGAAGACAAATACGAGCCAACAATTACGACAATTTTATGAAGAGTAACAGGAAGAAATATCTAATACTAGAACGGGGTGGAATAATATGGATACGGAAAACAATAAGCTGAGATAGATAAGAATTCAGATGTGTAGAATGAGAATGCACCTTGCAATGTGCTTGCTGAGGTACAGACATCGGCACACACACACTCTCCAAGCATTTTCCGTGATTTATGACTCCGAGGTCAACGTTGGGCCGCTATATATGGTACGGGCGCCGCCATATTGTAGGCCCGCACCAAATACCTCATTGAACGCAATACTCTGATTGGCCAGGATAAATATTCTGGCGTTGGAAATGCACGTCGTTGGTTCTCGCTATTTATAGAAACGTCAGCAGCCCTTGAGCCACTCACGTCATTAGTCCGATTGAGCGTCTTACGTCACCAAGGTCAAGGACGCGACTTGCGCTAATGAGGCGCTTCCGGTTCCGCTACCTCGCTCTGACGGCTTGCCATTCGAAGAGAGCGCAACAGAAAAAAAGCCATGTCACAAGCCTGGTCCACAGGGTGTCCACACTTTTTAAAAATGTCTTTTTGTCAACCGTGGTCATTTTTCTAATTTTTATGCAAACCTCGTCTGAATACGTCCCTAAGCACACTATGTATATATAAGAATATTCTTAATTAGCTTTTACAATGAATCAGTGGCACTGATAGATTAGCATTATAAAGGCACAAATTATCAGAGTAATTATGAAAGGAAATCGATCAGACTTGGGACATTCCGCACGAAGGTTAGTTCACTGTGGCAATAACCCAAGCGTATACAACATCTTTATCATTCCCAATTACTTTTGTGATTGATAATACGAAGAGAGATGGGCGAGCCTTTTTACATTAATACAGCCTCTGTATATCTTAATTAGTTTTGACATTTTCATGTATCATCAATCAACTTGATGCTTTATGGGTTTGAGTAACAGTATTGGTGAACCGCCGATGTAAATTTCTTAATTATGAATATCATTTGATTCTAAGGATATTAACATCTCACTATCAAATATCATATCCTTTCGTTTGAATATATAGTACGATAGGCATACACACCAAACGTTATAAACCTTTCCTATACACGTCAAGACAAATGGCCATCATAATATGATCTTAGATACCATCTATTGCTTCTCTAACCTTTTTTAGTCATTTATGATTATATACACGGTAATGATGGTTTTGTGTGCGAATTGCTGCAATCTCCGAGTAGTTGACGCATATTAATATCCGAGCGATAGCAAAGATATCTCGTCTTTAACTATGAAATCAGAGTTACTCTTATACAGAACAAGTGTTGTTGCATTTATTACTCATCTACACGATTGATGATAAGAATGGACCATGTTCAACATATAGAATGACTACAAATTTTATAAGGCTGCAACATTGTTAAGCATGGTAGTCTACTTTGTTCGGTGTACACTAACACCAGTTACATTGTTCGCTACCAAATCATCATTTAAAACATGCAAAACATTTTGTGCCAGTTAGATCTGATGGTGACTGCTACTATCATGACTTATTCTAGATAACTGATATTGAATGGACATTTTAGAAACATATTTTAAAGTAAATTTCTGATGATTTGGCCTCATTATGGATGGGACTATTTTTCTGGATTCTCTGGGTAGCGGATTCAAGGTGCCCTATATATATTTCCTATGAAAACTATTATTCACGGGTCACCTATTCGCCACTGATCTGCAGTCGGGAACCACCAACGGTGAATGGAAACAAACTTGCAGACAAGTATTTACAAATTAATTGTACAAAGGTTTTTATTTTTATTTTTTTTATGTTCATTTATTTATACTGAATCCGCTCAGAACTAGTGTACGGCTACAAATGCATCATAGATGCAAAGAACAATTCTTTCACATACACATATAATACAATTATTACTATATAAAGAAAATTTGTACTGCTAGATTCTACTAGCACCTTTTCTTACTAAAACAAAATAATACTAATCCACTGGTCAAGATAACACCGTGATATAAAGATCTAGGTTGCGATAGATTCTGATTAATCGTTATCACAAAGAAAATTTAACCTTAAAATTTGTAATATTGCAATTAGGCCACCACCAACTGACTTGGTTAACCCTTTCACGCCGGGCACCTCTGACAAAGCAATGTCGGTAAGGCCGGGTAGGGTGTTAGTATATACCGCCAGGGGACGGGGTCTTTTCAGGCCAATTATGATAATTTCACTTTTGATCACGTGATAAAACACGTGGTCTTTAATATTATTTTATGAGTATTTCAAAATCGTAAGGTTAATGTTATACCAACATCCTGTGAAAATTTCATCATTATTGATCAATTATTTACAAAGTTATTACACATAAACTATGATTTTGTAAGTCTTAGAAAATGATGCCTTAAGGCATCATCCGGCCACACACGGCGATGCCTTAAGGCATCATCCGGCCACACACGGCGATGCCTTAAGGCATCACCCGGCGCCAAAGGGTTAACGACCGACAGAATCAATGGGGTTTGAAATCATTGGTGATGGTCATCATGTTTGGAGGACAGTTCTGTCGGTATTGACCTGTTAGATGTAGCAGTAAAAAGGCATACACAGCACCCTCACCGAATTATGGATGCCGACGTACAGTCATTGGCTACCACCAACCGACTTTGAGGGGAACTCATTTAATCAGTGCCGTTTTTGTCGGCCAGTGGAAAATGGCTCATAGGTAGTATATAAAAAGATATATGCGTTCTTCATGACATGTTGTTGCATGACTTCAACAGACACTTGCGATGTCCCTTTTCTCCATACCGTGTTTAGATGAAATGTTTAGATATAACAAGATTCATGATATTTATTGTGTACTTTTAATATTTCAGTTGTTACTTCATGATCGTCTGTCTTTTTCAAATTTAGACACTTAGTTATTTAACCATGAAAAATAATTCTATGTAAAGTTTATAGGACCAAAAGTGAATGAGCATGGGATTATTAAAAATAAGTGAACAAATAATACTTTGAGGCTTAATCCAGTCGGTGGGTCATACAAAATAACCAACGTAACCAGTCTCTTCGACGATTGCCTTTGTAGGGTCAAATTATGTTAAGCAGGAGAAGGTCAATGAAGTCCTCTGACCCCTAGTGATTGGTCATGGTCAACTGAGCTCTCCCGTCAGATGCCAAGACACTTGCACCCTGCACTGTACTAATGTCACAGAGTTGGCATGAAAGGCTCTCTAAACTAAGCAGCAAAACTTTGCGTGTCCCATACTCAATAAATATGATAGTGTTATGGCTCTTTTGGAATTCAGCATCTTGAGTTTACCGAACCCTTATGGTTGCAATAAAGTTTGGAGGCGATATCAATGAGAAATCTGTGAATTAGAAAAATTATGAAAATGATAAAATAAAAAGGCCTTAGCAGTCCCCGTACTAAGAAGGATACAATATTTGCCACGGTAACAGAATCGTCATATCATTCCCTTCATATCTTACTCATACCATATACAATTTGTATTTTCCCTGGTTATTATGTAGTAAATCCTACTTTGCTCCATCAGGATAACTTCTCTTTCCAAATTAACATTTTTAGTTGTTGGTAAACTGTTGGTAGAAGCCTCATCACTATGCAATCTACTCGCCACATGCAATTCCGTGAAGAAGGCATACATGACAGTAAAAACACAGACATAAAAACAGGGAATTAGTTGAAGGTTGAGATTACCTACCCGTGCACGACGATCACCCTCCTGGGAGCTGCAGAATGGTGCAGCCACCACAAGGGTATCTCACAAAGTAACCATCAGCCCAAGAAAATGATCAAGAACAAAAAAAAGCTTCCCATCTTGGGCCTGACAGCAGGCTTCCACTTTTTCACGCGCCATTTCTTGTGATTTCCCTTTGCTGAGCGGACGCCTGAGGCCTGGCTTGGAGCAAAGGTGTGTAGGTGCTGGGTGATGCTGAGTGCCGCTGCAGGGGGTGTGGTGTGGTGGTGAGGTGGTGAGGTGGTGAGGTGGTGAGGTGTTGAGGTGGTGAGGTGGTGATTTGGACGTAGGGATGTCTGGAAGGTGGTTGAGAAGGCTGTGAGGGAATGATGATGGGGATGGTACTGATGGCAGCTGTACTGAAGGCAGCTGTGACAATGGTGAGGATGATGGTAGTGGTAGTGATGCTGTTGGTGACGGTGAGACACTATCCATACCAATTACATACACAGTGGGGGTTTTGGGGTAACATTCTTGAGAAATTTGAATAAATCTCTTCAATAATCTAATGCGTACAAGATGGACAGGGGGTAAGTATTAGATTTTCCAGAAATTGTGCATGTACATACTTTATGGATTACCTTTGATTGTTATAGTTCTCTGATGGTGTTCATGGTGACCATTGTGGTAATAATGGTGGTGATGTTGATAATGATGCTAATAATGTTGAGGATTTAAGTAATGATGGTGTTTATGATGATGGTGGTGGTGTTAGAGATGCTATTGATCTTGATGACGGTGGTACTGATGCTGTTCAAGGTGAGGGTTATGATGATGCTGTTTATGTAGAAGTGATATTCTTCATGGGGACAATGGTGGCGGAAGTGATAATAGTGGCTGTTATGATGATATTGACGGTATTGATAATTATTCTTAATAACAAGTGAAGAATTTGAAGTGTTTATCAATTTCTGTAATTGTATTACAGTTCCTCCAATGACAAAATGAATGAATGAAAGCATCACTCAACGGATGATTGCACTAAAGTGATATTACTTAGATATGAGATGAGATATAGAACAAGGGATGAGAAGGTTGGTTCAGCAATTGCTGCAAACAATTTAGCAGGGTCTTCAGAGAAGGAGGGATTTGAAGGTGGTGATGATGGTGATGTCAATGATGGTGTTGGTGGTGATAGTTATGCCGGTGGTGATGGTGGAAGTGAGGGTGACTGTGGCAATTGTGCTGATATACGTGACGACTCACATTTAACATGACACTCATATATAAATGGTGCCTTGTCATTTCTCCTTGAAGTAACTCTGTGTTCACATTTGCAATGCGTTAGAGTGGGAGGCGCAGAACACCAGCGTCATAGGTTTAGTTTCCTTCTGCTGGGGGCGGCTATCATGTTATGACTGGGTTGAGTGGGCAACCTCAAAGTCAAAAGTTGAGTGGATGGGTGTTAGGGTGGTAGGTGACGGGATGACACTGGTAGTCGAGGAGGCGGAGGTGGTAGGCGACAGTGTGTCCGTGGTAGTGGGGGGGGGGGGGTGATGGTCGTATTTGAGGGGGTGAGGATGAAAGGGGATGGTATGAGTGTGGTAGAGGGGGTGCGGGAGGTAGGACAGGGGTGAGGGTGATGGTGGAGCAGTGAGTCTAGAAGGGAGTTGATGAGGGAAGTATCAGAGGGTGTGATTGTGGGAGGGGAGTGGTTGATGATGGTAGAGGAGAGTGTGAGGGTGGTGGGGAAGGATGTGATTGTGGTAGGGTAGTGGGTAAGGGTGATAGGGAAGTGGGTGATTGTGGTAGGGGAGGGTGTGATAGTAGTAGAGTAGAGGGTGATTATGGAAAGGGAATGAGTGAGGGCGATAGGAGAGCGGCCGAGGATGGTAGAGAAGGGTGTGAGTCTGGTAGGGGAGGGTGTGATTGTGGTAGAGGAGTGGGTGTGGTGGTAGAGGAGCGTGCGAGGGTGGTAGGGGAGTGGATGAGGGTGATGAGCGATCGGGTGTGATGGTAGAGGAGGGTGTAAGGGTAATGGGGAGTGGCTGAGGATGGTAGGGGACTGAGTAATGCTTGTAGTGGAGTTGGTGATGGGGTTAGGTGAATGGGTGAGGGTGGTCGGCGATCGGGGGTGATGGTAGATGAGTGGGTGTTATGGTAGAGGAGTAGGTGCGATAGTAGAGGAGTGGGTGATAGGGTAGTGGGTGAGGGGGGTAAGGGAGTGAGTGATTGTGATAGGGGAAGAGGTGAGGGTGGGAGAGGAAGGGTTGAATGTGGGAGCGAAGGGGGTGATGTTGGCCTCATGGGGACAGTGATGTACGGCCCTCACCACAGTAATCCATGTCTACCATACTCCCATCGATCGCGCGCCGAGTAATTGTCCACTTTTCCACGATTACACCATAGAAAAGCCTTCCCCGGACAAGACTGCCGTCTCAGAAAAGGCAATAGTTTTGTCATGAACTGTATTTATCCCCCCAGTCCAGCACCATGGGCCCCCTGTTCCTCCTAACGATGCCCACTCCTCCTCCGCCATTTTGGGCTTGTCGGACGCTGGGCAGGGCCATTATGGGCCTGGGGGTGGAGGGTTGCATGGGCGATAATAGGGGAGTTGGTGAACATTGCTGGGGTCAGCTGCTACCATTGTAAGCAGACAGGCAGCGCCGCGTAGTGGACAAAGAGTGCATTCCTCACCGGCATGCCTATAGTAGAGAGGGGATGAGGGTGGGTTCAAGGGTCAGCGCCCCTACGATGCTCGATAGGAGTTCAGTTATAGAAGACGTGGTTTTAGGAGGTCATTTAATGCATGGAATCTCCACTGACGGCCCGCGGAATGACGGGACGGTACTGGCGTGTGTGTCGTTCTGCAGTTGTTGCTGATATAATGTCCGTCCTACAGTCAACATAGAAATTGTCGTCTGCTCCCATGGCAACGGGCAATCACTGGTTCCTGGCGTTTCTCTTTTGCTCCTTAGCAATAAACGTATGTTCGTTATTTTCCATTTTTCTACTTTTGATTATCGAAAGGGGAATAGATATCGACTACAAGAACCCCAATATACTATCCTGTACTTGAGGTCTCTTACAAAGGTAACAAACGGAGAGAAATAAATTTCTTATTATTGGTTTAATGATAATTGTTGAGGAATTGATCGTCCTAAGGTTTAACATGTTATAAATGTCAAAGTGTACGCACTAACTGATTGGCACAATTACTTTATCTGATTCATCTCGCTTTGAGCGGGACCTGAAATTCTTGTTTTCCATATAACTAACGCTAACAGGAGAGAGAGTATTGTAAACGAATATTCGTATACTGCATTATTCACAACTTGTATTAAACGTAACAACTAAACCATCTATCAACTGTGCAATTAAGAGACCTTAGAACTCCCAAGTTGACAGACAACCAATTTCCCTTTTAGGTTCAAAAGGGGAATATTTGACGTGTTATGTCAAAATGTGATGGAATGAGCTAAAACGATGTGACGAAAATGGGAAATTAAGCAGGGAAATGGAAAAGTGTCAGAGGTTCCATAAAACAGATTTAATGGATCTCCTTTAATACGTTGGGGTTTTGAACCTGAGGTCGACCGATCCTACTCATTTCCCATGATGTAAAGCCGGCAGTGTAAAACTACCCCTACCAGCCTGCATCCTCGTCCTGGTAATGATGCATCGGCGTATACTGTTGCGTAATAGGAACCAGTACTGAAATGATTGATGCGAGGTTGGATGTTAATAAAGAATGGTCAGCTTCAACATTAGAAGGGATAATTTTGTTATTGCCCTACTGCCAAATAATCCAACGTTGGGAATTTGTAGCCATAGATCCAAGCATTTACGATATCATTTATCTATCTGCGTTGAGGTAAAATATAGGAAGCAAGTTGCACTACGTACTTTAGTCACATTAAAGGCCTATCCTACAGGACAAAGTGACACCGTCTAGTTCCAAATAGTGACACAATTGGAACGGTGTGTATTGCTCCGATACCAAATGAATAAATGATATAAAGTCTTTTTGTGTCTAGTTTGACTTGATTTAGTAAGAATCATGCCGTCAGGTTGATAGATCCAGTTAGTCATTCTGATCTAATCAGTTGCACCTTTCTTGTTCGCAGAGTTTTGTGTCTGTAAAGTAGGTTTGTGGCCTTTAGTGTAGTTCAAAGTGCAGAAATGGTATGCATTGCAGTTAAAGATTTATCAGCCGCATGTTTCTTGCCATATCATATTCATGTCCATAAGCGAATATTCTGATGTGGAACCCAAACCGAAAGTGAAGCAAATACAGACTACACTAATCACCACGGAGGTGTCCGGCCTCATCCTTCCAATCTACAAAACTAATATGAAAATACAGTTATTCTACATTTCTCTACATATATCACCATAAGCCTCGTCCCAGGACAGAACTAATCTGCTGAGGGTAACCAAAGGAGTCAAATATCACTCATGGAGTCAGTCTTAAGTTCTGTAGACACAGCCGCCTGTGACAGCAGTCACATTTATATAAAGAGTTGGCATTGTAAAAGGAGCCCCACAAGTCAACATTCCTGCAGACCGGCTGTTAGACAGGCATGCCATCAGCCTGCTCCCACAATGATGCTCTTTGTTCCGGCGACTCCGAGCCGTCAGACAGGGGTCTGCGCCCAAACGCGGCCACCAGGAATTAAATTGCATCAATAATAAATGGCGCCACTTCAGCCATTGATAAATTGCTCCCCGCTCAGGGACCGGAAGACGAACCCGAGACCTGCGTCTACGTGACCTAGATCGGCTCCGGACACATGCGCAGTACGCATGTCTGTCTTGTGACGTCATTTAGAAAATAGATATTAGCTCCCTGCATCAGTTGATGATGGAAAGGTCAATTGCTGAAAGGTCAATTGCATGAGGTCACTATCGGCAAGGTCAGTTTTAGGCATTTGATCGGGGCTCGGTTCAAACAGGTCTCCTGTCTGTATGTTGTCTATGAGTTCGCCACGACAAGGCTGCTCTCTTAGATTCAAGCAATACATAAATTATCAAAGACATCTACGACTTGTACCTATCGTTAATATTGACAATAGAGACAGGTTGATGTGATCATTTTCAAACGTTTGCGATGCGAGGAAATCCAATGTGGTACCAATTCCTTCATCGATAACCCTAGATATTAGTGTGTACTACATTGTTCAAAGTCTATACAAGATATCGTATCATATGGCACCGAGAGATTTTACTTGTGTTCTTGATCATTTACACTGCAAATACCACTGTACAATAGATGTTTAAATGCATGAGTAAAAAAAGTCATAATTATGTTTATTTCCCAAGTGGTCACCGCAACAGTTGCTAGAGAATCTACATTTAAGGGCGTGTTTCACCGGGCCGACTGAACGACCGATATCATACAGGCGCCGGTGGTACAATCCCAGGCTGATGAAAACTGATTAAATAGTTGTTGCGTGTTGTCTTATGGGCGCCATACGGCATCAGCCATGGAAAGGGCCGGTTGGTTTGTACACTATAAGGAAGTTTGGCAGATACCTGGAGGACTCAAAATTCGATCTACCCGGTTGAAGACACCCTTTAGTATTAACACTCACTTTATTCTAGAAAAGAATGAGACATTACCTCATATAAGTAAAAGAATCAATTAGTGTATAGATGTTTGACATGAACGAACATAAAAGAAACCCCCAGAAATGAATGCCTTCAGGTATAATGTAAAGTCAAGGGACCCAGTCTGGGTGGAATTTGGACCATAACAGTAAAGCCGGGAACAACTTCTTGCTATATGGCTCTAACATGGCTACGACATAGCTATAAATCAAAATTACTGCGTCATAGCCTTTTCATAATATTGAAAAATTCGGTTTTGTAGAATGTCAGACTAAGAAACTGAATTACTACATCGTCGCTGTGCCGGAATGTTGAAAACTCTGTGTCGTAGTGTGCCGGTACATTTGTCATAGAGTGTAGAGAGCTCAGTGGATCCTTGGGCTTAGGATCGGATCTCTCACACATAAAAATAGGGTAAAAGTACGGATCTATTGACAGACTCAAGCAGTTTATATACAACTATATGAAGGGTCAGCAGGTTTTAGCTTGTCTGCTCTGCGCTCTGATTTGCTGGTAAACTAAAAGCTAATAGGGGATTACCAGTGAAGGTCCTGTTTGCTGCGCATGCTTACTAGGTCAAAGTAACTCTAGCATCTCAGAGTGATATCGTTAGAGAATTCTGCCACTATGTCGGTAGGTTAGGAACGAGTAATAGTGATTTTATCTCTCCAGATAGAAACCAATACCATTGGCAACGATAGGGACGCATAGATCCGAACTTTATAATCTGGAGGTGGACAACAACAATCAGCCACTGGAAAAGCGACTATATCAACGAAAGTCTAATAACTATTAACAACATATCTTTCAAATGGGAACAGATTATATGAATGAGCTTGTACATGTGCAGTAAATACACTCAGATATGTTTTCAAAGATTTGTTTTTTATTTAGCAAGAAACTGAGTTCTCTCCTGGGAAAGATCTTCCGCTGGTTTGTATAACAATCTCGGTATATTGATAGATTCGCGACTTTACAGTCAACTTTAAACAAAGAAAAAACTAAATGAAACATAAGAAATATACAGTTTACAGGCCTTGATACAAAAAAAAATAAATAAAAGGAGGAAGAGGCAATGATGAAGAGATGGGATGGGGATCAGTTGTATAATAAGTGCATTTCCTGCACTGATCTTTTAAAGCATTTTTAGCTAGAAGTGATTTTTTGTATATTCGAACTTTTTCACCACGGTATCTTGGTGATTTGAAGAACAGGTTACAGGTTCATCTGCTTGAGGCATTTAATCAGAATTAGTTGGTATCAATTATATGTCTCTATTGTATGCTGGTAGCGTTGCCATACACATTGCGTCAATGCTACATCAGTTTATGTAGTAGCCGTAGAGTAAACCTCTTCTCTATATTCGTACACTCTATATTGTCTGGAGTATCGCCACCTTTTAGACAAAGTACAAAGAGTGTTTGACCTTTAGCTTCTGTAGTAAACAGACACTGACAAGCATTAATACCCTTGATGGAGCAAGAGTCTTGTGCGTTGGGGATTTGATAGAGTATCATTTGAGTCTAATGGACCCTTTCTGACCATATATAAAACTAAATGTCAACCAGTGCAAAAGACAATGTGCCTTAGGCCATGATGCTTTCTTTTTCACTTCTTAAGATTCGCTGCTCCTAAGAAGATTCGTCAGATTGTTTGTATATATATATATACACATACTTAAGATTGTATCTGAATAATATATAGTATTTGAAATGGGTTTTTATAACTTCACTTAGTCACCGATATATAGGACACGGAATAAACCATGACGATGCTAAGAATAAAATTAAACTCACCGCAATTGCAAAAAACCGTTTTCTTGTCTTTGATTATAAAACCCCTTTCTCCCAACCCTAAAGCAGATTGCAAGGGGCGATCTTTACAATTGAAAAAAGTAAAAGTCGTAAGCACAGTCTAATTCAACTAAAATCAATAAAAAAAAATCAAGTACTAGAATTAAAACACCTTCGAAAGGAATGTCGCTGTGTATGATGAGGGAAGCACTTTATATTGAAGACCCTCCTGCAAAACATCTTCTTAAAATGTTGGTTTCGTTGGATTCCGAAAGTCAAATACAACGATTAAAATGAGAATTATAACACTAATTTGCCATTCTATTTAATTTTGATATCGCATCAGCTGATCCAGCACTCTAGATTCCTCTATGCGCTGCTGTACTATTAACAAAACAAACACATTCATGCTACCACATGATTTGTCATGCCAGAAGCTGGACGAACATTGGACGGACGCTGAATGGACGCTGAATGGACGCTGGACGGACGCTGGACAGACGCGGTATATCTTCAGCAGACGACAAAACGACTTTTCCAATTTTACGAACTTCTCTACTTTGCTGAGCGATAATACCCTGATCCCTGTGGTCGGTTATTATACGACCGGACGGAAGTAGACGGCCCACAGTGTCATTTAACCGGGACCCAGCGGCGTAAAACGAGCCCATCCGCGGAATAATTCATCTTTCCGCCGCCGACCTCAGTGTCGTCTGCTCGCTCTGCCAAAAATGGCGTCAGGTCACGTGATTCTCGCGGGAGACGCCCGTCGTTTAGCGAGAACAACGCCAGGGACGAGGGTAAATGATGATGGCGGGGAAAAAAAGCGGATTGATTAAAATTCTCGCAGACGATCAGGGAGCAGCTGATGGGTGTAGTCGCTGGATGTTTTGCATTGTTGCTGAGGTGGTGGTGTGCGGAGGGCCTGCAGAGAATGCACAGTGGAAAAAAGACAGCAATCAATGCATCCTCAGACCCCAGACCAACCTCGCTAGACCAGGGACGATACTTTTAAGCTGCTGCTTGTTTTAGAAAGAGCAAAAGGTTGACTGTAAATTTCAAAAGAACAGAGGGTTTCGAAGCAGACATTGCGACCTGATGTCAAGCAGTTCGGAATTGTCTCGCTTTAGAAAGGTGAAAGGCTAGCAGACTTTCTGGAGATTATTCCAAGTACATTTTGTACTGAGAGTTAACCAATACCACATTACATCACATAATACACCTTAATGATTATTACTATAACTGGGCTCGAGCCAAAGAAATAAAATTGGTGCATTAAAAATAAATTCAATTCTTATGTAACATCAGGTTTTAAAAACGCAATCAGAATATATGCGGATAAAAACTGGAATATCAAAATATAGAAAAATTGAAGCTTGCCCGTGGTGTGAGTTAGGGGAGCTGTGAACTGAGGATCTGAATACTAACTAGTGACCTTTCAGCAGTATTTCTTACTATCGCAAAATTTACATGATGTTGGAAATGATGTGTCGTATGGTCAAGGAATCAGTGGAGCTGGAACTAAAAGGATTGATGAAATATGTATGCGTGTGTTTATATGTAGGTGGGATGAGAGCATATTGATCAAAAGAAAATTATACTGGGCGATCAGGGTTCTCTGCCATCCACTATAACCCATTGTAAAGGTGCACACAAGGCTACAGACTAGAAACACCCAGATGCATGCACGGCATGTATCAAGCTATGAATACTTTATTGAATCTAGATTTGCTTTTGCCCGAACTTATTGGCTTCTTCTTGAGAGATGTATGTTGCAAGACATAAATACGGATTATATGAAGACAAAAAACCGTGAATATTGCTTTTGACCGACTAGATGGATACACACGGTTGTGAGCACTTTGTGGTAGGTTTGAATATGCTGGAAAGCCACAGGAATGGACTGGGAAAAATCCAGGGAGTACTGTTCCATTCTCAGAATCATTTCTCGGAAAACGCATTATTATTATATTTACAAAGAGTAACTTTATGCCTGCTCGACACCAGAGAGTAGCTATTGTTTTACATCTCTTCTTTGCGAAACCTACACGTGAGGAACATTAATAAAAAAATGTAGTGTGCTTTTCACATCTGAGACTTGGCAAAGAAAGCAGATGACATTGAATCATGGAAAAAGGAGAGAAGTTGAGCAAACACGACGACCCACCAATCAGAATACTCTGAATTCTGATACAGGTATCATATCTAGTGACGAGTCGTTTTGAAGTAATAAATATAAAACACTAACTTAAACCTTAAGTTGATTTGTTCCTCTTTCTTGCAGAGATTTGAATTCTGACGAAGGTAGCTTTGATTCAATGATATTCTTAAGGAGTCTCCTGTTTCTTTCTCAAATACAAGGGCTGGTGGTCTAGAGTGACATCATATCATAATGTCATATTCTAGGAGGAAAAAATGATTCACAATGGTTGGGTATAGTAATAACGCCGTTACAGGATAATAGTCATTTGTGAATTTTAATTGTGTACAACCATAGGGTTAAATCAATGGACGCATCATTATATATGAGTGCCTAAAATGATATAGTTGGTTAGCTAACTGACCTTCCTAACTTGTGCTGGATTCTCGCTGTCTGTGCTCGCTTAAAGGTACCAAACGTAGCGGATTTTGATGAAAAACATGTGACGTGTGGCATTTGATTTGCTAATCTCATGCGAGCCTTTACTAGTGTTAACCCATTCACGCCGGGTGATGCCTTGAGGCATTATCCAGGGCTGGCCGGGTGATGCCTCAAGGCATCATCCGGGGATGGCCGGGTGATTCCTTGAGGCATCACTTACAAAATATTCGTTTTTGTGAATAAAATTGTAAATATTTGCTCAATAAACATGAAATTTTCACAGGATGTACGTGAAACATCATATTTAATATTCTTATGCAAATTGAAAAATAGTAATAAGGATCACTTGTCAAGTCACATGATGCAAAGATAAAATATTCACAATTAGGCCTATTTACCCGGCCTCTAGCGGTATACACCGGCACTAGTACACGGCTCCATGCCTGTGCTATTGCCGTGGACACCCGGCGCTATAGGGTTAACGCCTGAATGGGAGAGTTGAGAGGGAGGCTGTCATCAAATAAATGCACGTGAGGGACATGTAGAGTGTTTGCCGCAAGTGGAGGTGTAACATGTTGAGGGTGTTGGTCACCTGAACAGTCACATCTTAAGGGTGTGGGTCAACTGACCAATCACGTGTTAAGGGTATGGGTGAGCTGACCAATCATGTGTCACCTAACACCGTACAGAGTCACGTGAGTTGTGGGCATTGAGAGCGCAAGTCAATAGTCACTAAGAGGTATTTCCGGTTGGCTGTACAACGCTCTTAAATCAAAGTATTATTTCTGAGACCAGAATACAAGATGAGGAGTATACGTGGGCACCCATATAGGAAGGTATATTCCCCCTCTCCCTTTCTCTGCACCACAAAAGGTTACTTTCACTGTATTTAATAGATTTGCGCTGAGTGAGTTAACCGTATTTAAACTCAAGGTAGAAATCCTTGAATAGTCCTTTTGTAGTTAACTGGTGAGTTGTATAAAGTCTGAATTCAAGGATTTGATTTCATAGTTCAACTCCTCAATATAATTACTTGCTAACCGTACATTTCCTCATTAACCCTAACTACTTATGCAAAGCTAAGTTTAAGGAGGAAAATCAATGGGCTCAAATGATTTCCCCCCCCGGAATTGGCGTTTCTTATTGTCAATATTTGCGGGTTAGTGTATCTAATTTCAGTGGAAATTTACAACTTTCATTGCAATTTAGATTTCCTACTCTTGCCTTAAGATTACAAATGCGGGTAGGTATCGAAGCGCCCTCTGTTTCTCATCAATTTAACACTGATACTGTCATGTGGTTTCATGAAAATGTAGCAGTTTCCCATAGACACCAAAAGATAAGCACTTACCTACTTCAGATCGCCTTCCCATAAAAATGAGCACAGTGAAATAGTATTTTTTTAGCATTTTTCATTTGTACAAGTTCCCAACTATCATAATCCATAATTATTTGAAGATAGCAATAGAACATCAGTGTCATCTAGCAACAAAGTCAAAATATTGCATTTGCCCATAGAGACTAAAAGTTAAGCACTCACATTTTAAGATATAATAGCTCTCCCATAGAAGTTAGCATGGTGACATGCCATATTTTTGTATTTTTTATTTGCTGATATGTGGAACTTATATTATCCTGAGTTATTTGCAAAACTCAATAGAATTTAGAAATCCCCAAACTACCAGCATTTGTCTTTAAAGGATTGCCCATGAGTTGATGCCCAAGTTCTGCTGTGTGAGGAGCGGTGCGTGCATGTGAGGGGTAGAGGCAAGGAGGGGGTGGTGGAGAGGCAGGAATAGGATGCAGCATCTCTTCACCTCCCTGTACTATTCATGTGGGAATTTCAAAAAGAGGTAGAGGTACTGTTCGCCATGTCCAGTTGTCTAAGGTCTAGGGGGAGAGAGGGGTAGGTAAGATGTGTTTTTTCCATTTGCCGACAAAATGATTGATGATTTAGAAACCATGCTTTCAAATGTGCAAATAAGGAGAGAAAGGTGCAGGATTCTAGTGAAAGATTTGCGATTATGAAAATCGTTGTGATGTTACCACTTGCCGCTTATTTTCTAGAGCACCTCTGACCCAATTCATTCCCAACAAAACAAAACCATCCTGAATTTGCTGGTGACAAATCCGTTGAAAAGTGGTTTAAAAGACCAAACCACCAAAACTAGAAACACAATTGCTGGCCGAATCATTATTTTACGTTTCCAGATTGAAGAAAATGGTCGGTGGTGGTCGACACATTCATTAGGAGCTGGAATTGGAAACATGCCCAATGTCTACGTGTAGAAAACAGCTGAGAGAGCACAGGTGGCAATTTTTCTGTCTCCTACCCCTCCTCTCTCTCTCTCTCTCTCTCCCTCTCTCTCTCTCTCTCTCTCTCTCTCTCTCTTTCCACCTCTTTGCTTCCACTCTTCTATCCCTCCCTTATCTTTTTCTCCTCATTTCCGCCCCTCCCCTTCTGCTCTCTCTGTCCTCAGCGTACACACATATCATTCCGTAGCCCCCTTGCATATCTACTGTTCAGGGAATTTGATGATTTAAGATGTAACAAACACCAAGGACACATACCATGCTTATCAGTTGGGACTAATCTCTTACTGTTTATCCACAAAGAGACTAAAATCTTGTTTGGGAATGTATTTTCCCATAATCAATAGCTTTGATTTAAAATCCGTAATGAGTGGTTATGAGGTCTGACAGCCTAGAGACAAAGGCGAGGGTTTACTGTTTCCCCATACATTTTCAATGGGAACTTTATAATAGATTGCTATCAGAATATCCTCGAGTTCACTTCCTTTGAACATTGAGGCTAATGGGTTCTGTACAATATTTATTACTGACAATGAAAAAATCACCTTGTCTTGTTTCTGGAATTTGTTTTCAAAGTTCACAGTTGTTGTGCTGACTGGTCCAACGTCAGTGCGATACAACTAGCCTGTGTTCTTTGATACTGTTGTAGTGCTTAGATGTACCTCAGATAAACATTCAAGGTGAAAGATTTAGGCTATCGATATTCTTTGGAATGATTACCGTCTTAGAGAAAAGACAGGAGTCGGCATTGTTGTGCTATCCTTAAAACGCTCCTTTGCTGAAGCTCACTCGCTCTTCCCTTCCCTCTCTCTCTTTCTCTCCCCTTCTCTATCTCTCTCTTCTGTTTAATCCCTCCACTGCATAGGATATCATTTCTTCGACTTCACTTTACTATGAAGGGCATCTGGTGCACCCCTCTCATAAAATCTCACACTCTCTAAGTGGTATTCTGTACTAGGTTCTCACTATGCTCTATGGGAGAATAATTCTTAGTGAACTAGGCTTAGAGCCTTGAGAATCTACTGGCCTGCATCCCGTGCTAAAGACGTACATTAATGCAACACAAAGATCCCTATAATCTCAATGATGCCACTTAGCGGGAATACTGTGTACTTGGCGCCCTAGTGGCTTTATGTGGACTAGAATACAGAATACCACTTAGAGAGTGTGAGATCTTATGAGAGGGGTGTCTTGTTATACCCTCCTTCCTCGAATTAGTTAGTTGAAGTGTCCATTATATATTGAATCCATGACCATTTCAAATAGCCAGATCATTCTCAAAACATTTATCCTCATACACTTCTCTTTTGCCATAATTCCCCAACTCAAAAATATCCCATACAACATCTTCCCTGTGCTCCCTCGATTCCGACACTCCACAAAACACCCCTTCTCTACACACCCTTCCTTGGCGTAGCCCTTCCTCTTACCCTTACACATATATTTTCGCCTCACATAACCAACCTCTCCCCGTCCTGCTCATCGTTATCCTAGCCTCACACCTTCGGTTAATTTGCGGCGCTGCCCGTCGGCGTGTTCTGCGCCTGCGCGGAATATAGATTCCGCCTCGTTTTGGTGCAGACATGCGCAGACAAGCACCCCAAACACGCCGGGAACCATCTCTGGTCGCCATGGCGACGCCAGCCATTGGTGGGCAAGCTCACAAGTCGATGGCTGACTTGGTCGGAGACGAAGAAAGTCTATCTGGATGTCCAACGATCAGAACGTTTTTCCCAGACACGCTTACTCGGTTTGATATTGATCCACTCCGGGCTAAAGGAGTCGAGTTTTAGAAAAAAAATATACCAACATACCGATATTCATATTTTTTCCTACAATGCACCGGAAGCCTGCAGAGATGAGTTCACACACATATGTGTATCGCCAATGGGTTAAATATATACCCCACATATTGATATTGCTTTGAATGCACACTCTAAACTTACTTTAGAGTGATTCTTCTGGTCTTTATACCCGTGCACGTACCTTTGTTATACATAGCTTATATATAAAAGAGCTGTTCCATCTGGCAGAATTCTTAGCCGAAAGATGATTCTTACAATACTATTTGGGTTGTATCTGTGCAACGGAAGACCATAATCTGTTGAGATCAGTGACGTCCAGAACTGTGGAACTCGTCTGGAGTTGCATTTGGGTGAAGTCGGAGAACCCTGATATTTTCGGGTACTATCAGTGGGCTGTAAGAATCGGAACAGACAGATACTGGTCAGCAAGGTGAAGTTTATAGGCCTGTTCTCAGCAATAATCAACAAAAGACATAATCCACTTCGACATTTTAATTTCGAACCGATCGAGTATGGGAAAGACTCCAGTGAAATATTTTTAATTACCAAACTGGTATAATTTTGTTATAAAATGTATTCTCAGCTTTGTATTATAATGAAACCAGTATACACGTTCCCCTTACTTCCGCCTTCAGCAAACCTACAAACATTAGATTATAAAAAGTCTAACTTATAGCTATAACCTATGTATTTATACATAAAATCTTGTTCCATACAAGGAAAATGTAAGAGAGACAGACATCTAACAGATCCCCGCCTTCCCAAATACTCCTGGCGAAAATATACTGTGGGTTGGCGCAAAACAAAGTTAAAAAGAAATACAGTAGACCAAAGCACCATCACAATCCACATCCATTTACATGAAATTATGAAAGGAAACAAAAAGGTTTTATAGTTAATCCAGTTAATGTATCCATGGTGGGGCAAATGTGACTTAAAGATTATATAATCCAAATTTCCAAACCATCACGACTACTGATAATAGTTTTTGAATTCTATTTGGAAATTAGAGATCACCTGGCTGGTGCCGGCCCGGCGTCCACCCACTACGATAGAATCGTAGACCTACCGATATGGCACCGATACAAAATGTCAAAATCGGTGACATATCGGGAAGGTGCAAAATCGTAGACATATGTCTAGACATGCCAATCCACCACGCATTGTATGGGGTTTTTATCGGTGTCTAATCGCAGAAACATGGTCAGCTGCCCCGATATTAGGGGACCTTCCGACGCGATTCTGATTTTTTATCGGGAGGTGTATCGTAGACCATATCGGAATCATATCGTAGTAGGTGGACGCCGGGCCTAACTGCGTTGACTTCAAACCATGTTATACCCACGTAAACCTTGCTTGGAGGAAAATTGTGTACTCAATGAAATCAAGAATTAAATAAATTGTACTCCGTCATATTTCCATTTACATTATTCTAACATGTGTGATTTTAATGATGTAATTAATGATGCCCTGACAACACCAAAGTAACTATGAAGTTTATTGGATAATAACGACATTTGTAATCTATGCAAGAAGGCCTAGACGTTTACAAATCAAGGGGGAGATGTAATTTATTGATTTCAAGTAATGATAATCCGAGATACCATAGCAGAACTTACCGTGTTAAATGAACTGCACTTGTCTTGCCGAATTAGACGGCAGTTGCCAACTACCCACGGCACCCCCTCTTAAGTTGCGATTAGACTCAATAGAGGAGATTTTCCTTTTTCCAATTCCATTTTTCTCCTAAATATTTTGCCCACAAAACTTGCGTCTCTGCTCATCCTAGCGTTCAATACAAGAAGCGTGGGGAAACTCAGCGAGCGACTCAGGAGCAGCTCAGGGAGCAGCTCGTAGAGAAGATAGCCGGGTGGAATGGCAGATAAGATTCCTCTTTCATCGCGCTTATCTCCGATTGGCCAAGTCACGTCATAACGCCACAGCGTCTCGTGTTCTTATCCGACCAATCAGGATGACGCATTTTAGGTCACGTGTAAAATTGCCCTTGACGATTCGAAACTTGGTCTTTCCTCAGAAGTCTTTGAAGCGGACTGTCAGTGTGTAGCTCAGGCTACCCACTATGGACAGGGATTCTACACCAACTCTCTACGAGAAGTCTATTTTGGGATGCATGAATGGAGAATTCCTCCTTAAGATCTCAACGAGGTATTCATAGATTTCTTTATCAAGTTGAGAAAATATCACAATATGTCGGTCTATAAAGCCGCTATGGCCGCCAGGAGCATAGTGTAAATTACAAAAAGGTGACTTCAGTGTTATTTGTAACGGTGCTCTACGTTTCCGCTGCCGTGGTTGCCGGGAACAAAGTGTAAACGTAGCATTGATTGGAGGCCATTGCACCAACAAATTATCACTTCATTTGCTCTCAATTTTGATATCTATTACCAATAACTCATTTTAAAATCTTTATTATAGTGAATGCAATGTTCGTAAAGCGTTCCTAACTGGTTCTCTTTACCCATGGGTAGAAAACATTAAAATTGTAGAGCGTTCTTGAATTGATGGCAGTGACATAAAATGTGCGAGATCGCGTATGGAAACAACATGTCCCTATCCTGGCATAAATATGCTCGAGTGTCAGATTAAGAAACGTGCATCATTCCATTACGCGAAAGCTACCAAATAACTAATGCCGTCCATTTAAATCCCAATTTTGTTACTGGGCTATTTTTTTGTCTTAGGTTGGTATTATCATTAGACTATTGTAAAAAAATAATGTAACTCCTTATAATAAATTACCGTAGTCTTCTGTAAGAACAAATCAGTTGTGTAAACTTAAGGTTGATTCCTTGAAATTTACTAGATGAAACATGAGATAACACAGGGACCTAATAAACAGGGAGATTGCTAATCTGGTATACTGGTCCCCGAAAGTACCACATTGGGCTTTCAGTCACGTTGCATCTTAGTCACCGTTGGCTTTAGATTTATGACTGTGATATCACAAGCCCTGAACTAATTTGTCCCGGAAACCAATAACATCGTTAAACCCTATAAATAACCTTAATGATAAACGTTATCGCTATATTTCTAATATCTGTAACATCATCAGAACACCTCAGTGGCATGACCGGAATATTTTGTGCAGCGAGTTTCCACAAGTCGAAAAAATCTATATAGAAGCAGATTGAGAAATCTGTTCCGAGCTGTTTTGATGTTTTAGAATTATCGGATTTAAAGGCGGCCTGTCTCCAAATCATTACATACCTGGATATCATTAAAATGCCATTTTCTTACTTAAGGTTTTGAATAGCAGCAAGTCACATAATAAGAAGGGATAAAAATATAAACATTCATTCGTCACTCTGTGAAGTAGGGAAACTATAAAACTGAGACATTTACGGACAGGTGTATATTAATGTAGATACCAGTTTTTAAATACCCCTTACGGTCTTGTTGCATAGAAGCAGGTATATAGGAAAGAATACTCTTGCTTGCCCCCAGGGCTGGATAAGACTGCATTCAAACCAACTAAGACGGAATTAGCCACCAGAGTAGACCCCTTGCTAATGTTTGCTATGCACGTCATAAAGCCATCGGACGACGACAGGAAGTGGCATTTGCGCAGGCGCTGATGGTACTCCAGGGACTGAAGCGACACTCGGCGGCAAGACAGGGAACAACCCGTTCTGTAGTCAGTGTGAGAAGAGAAGCCATCATAGAGGGCGCCACAGGCTACCTGGTGGGGGCAGCGGCCATCTTGGTGCATTTCATTTATATAAGATCCCAAACTGATCCAAGTGTCCTTTAAAATTTCTAAGCCTTTAAGGCAAAACCTAAAATAGATTTACTGGTTCTTTTTAAGCGGTTTGTAGATTCAACTTGTCAAAATTTGGTGGGTCACCTTAGTTTATATTTTCGAACAATTCTCTTTGTCATATGCTTTTATGTGATTTATGTAAGGTATGTTGTGTGCTATCATTCGCTTTCTGATGAGAAATTAAGGGGAACTTAAAAGGTTTACAACAAGGTTGTTCAATCAGAAAGGTCTACAGACCACGACTCAACGCCTACCCCATCCATTGTAGGATGCTACTTTATATCTGTGTAATACATGAAGGGGGATACAGTATGAAGTCAGGAGGGACAAACTGTGACGATAAATTCCGAAATGTTGAACAATAAGAGTGACACATTCGCTCATATGACATGTTACCATGTATAACACATGTGCGGACCACAACCTACTACTAGATATATATCATTACCCTTCCGTGTCTCGGCGGTTCCTTTCAATATAACAATATTAGCTCTTGCGTGTGTGGAATTGGGCGTGGCGAGCCCCACTGTCGGGCGTTGAAAAGGTTAATAGGCGACCTGACTGGTTCAGAGGGGAATGAACGACACCTTGTGCCGTCCAGCTTCTGCCCTCCACGTTACTGAGACCCGAGGGTACAAGCCTTTACAGCGTACACCTTATTCATCTTAAAGGCCATGTTCCCCCTGTCATGTTTTCCATGGCCAAGACGTGCTGGCCAGGGGTATGGTTTAATCAATGGTTTCCTTTTAAATGATATTGTGGTTCACATGATATAAATCGCATGTTTCGTGTCTGACATAATCGTTCACGAGATCGCCAATAATGCAAAGATCTAAAAGCGGGTAGAGTTAAGCCTAAAGGCTTAACATCGTTGAACACTAGTAGGAAGGATCTTTTACTATATGTAGTTATAGAGAACAACCTAGAGCACTGTACGGCTATGGCATGTTGTTCCATATCTAATATATACCCTAAATCAATAAACCTTCATGAATTGGTATGGAAAACATGCCGAAGTGAAGTTCACATTCCGTCTCAACGTGTTCCGTATAACATTGTGCGGCACACGGTGTTGTACACAATATACGGATTGTGAGTGGTAGAAGGTAATTGTTAACAGTTCGTTTTCAATTGGAAAGATCTGCTGTAGAAATTCACTGCGGTATTACATCGTCCAGGAAAACAAAGAACAAATTACAATAGTAAGTTCATCGAGTCAGACAATGTTCTGTACTTGTATAGAACGTCCTGACCATGCTGTACAATTCACAGAACGAGATGGTAATTTACGGTTTGTACGTACTGAGGCATTTATGCCGAGTTCCGTACAAACCGTAAATTATCATCGAGTTCTGTGACTTGTACAAGCATGGTTGGACGTTATATATTTACTATATACCCAAAATCTAAAAAAAAATCATTAATTTAATTTTAAACAACCGAAAAGTTAATAAACGTGTATGGCAAGGTGGTCCGTATTTTAGTGTACGGACCAGCGGTTCATACAGTATTTTTACGTCATATGCCGAAACAGTGCGTATTTACATTATATACGGCATGGGTGTATAGTAAATTAGATACTTGGTAGCTCCTAAATTCGTTCCTTTCACCCGATAGGTGTATTTTGGCATGATATCATCAAGGTTCTGAAGCTTTCCTTGTAGCGGGACCTGACTGCCCAAGACGATGGTTCATCACTTCTACCACACAGAACTAACAAATGAACCCTCACACGACGGCCAGCTAATGAACATAGACTGGTATCCTGCTAAATAAATCCTTTTCCACCCACCACCTCAGGATACCGGCATCTCCTTCTCCAAAACAGTCTGACCACAAAACAATAGGTTCCTCCATCCCACCTCACTCCTTTGCTTACTGTCACCAACTCCCACTCTGCCTCACACCCCTCCAATCTCACTAATCCCCTCCCTCTCTCCTGACTCCCTAACCCATCCATCCTTCGTCTCTCCCTCCCCTCTCCCCCTCATTCCCTAACCCCTTCACTCCCTCCTCTCCATCACCTTCTCCCTCCTCTTTCCCTAACCCCCTTCCCTCTCTCTCCCTAACCCCCTCCCTCCCTCCTCACTCACTAGCTCCTACCGCCCCTATCTCCCCCATCCCCTCCCTAATCCCCCCTAACCCCCTCCTGTATCCCCTCCTCCCTCTCATCTCAGTCCTCCTGTATCTTCTCTCCAAGCTTACCATAACCTTCCTCTCCCCATCTCCTTCTTACTTCACCCCATTTGGCCACCTCGCTCCTCACCTCCCTCTCTTCCACCTCACCATAACCTCCCACCTCACCGACTCTCTTCCCTTCCTCCCTCCTACCCCATCTCTCTACCTCACGCATTCCCTTTTACTCCATTCCTCCCACCCTTCCACCTCACCATAACCTCCCATCCCACCATAATCTCCCATGCTCCCCTCCCCCTCCCGATTCACCCCATCTCTCCATCTCACCCCTCCTCTTTCGCTACCCCCACCCTCCTCACAATAACCTTCCACCTCACCCCCTCTCTTCCCGGCCCCTCCCGTCCCCTCCCAAGTCAACGTCATCGTCCGCTTTACTAATGGCGGAAGCAAGTTTTGGCGCGACTTCCGGTCTGCCTTCGCAGCGCCCCCTCGTGCGCAATCAGCGGTCTTATCGCGCATGCGCTGTTTGGCATTCACGTCGGTGACAACCGGTAACTCCCACAATCACCAGCAGGGGGCGGGTCGGCCTAATTTGGTTCCGTTTTCGAGTCATTACACTTGATTCCGGCACGTTTTCATCAGCACCCAAACGCACTGTTGTTGTAGCTAAGGAAGTGGAGGAGAGTTGCCTCAGAGACGGAAAGACTGTGGAGAATTGGATGGATGGTGTGTACAGATATAGGGCACTGCGTGGTGGGAGGCAGGGGTCTTGGTAGAAGTGGGTAGGTCGATATTAGAGTGATCACCAGTGTGGGAGATGCACAGGTCCATGGGAGGTAAATCACACAAGGCTTTCTCCCTGTACATGGCTGTAGGTTGCTTCTCATGATATATTTCTTAATTGTGTGGTAGGTGAGATTGCAGGAACTATCAGGCATAACTGGAAATTGACTGAGGAAGAATAAGTCATTACAATACAGCATAGATATAGAGGGACACAATTTTGTAATGCCCAACCACCTGATGTGCAGACAACATATACCAAATTGTCTTGAGCAATATCAATGTCATAGGTGTTGGAGTTCATACTGGCTCCGATTAAACAAAACATAATGTGTGGTGGGAGGGAGGGATGTTCGTAGGAGTGGTTATAAGTTGATATTAGAGTTTACAAGTCCAGTCGGAAGACTCTGAATACTTATCAAGACCATACCATACCAGACTTGACAGCCGGTGTGACAAGGATATAAACCGTAAGAAAATTATAGATAAACCCCAACAATATCCATTAGGCCACAACCATCTATTCATTACACCGTATTAATTGTTTGTCTAATTGTAATTACGTTATAAATTTTTGTATAATGGGCTTGCTCTGTTCATTAATGGTATCACATAAAATTCTGATGCCGGTAAACAACAAAATTTGTTCCCAGAACTGTCTAGTGGAGGATAACTTCTGTAAGTGGGCATAGACAAAAAATGTCTTCAGTAAATCTCCATGAGCAAAGGTTATTCTGAGGCTGGTCAGTAAACCATTACGTGACTAGGGTCTTGGAGATGTAGTGGCGCCTTTGGTACTGGCGCTTGCACCATTACTTCAACATAAGGAAAGGTCAAAAGGTCTCACTTCAGAAGCAGAACCTGACTCTGAAAAGGTCAGAGATTTACCAGGAACCCCGACCCCCTACAAACTTCAGGAAAGCTTCAGCTGCACGTAGGACCTCTAAGCTGAACAATACCGCAGTTTGGATTTATGAATGAGTGTGGTCTAGATCTTCTTCAGAAAGTTACAGATGAAAATCACCATTCCATATACTACTTACAAAACAGCAGTCTTCCAGCTGAAATCAAGGGAGGAAGGAGGCTTGTGAAAATGATTTTTTCTCTGTGTCTCGCATTTTCCTATATATGTATCAGAACAAGGTGAGGGGGATCAAGATGCCACCACCTATCTTATTTCGATTTTCAGACGGCTATGCGATTTTAATGCGATCTAATAAATTTCGGGAGCAATGGTAAGGCCCTTTGGGTCGCTATTCTGCGATCCGCAAAGGTATCGTAATTGCTGGACAACGATCAAGCGGTGGCTAGGAAAGCTGGACATGTTTCTCCTGCGTGATATCACAGATTCGTATACTACTGCTACTACTTCTATGAAACGTCACACACATGATGTGAAGGGATGGCGCATAAATTTCCCTTGGGGTCGTTGCTCATAGAAATGTGGCAAAAGCGTTGCTCCAGTAATATCGGATTGTGCCGTGTAGTATCGTTATTTTCATGTTGTATCGCTTCCTTTTACATGACCGCATTTTCAGTGTCATAGGTGAAAATCTGGAGCAACGCTTTCGACCTCGGGACGTTATTCTGCGATCCGCAAAACATGTAGGCAACAGCCCCCTGGCACGCCAGCAAAGCTATATATCCGGATTTAGAAGGTGCGTCGTAGTTGTGTCAAAGGTCTGTATCATAATATTGATCTTTTATCACACGACATAAACAGTATGTCAGAGAGGCAGTAGCACAATTTAAATAGCTGTCGTGTACTTTACCTTAAAGGTGTCGTAATACACTGAGCAGTTTGATCGGGAGAGATATTTTCACCCGCGTTTTCATCAACTAGACTGCATTGCACTATTTGTTCTACCCAGCATAGCAGTTCGTTAGTAACCCTCCAAATATCATGCGGCTTGACTTTGATATTATTCAACTGATCAAGACAAAAATCACCTTTTATCTTCCATAAGTTTCATCCTTTTTTCATTGTTTAACAATCTAGCTGCTTTGAAATACCCATTATCATTTGTGCCAAAGAATTTACTTATAAATAGTTTTCCGCTTTTCTTCTATTTTGCAATAGACTTCATCTGACTCCCTTACGATGGACAAAATGCATATGGCGAACAGGAGAGCATTCATCTAAATAATCGATAATAGCATCCAGGATGAAGTTCCAAAGAAAGTTTGGGTCCAAACTTGCCAAAGATATACTCCAATCAAGTTCAGCAAGATTATCAGCTAAAGACTCTTCACTCTATGATTTATACGATCTCCCATAGAATTTAATACTAGTTTTTCTCGTTTGGTTTCTTTTTTATAGTGGATGTGGGTAAATGGTCAGAAATTAGATTCACTCCTGAATCGCTAACGAAAAAACAGCTGGTGAAAATTAAATCTAAGATTGTCCCTGTCCTATCATTTGGTCTTGTAACTTCATGAATTAATTGCCTTAACCCATAGTCCTTAAGGAAATCAAGCAGCTGTGCCTTGGAGTTTTTGTTATGATCTGATAAATCACAATTGAAATCGCCTATTCTGTGTTTCTCACAGGATCAGAATTTAAGATGTCCCTAAGCGAATCGTACATTATGTTTAGATCCATATTAGGTAGTCTATAAATTGTTATTATACTGGTTTTCTTGAGGCCTGGTTTATTAATAGTCAAGGATAATATCTCCACTTCAGGCAGCGTCTTAGAGTAATCCAAGGGTTTTGAACAATAGGGTGCATACTTATTTGCAATATAACAACAAACCTCTCCCCCAATACGATTAAACCTATGTTGTCTGTAAATCTGGTACCCTTTAAAAGCCAATTTTCGGCCGTCAAATCGTTTGTCTAGCCAAGTCTCGGTTAGCCCTATGATTTCCTGCCCGTTGAAGGCTAATTTGATCTGCTGGAAATTAGCGAACAAGTCTAATGTTGTACTGTGATATTTTGAACCCTTTAGCTGGCATAGATGAGTAACATGAAGAAAAATATGGGTCAGGTTAGGTATCGTTCCAACCCTAAGCCTGGGTGATTATGTGGTGTCTAGTCAGCACTACACAATCGAGAAATCTGGGTAATTTGATGATTAATTGAAAATAACCTAAGGGAAAATAGAGAATATTAATCGTTGGCATCCCACTTTATGATTGATTCTAAATGATAATTCATGAAAGACTTATCTTTTAAAACCGGACTATTTGTATTGTAATGGCTCAGAAAACAGTCTGATCTTATTTCTGTTATAATTATCTTGAATGTATGAGTTTATGTAGCAGTCACCAGCTATGCATTATAGCTTTAAGATACGATCGAATGGATTATTCCAGGTGTTTAAGTGCTGCCCTACAGATTTGCTATATCCTTGGTCGGTTCCTTTTAGTAAAGTCTGTAGCTTAAATAAAAAAGAGTTTATTCAAGCTCTGCGGAACAGTTATATTGAGAACCAGGCTCTATGACACATACGGGGCCATTCCTTAATACTGCTCATTAAGTAAGCATTAACACTGGGAGAGCTAGCCACTCCAACCATAGTTAGTAAGCAATCTAAACCACCAAGACAATATGGAAGTCCGCATAATGGGGACCCAAGCTGATCCATCTCCTAAGAGAGGTTCGAAATAATAGCCAGCCGACTTGCCGAGGTACCCACCTTTGTATACACGGTGGACTACTTAATACATTGCGAACACATAGCACATCCATGCTCGTAAAGAACAGATACATCACCAACTCAAGACTTTTATCAATATGTTATAGTCCTATCACCTAATTGAGGTTAATTGCTGGATAATCGTTCGGCAGACTAGTGGTGCTATTTTGGGATTAATGGCCGCACCACAAATAAGCCATGGCGCCAGCCAAATCAGAGATATGGCCCGAACCTAGAAACTCTCACAGGTAGCTATCAACAGAACTTTATGAAGCTCATCCGCTCATACTAAGAGACACACAATTGGTATTTATGTGGCCTTAATTGAATCACGCCCATACATCTCGGGAATCATTTTTCAATATTCCTCAAACATTTAAAAAATGTCCATACGCATTTTCCAATTTCTATTTCCTAGATTCAGGATCGTTATGTAACAGTGAAAAGTCTAAACCCAAAACTAAGCTAGGATAGACCTGAAAAGTTACATAGGAGTAAAAAATCAGACACAAGAATGTGTGGTAATACAATACTATAGATCAAGAAACTTAACTGATCTTAATGAGAGATGAAGGATCTTCTATAAAAACGACAGGAGGCATATATAGTCCTGAGCGTTTAATATGGGACAAAAAACTAGTTTTTTCTAACTTGAAAAAGGGAAAACGCTGTTGTGTCGTAAATAACGGGGCGATTTTTATAAACAAAACATTGTTAGAAAGCTAAGACTAGAGCCTATCTATTGCCGTATATCTTATATAATTGTATTATGGCTCAGATCTCCTGTCATAGATTGAACATCAGGAATTGCTAGGTAAAAACACTAAAACATGTTACCTTCCTGGCTTCACAGTGATTTAATGAAAAATCTATTGCGATGACCCATAGAAATAAATAACTTATCTTCTTAGCTATTTCAAGACAATTAAAATGATACCTATATTGTCACAGGCTGTGATAGATATTTCCTGAGATACAGGAGCATTATGACAGATGACAAACACTCCAAACATGCCCCAAAATGTGATTTCCTGATATTATTGCATTTTTAGCATACGGCATAGCTAGAAACGGTCAATAATTACCTCTAAATAGTATTTAATCAATAAGATAACCTACTGGTTGTATTCTGTGGGGGGGGGGGGGGGCGTCTACAAATCACTCTTTATTTGCAGTATCTATGCCAAATATTGACTGAGATAGGACTGAAGCAAAATCAAGTATTTCTTGCTTACTTATAATGCCAGTGATTCAAGCAGAAATATGACCTCAAGCCAAAGTTCTTTGATAAAATGACAGGTGGCACAACAATTTGAGAATCTTGGGACTGGAAAATTCTGTTATGTATTCTTCATGAAGTTCTCTTGATTTTTATCTACTTAGTTTTCGAAAATATTACCTTTTAAAAATGCTGCATTTGATTGAACTAGATATTGTGATTTTAGCCATATTAAACGATCAGGACTTTATTATAGCTGTAGGCTGAACTTGCAAGCCCTGTGCTGTGACTGGCTGTTGAACCAACCGCCAATGAGGAATGCCCAGTCTTGTTCCAGTCTGTCTCACATGCCAGGAGGGCTACACATGACACTAACAACTCAAGGGGTCATGTTAGTGCCCGTGCCCCATGTGGGCGGACCAGGAACTAGAGCGAGCGATGATGAGGGTAAACATGCCATTCATTACATGGATGCCGTATTGTAAACATCATGATAAGAGAAGAGAAGCTACTGTTTCAATTCAGTCATATTGATGATAATAATATTTGGACAATTTAGATGCTAAATCTCTTTGCATAGAAACTAATATACCTGGTCACAATAGTGATGTAGATTTCCAGAACTCTACAATTGTAACTGTTAACTCTGACAACCATTAGAAAAAGTGCTTAATTTTAGTACATAATATGAAACCTTTACATAATCAGTAATCTGATGAAAGAAACTCTAATCGTAAATGTTGTCATTGAATTATTAACTAAATTTATATATTACCTACCTTGTGGTTCTTCGTTATGGTAAATAATTAAATGTAATTTACATAAACAGTCAGACAACAGAAACAAAACAGACATATCCATTATAAGTAAGGTGATTTCTCTAGATCTACACAAGCGAATCTACGTCACTTTGCTCATGACAACCAAGGCTAATACCTTAATGAATACAATGGATAAAATATGAGAAATCTGCATGCGTTATCAAGTACTTATTATTTTATTTGTTTGTAACACAAACTGCATTTTGCTGCCGTGTTTCCCTGTCTCGCTATGAGTGCACTTCTCATTGTAATGTCTCAAATGATTTCCACCAATGGTGAATTTTACAAGACGTATTTCTCTTTACAAAGTCGCTACATATTCAAGCCACAATCTCCAAAGCAGCAAAATGTCGTCTGCTTTATCGGCTATCAATATGGCCAACAGTGGATCACAGAGGTACCAGCGCGTGCAGATACTTATCATTCACCAAAAACAAGAACGGTGGATGTCGGAAACTAACTTTTCCCCAATCATTCATTTTCCTCTCTCCTCGTGTCACATAACTGGAGAGTTCCAACCCATCATGGCTGCCGCTTAATATCCTCCATATGATCCCGTTAGCTGCCATGATGCGCACGACCATCGTATGAGCGCCACCCCTCGGTCGCCGAATGGTTTGATTAAATTGCCCAAGCGGCAAAAAGACTAACGGTCGGAATTACAACAAGATTAAAGAACACATCGGGTGTCGTTGGTGCGCCGCCATGTTGGTCTGAAAACGAGGCTGGCGCTGAGGCGACCCCTGCCGGGACGCGACTGCATTGATGAAAAACGACAAGTCGGGCAGCTGGAGATTAAGCGGGCGAAATTATCTTGTATTATCGCTCAGCTGGGCACGTACAATCACATGCAGAAACTGGACGGCGGATGGAAATCAAAATGCACTGGGCGAAGGGGGCGAGTCGCGATGGCTGGCTTCCAGGGATACTTCACACTACTAATCATGTTGTCAGTGCAAATCGGCGAACCCCATGTCAACGTGGTTACAGTAACACTGGGTTCAGTTCCTACAGACGAGAAAACACACCGCATGCAGTACTATTCTGGTAATTCTCTTTTTTTGTGTTAGTAAATGTAATTCTTTTTTCACTCATTTAGATTTTTTTTATTATCTATTTGAGGTTATGATATGAAAAGATTCTAAACGTCTCAGGGAGTTTTGGTGGTATACTGCATAGCATTAAAAGACTGCTGCATTTTGAGTCTTCCGTTGTAATCTAGGTACACCTAAACTTTGACCTTCAGCTGATGTATGATGACAGACTATTACCTTAGAGGCACTGACCAGGGTTGTTTGTAGCCTTTACTCTTGTGTTCACTTCAAACATGAAAAGTCCCTGAAACACATCAAAAGTTGAGGAAGCGGCAGAGACGCACAAATGAGTGAGTCCAGAAAAAGGTATCTGAACGAGGAACTATGCTGATGAATGTCAGAAAATAACAATACGGCAAGCATAGCCGTACCTTGAGGCTACCAATAACAGTGAATCAGAAAAGGTAGTCATGGTGTCATGAATATGTGGACAACTAAGTGAGGCTGATTGTTTGTCATTGAATCATTATGACAGTATTAAAATGAGCAGATGAACTTATGACCTACTTAATATAATGAAATGGTGAAGTCTATAAATAGACCCTCCTATATAGGTGCTAACCTACGGGACAAATTGTCGATTGAAGTCAGAATGCGAAAATTGGGAGTCAGTTTAAAGGCAAAGTACAAAATGTGATTGCTGACTTAATTCAAAATGGTTTATGCGTGATGATTATCTATTCCAACAACATGAAAATGAGATGTTTTCTCAGTATTGGGGTGATTACGTTATGATACTACCCTTGTGTTGTTGTGTCTGTCCTGTGATGTCTTGCCCTGTTTTTCCTGTTTAATGGTTTAAAGTGGATAAGGGCAATTGATAAGGCAGATCGTCATGGTGAATATATCATTATGGCCATTGAATTATATTCAAAAAGAAAACATGAGAATGGCCGAGTGCATTACTATGACACGAATCCAAAGAACGATTGCGGTAGAAGCCAAACCTGATGGTTCATCGTGTTTCTAGCGTACATGCGGTGAGGAAGCATACAAACAACGAAGATGGTCTGGACACAAAATGTCTTTATGTATTCAGCAATGATTTCTACAATAGTCCAATATACAATTGCATAAGGTTTTCTGTAATCCAAGGGTTCTGGATGAAGCGTTCATCATTCTGATTAAAAGGATCTTTGCAAACATAGTTAGCCAGATCATAAAATAGTTACATGGCTAATTGTTATCGGTGATAATTTGATGACTAAGCCCATAGATACGACGGCGATGGTGGAAAAGCCTCCAGATGTGACAATGATGACAGCTATAGCCGTAGATATGTTGATAGTGGTAGTGTAGGCACATAGATGTAACGATGGTGGCAGGCTGAGCTCATAAATGTGATTTGATTAATAGGAAAGGTATTGGTTGAACGTGGCACCAGTTCCTATCACGACAAAACCAATTCTGGAGAAAAATAGCATAGGGCTTGCGGCCATTATTGCCTAATCCTGTAAAGGAGGCTTCCCATTAGTTTGTTGATTTTGATTTGATGTGCACTTTCTGTGTGTCAGGTGTGTTCCTACCTAAGGGTAGGGCCTGTTTCATAGTGAGCTATTTTCTTGTGAATCTGTAGTTTTATTTTGTGTCACACTTTTTTTCCTTATCTCCTTTGTGTCCTTTTGGGGACTGTTTTCTTGTATTCTTGTTGTGAACTCCAAGTGATCATTCTTGAATTTCTTTGTAATTTTCCTGGGATTTTTTCTTGCTGTTTCTGGAAGGGGAAATCAAATGTTTTATCAAAGTTTTAGTCAATGAGTTTTTTAATTAATTGACCGGTGAGTGCTTTCTTCAGTAGAAGTAGTTTCGACCTCATTCAGGTCTCGTCAGGTGTGGTGTGATAGAGGCCCGGGTAATAGTGACGAGGATTAGGTCGTCCCTGTTGTGTTTTGGTTTCTCTCCAGTTTGAGCTATGTAACCCATTATCTCTCTTTGATACTGTTATAGTTCTTTCCCAACATATGAAACACTTTTGCAATAAATGCTGTATTGATAGGAAAAGAAAGAATATTTGCTATTGTGCATTGATTAGTAGGAAAGGTCCATAGATGTGACGATGATGGATGCAATATCCTATACATGTGAGGATGATGGCAGAGTAAACCCAAAGATGTGGCAATTAAGCCAGCTAAGCCCATAGACATGGTGATAGTGGCAGGGTAAGCCCATAGATGTGAGGATGATGGCAGGGTAAACACATAGGTGTGGAAATTATGTCAGCTAAGCCCACAGACATGGTGATAGTGGCAGGGACATATTGATAGAAGTGACAATGATGGCTGGCTAAACCCACAGGCAATGATGATGACGCCTGTAAAACCCAGGTGCTTAAATAGTGCCGGTTTGCTGGTGCCGTCCTGTCTGAGTGTCTCTAATAAATGGACGGCCGGGCGGTTATCAGCTGACACGTGTTGGTCGCCGCAGGGCTTCGGCTGACGTCGGGGGTGTTCGCTGTCCCATCCAATGTCAACGGACACTGACAGGCGGGGCGTTCGGTGTCGAAATCAAGGTCATGGAGGGCGCAAGTGAGTGCATTCAGTGCCACTATCCGAGGTCTGCGTGTTTTTCAACAACACTTATAGGATGAAGTCGGGGTCTTGTGTATACATATAGCCGGTGTGTCGTAGAGACAGGCGGCTATAGCCAGGGGTAGTAATTCAGTTTGCTTAGTGGCTATTTTTCGTCGTGCAGGGAAATGAGGCAAAGATTGATGGTGTGTTCCGTTAAACGCTGTTCAGCGAGGGAGATGTTTGAGATGAGGACCTGGATGTAGGAGTCGCGTCGCTAACCGGAAGTGCACTGCCCCCCTGAGTGAGTGAGCGCCCCTTCACGGGCCGGTCCTTACACTGTGCACTATGTCTCGCTCTGTCCCTTTTCTCCACTTACCGTACCGCTCCTCTCACCCTATCCCCTGCTTGTCGCGCCCACCCCATCCTCCTCCGTAATCCTTTGCAACCATTCCCTTCCCAGTCCCCCAGACCTATGCCTTGCCTGGTTCCCCTGCCCCATCCCAGCCCTGGTCACCCTAGCAAGTCCCTTGCCCGGACTCCCAATTCCATTCCTTGCTCGGTCCTCCCACCCCATCTCGTTCCAAGTCTCCATGGCCTATGCCCTGCCTAGTACCCCAGCCCTGGCCAGGCCTCTGCTCAGTCCTCCCACCCCCTTCCCTGCCCAGTCCTCCCACCTGCCCTGTCTCCCTGCCTGGTCCCCTACCCCATCCCCTGCCTTGTCTTCCTGCCTGGTCCCCTATCCCATCCCCTGCCCTGTCTTCCTGCCTGGTCCCCTATCCCATCCCCTGACCTGTCATTCTGCCTGGTCCCCTATCCCATCCCCTGCCCTGTCTCCCTGCCTGCTCCCCTATCCCATCCCCTGCCCTGTCTTCCTTCCTGGTCCCCTATCCCATCCCATCCCATCCCCTGCCCTGTCTCCCTGCCTGGTCCCCTACCCCATCCCATCCCATCCCCTGCCCTGTCTTCCTGCCTGGTCCCCTATCCCATCCCCTGCCCTGTCTTCCTGCCTGGTCCCCCGCCCCATCTCCTGTCCTGTCTTCCTGCCTGGTCCCCTATCCCATTCCCTGCCCTGTCTTCCTGCCTGGTCCCCTATCCCATCCCCTGCCCTGTCTCCCTGCCTGGTCCCCCGCCCCATCTCCTGTCCTGTCTTCCTGCCTGGTAGCCTATCCCATCCCCTGCTCCGTCTGCCTGCCTGGTCCCCCACCCCATCTCCTATCCTGTCTTCCAGCCTGGTCCCCTATCCCATCCCCTGCTCTGTCTTCCTGCCTGGTAGCCTATCCCATCCCCTGCCCTGTCTTCCTGCCTGATCCCCTATCCCATCCCCTGCCCTGTCTTCCTGCCTGGTAGCCTATCCCATCCCCTGCCCTATCTTCCTGCCTGGTCCCCTATCCCATTCCCTGTCTTGTCTCCCTGCCTGGTCCCCTATCCCATCCCCTGCCCTGTCTTCCTGCCTGGTCCCCCACCCCATCTCCTGTCCTGTCTTCCTGCCTGGTCCCCTATCCCATCCCCTGCCCTGTCTTCCTGCCTGGTAGCCTATCCCATCCCCTGCCCTGTCTTCCTGCCTGGTCCCCCACCCCATCTCCTGTCCTGTCTTCCTGCCTGGTCCCCTATCCCATCCCCTGTCTTGTCTTCCTGCCTGGTAGCCTATCCCATCCCCTGCCCTGTCTTCCTGCCTGGTCCCCCACCCCATCTCCTGTCCTGTCTTCCTGCCTGGTCCCCTATCCCATCCCCTGTCTTGTCTTCCTGCCTGGTAGCCTATCCCATCCCCTGCCCTGTCTTCCTGCCTGGTCCCCCACCCCATCTCCTGTCCTGTCTTCCTGCCTGGTCCCCTATCCCTTCCCCTGTCTTGTCTCCCTGCCGGGTCCCCCTACTTATCACCCGCCCGGTCGTCCCGCGCGGCCCTCAGGCGGCCGGTGACGGATGGGCACCGGCCGCGTGCCGCCATACGGCCGCCGTTCTCACTAACGAGGGCATAAGTCAAGCCGGGCGCTTTATAACACGGCCATGAGGCGGGCGGCACATGCCGGCGTGTCTCCGGGCTGCGCGCGGCATGCTTCCCGGCGTTACCCTCCGCCGATATATATACCACCTATAAGTACCCAGCTCCCGGGCCTTAGTCCTCGTCTTACACCACCAGGCCCGGGCTGTGGTACCAGCCTTTAGGTGTAAACCCCACCACCATACACCAACCTCCAATACTAGACAAGACTACGGGGAGGGCACACCTAGCCACACATGGTACCCTGAATCGTTACTCCAGGACATATCTAAAGACACCATTCACTCACGACCATAGGTGGATATTTACCTATAATCAAATTCAGATGAAAGTCTACCCATCTACATAGATCTATCCAGTGCCCACCCTCATGACACATACTACTCCAATGAGTGTAATTCTATGGAGTGCAGCAAAAATAGTGATGATATTTATCGGAGTGGAAACCTTTTTGACATAAACCGATTTGACATAAACTGATTTAGACAATTCAATTTCTAAGGGAATATAACTAGGAATTTCATATCTGGACACTAAGCTAGACTCGGCATAAGATAACTTGCTGAAAGGTTTTGATGGAATGGTGAAATTTAGTGGTGAAATAGCCACATACTATGCTCACTATCAGTGTTGCTCTCGCCCGACATAGAAGCACATTTTCATATACTACTTACACCTTCCGGAAGAAAATCAACAAAGGTGTTTTAGTAGTTGCCGTTTTGTTTGACACCACTTTTTCCGGCAATGAATTGAGACAGAGATGTTTTGAAAATAGGTCTGCTTGTGTGAAGAAAGAGCTATGATGATCAAACTTTTGTGTGGACTTAAGCACTCGCAGAGTCCTCCACTTACTTGCAAATTGGAAGGAGGGATTCCAAAAACATAAGCAGATCATTTCATCGGCAAGCGGAAAAAACACCTAAAGGTGGATGAAGAGGGGAAGAATTGGAGGCTAAGGGGAAAACGGTGGTGGTTAGTAGAGACCAGGCGTAAGGTAGACTTTGGTAGGAACCTCCAAGGCATGATCGGTGGATAGATGATGGATGGAGAACGGCCGGTGGTTAGAGGGCCGCGGTGGTGGGTGGCGTTTGGCAGGCAGTATTTGCTGAATGGCAGGCACAGTTTGCTGGGCAGTATACCACGGGAAGTTTGCAGTGGGTGTCAAACGGTGGGCCGTGCGTAAGGGTATGTCCAATGGGTAAAGGTTGGGCAGGTAATATGAAGTTTGTCCCGGACAGTGGGCAGTGGACACTGCCATTAATTTTTGGGTGGTGAGTATGAAGTGTCTATTGGGCAGCAGACTCATGGTGTCAATAAACAATAATCGATGGTTTTATGAACAAGTGGTCGTAAAACCGCCAGAGATTGACGCACAGTAATACCCAGGCGTAAGCAAGTGTATTAGGAAGTCAACTCTTTGGTTACGGGTTCTGACAGCTTAGAAACAATGGGTTTACTATGTCCTCATACATTTTCAATTGGGGACTTTTTGCATCTTTTTTCAGTCTGGTCCTGTGGTAGGTAGTGTTTCCTGGAGAGTACATACAGGAGGTATTACCAGGTGACAAAAATTGAGCAGTAGACAGTGGCCCATTTATAATGAGCTCTTAGCAGTGCAGGTTCCAGTATACACTGAGCAGCAAGCTCACAGTGTTTACTAGATGGCAAAAGTACAGGCGATATACAGCGCTGCATGTTTATTGGCAGCAGATGAAGTAAGCTCACTAGGCATCTAGGGGATAGCTTTTACTGGGCAGTAGGAAGTAGATGGTACATGATGGACATAGTGGGCAGCGCTAACCTGTCAGTTGCCCAATCGCAATTATGAGGGCAGGTGATGGGCGGCTGACAGTTCACATCTAGATCTGCGGCTGTGTATTGGGTGTCAGGTAATTCATATTTAGTGGGTGGTGTGTGGTCATTACTGTGTGATCGGCAGTGTGTGTCTATTTGGCAGTAGACGGGAAGTTTATGAAAGTTTAGTAGGTGGCTGTTGGGAAGCGCAAATTATGTTCATGTACATAGACCCGAGGTCTAAGTTGTTTAATGTTTTCTGGAATGTACATGCCCGAGGAAAGGCATACAAAACCTGCAATCAGCAGACTGCCTGTAATTACTACTCTTTTTTTTTTAATAAAAAAGAAGAGAAGAGTGGGCGGTGTCTTACAGTGTCTTGGCGGAAGGAGGGTCGGGTTTGTGTACATACAACTACTCTCTACACCTAATGACTCTGATCCATGGGAGTGGTTGCAAGCTGACACGTATAACATGCTGAGTGGGCGCAGGATTACAAACATAATCTACCAGTTGAAATGCATGTACTTGTATGTACACAAAAACACTCATATACCCTACGAGGCTGCCTCACTTTATCTTCTCGCTGCAAGACGAAGTGACCATTCCATTGGATGGAAAGAGTCAGCATTTAAACTAATGCGAATTGTTTGGGGCTATATAACAAGACAAATCAAACTTTAACAGCATCATCCTTTTCGACATTAATGTACAGACTTGGTTATCTATCTCTCTTTTACTGAGTGGTATGGCTGTATCCTTGAGGGATGGAGTCGGTCTTCTATCTCTCTTAATTACTGACAGGGCTGGCTTTATATCAAGGTACAGACATAGTTATCTTTCTCTGTTGTACTGAGTGGCTTGGCTGCATCTTTAAGGTGCAGATTCGGTTATCTATTTCTCTTTTACTGAGTGGCTTAGCTGTATCTTTAAGGTACAGACTCAGTTATCTGTCTCTCCTTTACTAACAGGGCCGGCGTCGTCTTTGTGGTACAGACTGGGGTATTCATCTCTCTCTCTCAGTGACAGCTATCGCTGTATATCTTTGAAGCAGTCTTACATTGACAGACAATCAGTCTCACTGAATACCTGGCGTCGCTGTCCAATTAGTGACGTAGGCCTCATGTGACCTCCTTGACCTTTTTGACCTTTCCTTGACCTCACCAATCGTCATAAATGAGACTGGAGAGTAGAACATGAGCTGCATCTCTGAGCAGCATGGGAAATCCAGGATCTACTGAATAGATCTTTTGTACGTCTTTTTAGCCATCCCTGGTAAGAAGAGTACAACTCATAATGATGTCATTTAAACTTAATTCCAAACCCCCACAATGTCAGAGCAGGTTATGATCGTCTAAAATGGTTGGCAACTTGGAACGAAATTAGAAATTGGAAAATAAGCAAAAGTGATTTCTCACCTTAAACATCTAGGCTACATGGATTAGAAATTCCGAATTATCTATCTACTACAAAGAAATTGGAAGGAGCAGTAAGATATTAGCTCCTACTGACGTCAACGTTAGCCTCCAAGAAACGCCATAAAAACCATACTCTAGAATCTAATCTCCTTATTTTTGTACTTATTTATAGTATTGGTAGACGAGGTACCTTATCATTATTATTCTGATACTATTTCCGATGATTCCCAGGTGAGATTAAAAACGTTGGAGTACATTGCTAAAACAGCCATAGTATAGCCCATATTGTTAAGATGTGGCGTCTATGCAACAGATAAGCCTTTGCAGCAAATTTAGAAGGATATACGCCTGCAATAAGGCTATAAGATGAATATACCAACATTGTTAGTACCATTTGCGATTAGACCTTCTTTACTATAAAAAAACACCCATAAACACGGTGTTTCACATACGAGCCATTTTACCTATTTTCTTTTGTATTTTAAACTGCTAAAAAGCAGAGGCTAATGAACATGCAGAGAAAGGAGGCTGCGTCGATGGGTAGGTAGGTGGAGCAGGGTGATTGCTGGATGAGGGGCGTGGGGAGGTGGGTGTCGGCAGGTGGGGCGCTGTCTGAGGTCAACTCTCCGTACTTTCCCCACGACCACAGATGGGAAAGTCTTGTCAGTACCATCTGGGCACCACCGGAAACCACCTGCCCCACGCATGACAGCCAGCGCCGTCTGGCGGATATCGCGGGAACCAGCAGAAGTGGTCGTCGGCCAATCAGAAGGCGCGGATCCTTGTTGTGCCCCCCTACTCTCCCTTCGTCCCACCACGCGTCCCGAACTCGACCTGCTTCTGGCACGGTGCCAATGGCGCATGTCCTACAAGTCACAACGAGGCTTATCACAAGAACCAACAGAAATTGAAGGGAATCTAAACCAACAATGACCGTTTAGCTAACGTGGAAGCCCTATTACGTATATTATTACTCCAGTCGTCCACGTTTACATCACTAAACAGCTCCTATTATCGCCCATGTCCCATCAGATTAGGGGAAAGCCTTAATGGATTCTGCTAGTAAGATTTAAAGGTATACAGACTGTCTGACATAGCAAAGTTTTAATCAAGGACATTTACCTTACTTTTAACTCTACTAACACCTCGTTATAATCCATTTTGATAGTATGCATAGCCCTCAGGTTGTGAAATAGAGGCATTTACTTCAAACTGTATGAAATAAGCTCCGTCTGGCTTAAATCATTACTCAATGTATTTTCGGCCCATCGCCACTCATTCGTGGGATCGCGCTCTTTTCAATCAATCATGGTCAGGATTATTTCTATCAAACTTTCCCTCTAAAAATAAAGAAGAAGATGAGAAGGAATTGTTGCAGGATTTGTGACAACTTTTCTGTTACTCCCAATTGTTCAGAACTAGGTCTGATATTGCGGCCAGAAATTGGCTTTCCCGTTTTAGTCCAAAGGGTGTTTTGCTATTGATTTGATCCTCGCAGATAAAGATAATATGGGCAATTTCCTTTGCACGCTTAGCCAGTGGCGTAGGAAATAGGCCTATCGCTTTGTTTCCTAGACACAGGAGACCGGTGAGAGAACGCTGAGGCAAAATGAATATAACCTTCAATACACAATGCACATTGAAGAGACTGCCTTATATTGGTTATGTAGGCTGCCTATAATATCTTTAACATGGACCAGGGAAGTGAACAAAAATTGCCCTTCTTTTTTCCAAGACACGCGTGGCATTTAAAAGCCATCGTCGCCCCTCTCTCCCGCAAGGGTCGCATTTACATGTGTGTAAAACACGTGGCGGTGTCACTCTCCAAGCAGATGTTTAGCAAACCGACAGCGCTAGCCACTGAAGGACCATTCAAAGGTGAAACCCCGCTTGGAGAGCTAACAGGAAACTTATGCTCGGAGAGGAAGCATCTCTCGCCGTTGCGCCATCTGGCGACATTTAAGCGTGGCCTCCACTAGAGGATGCCACCACCTCGAAATCTCGCCGAGTCTCGTCACGTGCGGTAACGGGATTTAAACCGTCTAGAGCCGTGCGGGAATCACGTGACCACTGAAGCCAATTGGGTTACGCGGCCGTATTGAGTGCGGGGCTGCCTTGTAATCTGAGCAGCAAATCCCGTCTCGCGAGAGTTCCGCTGGGCGCCGCCATTACCAGCTTACGGCAGCTGTCGCTAGGCGGCGTGGTCGCGCGGCCCGGGATTATAAACAGACGCCGATTGACTTATGATCGACGCTTCAGGCGCGCGCTACGCCGTGTCACTATATGCACTCCCCCTTTAACCATGGCAACAGTCCCGGGCCAGGTTGATAGTCCGGAAAACGTCTAGCGATGATAAATAACAGCAGGGGGCTGGCGGTGCAGTGTGGGAACGAGGCAGACCGCGTGAAATCAGCAGTAATCTGGTTACTGGCGAGAGTGGCGTTTGTCCCTTCAGCGAGGAAGTGTAAGGTTGATGGAGCGGTGAGCAGCACACTTACTTCAGCTTATTACACGTGCATATACTCAGTAAAGTTCTACCTAAACACTTGTAAAAATAGTATCTACCCGGCATATATACAGCCATATTTGTTCTCATCAATTGCCTTTAACATTGACTTCACCGCTGGGTTATTTGGAGCAGAGCTGTTAGAGGATGGCAATATGAGCTACTATCCTAAATTAAAGAATAAAAAAGTATACTATCGTAATCCGGTTAAGCCATAATTCCATTTTTACATAGATGAAGTGATAAAAAAAGGATACTAGTACTTTGAATGATTACTTCCCATTTGACTCCGCTTTTCTACTAACATTTTTCTGTAGCTGTATTTGCAATGATGAACAGTTTTGTGCCGAACAAATTCAATTTAATATCACATTTATCTTGGGACAAAAATGTAATTAAGTCGTCCGGGGCGGCGCGACACTTCCGCCCATCCCATAATGACAACGGCTTAACCACCAATAGTAGTGACGTCATCACAACGTGCGCACCAAAGCTTCATCTCAAGGCATAAACTTTAGGATTGTAATTGTGTAGCATTTCCAGATAAGCATCTGAATGATATGATTGGAATTTACAAATTAAGAATGATAAATGTAGAACTTCAGCTAAATAAAATCGCAACATCCGTTTCTAATAAAGAGGGGCTATAGGGAGTCAGTTCAGTTGAAACAGACAAAACAGAACACCATTCAAAAGTTGTGCATATGCGAGGCAATATCTCATAGATTTGGCGTGTGCGAGGCAATACCTTGCTGGTGACACTCTCTGCTGATGACTTTGAGATGAGAAATGTTAGACGATCCATCTAATAGGACTGGGAAGGGAAACAAGACACTACACTACAAACATTGTACTTGCCTTGCTCCACACACTACACTCTGAAAACTGGAGAGTGCGCTATGGTTTCTTCTGATCCCGCGGTGGCGACCTGATAAATTGTTATGGCTCTTCTAACAGAATATCTGGAGAAGAAACATTTTAGAACGGACATTTGTAGTTTACCTGCACGGATGGCATCAGTCTATTTTGTATCATCTGTCACTTTGAACTCATTAAAAAGAGTCATTTGGGGTTTACACAGTAAAGTATCCGTTGTTTACCGCGCAAGAAACGTAGCAAGCTGGCGATGCATATGAAGATATATGTACCTGGAAAGTACGAGTATCGAGTCTCAGACTATGCTCACACTGATGTACTGAACAATGGTAAATAACATTATTTCTGAGTTATCTGCCTACTGATCTATGAGCGAGTTTTGACACTACAGCTTCTCCATTTCTTCCCCATCCCCATAAAACATAGTCGTAACACGCGCCCAAAAGCTACCGCTTTACAAATACAATACATACGAGAACCGGAGCTTTGAATAATACAATGGTGATGGAAAACACCGCCGCCATCTGTGATGAGATCTAGTGGGTTTTTTTCACTATTATTTTCTTATGGTGGCAGTCCTTCTCCGTAGTGCAATATCCTATGTATATTGTTCTGGCTGATAAAGGGGATCAACAAGATTGCTGGCGATAAAAACAAGGACAAGGTGATAAATTTATATTGATTCTCAAGGCGTATCTTACAGAGTCCTCTGTTATGAATCACTAATGAATGGAAACAACCAAGTCTTTTGATATAAAATTTATTCATTTCTATACATACAATATGTGTACTTGATAATAAGTACAAGTTTCTGAGAGAATACATGGTAGGTAATTACTAGGAATCTTTATTATGTCTCAAGGAAGATGATTAGAATGGTAATTGATACAATATTTAGCAGCCGAGAAAAAGCTTGTGGGAAATGTTTCATCACAGCTATACATCCACCCTCGTTGAAACAAATCGGTTTTCTCCATGCTACAACATCACTGTTACACTATGAGAAAATGCTTAAATCTTCATAATATCATAAAATCTAATTCCTCTTTTTCTCCTTACATTGTAAAGAAATATTAGAGGCTACCGTACTGCTATGAGACGCGCTTTTCTCATCCAGTTTATGTGGGGCTATTTTGGTCTTCCTATGACAATACAGAAGTTCATCTACATGAAAAAAACATCCGTTCTGACCTTTCTATTCCCCGAATAGAAAATCAATTTTCTTGCTGTGTTGATAATGAAAATTGACTGCCTTCAGTATTATGAGCAAATCCCACGGGCAAAGGATCAGCTCAGGATTAGAAACACACACTATTAAAGAGATTCGGCATATCAACTGTGGACACACCTTTCAACCAATCTTACGACTGTGGAGATACAAGAAACGTATAAATTTCATTTATCTATGATAAAAGTTTAGGTCTTTCGCGTAGATTTGGCATTATTTTAAAGGCACTCTGATTCAGTATTGAATATATTAGAATTATGGGAACAGGGAGAATTAGAATCTCGGTTGTAATTCTTGGACATGTCAGCGAAAATGCCCGTTTAAAAAGATAATGGAAAGTAGGATGCAAATACAGTCTTACATGAAATACCAGCATATGAAAGGTTTATCCAGGTAGCTTTATTTACACGAAAGGGTGGATACCCGACCAAACTTTGGATCTGAAATCAGGTTTCATTGGGGCACTATGCTCTATAGCCAGCAAACACAGATATGTCTTGTTAATCTAACCAGATAAGCAATATCTTGAGAGGGTTGTCCGTTCCAAATCTCAATAAACAATGATTTGAAAATATCACTGTACTGATGGAGTACAACCTTACCATCGTACATCAAACAAGACGAAATGGCACTGACGTTTATTTACGGAACGAGCCGACAAAACTTCGTTCCAGGAATAAAGGCAACCTCATCGAGTCCTGTATCATGCACGATTATAGTATGCTGTTCTCTGTTTAACATATACCCCAAATCGATATAATATTATACCATAACCATAAATTGGTGTAGAAACCATATCGAAGTGAAAATCCACTTTCAGTTTATGTCTCAACGTGTTTAGTATAACTGTGTACGGAACACGGTGCCGTATACAATATATACGGTATAGCGAGTAGAAGTGCGTAACTGTTAACAGTATGCGCATGGGTATATAATAAATAGTACAACTCCGACATCTGGTAGGTTGCCTGGTCTAACAAAGCGCCCCTTTGTGGGTATTATTCACACACATTCCTTTGTAACTTCGTATGATTCTGCAACCTGACTTAATGTTCAATGATGTCTTTTCATAAAAAGGACAATAAGTATACTGGTATTAAGAGAAGATTTAAATATCACAACATAAACTCAATGTCGCTTACATCATAGTTCCTCATATTTTAACAGCGTATATAACTCTTTGATTAACCAACGGATTAACTGCACATCTTGTGGATTGATAACAGAGAGAAGAAAGAACCTTCGAGGTACATTTACCCTTACAACGATGGAGGTTTTGTTTAAAAATGCGCAATCATATATCAGTACGATTACAACAAACATACAGAGTATCAGCAAAACCAGCAATTTTTTATTCCGGAAGTAAATCCGCTGATCACCGGATGATACCGCTTTCCTACGACTTCGGTATCGCCTGGTACAAGTAGTAGTACACGCTATATACTCTAGATGTCGCTACGCTGTCTGTGACGTCAATTCTCGGCAGACTACAATCAAGCTGTATGTACACATAGAATAAATGGTTCCTCCTTTCTTCTTTTCACTCGGCTGGTTATTCTTTCTCTCCAAAGTTAGGTAACGTTTACATATAAAACATTTCTCTACATTCTTGTACATCTGACGAATTATCAAGAAAACCCACTAGATATACCAAATTCAAAAACCTACGTTAGGAAAGGATAGAAAATACAAATTGACGAAATCTAAATTAACCTCAAGGAAGTAGGACATACGTCTCAGGAAAGACGTTAAATATCTCTTGGCGACTGGAAATAGTGTTGGATAAAACTGGGAGCTGTACATATCATTGATTGTAATGGGAAGGATTGAGGGTGAATAGCGGGTGTTTGCCCCCTGCCAGGGGTAGTATCTGGGGGGAGGGGAGTTTGTTTATCCTCTCTAGCTGCCACCGTCACGATCTGTTTGCGTCAGTCTGCGCATGCGCTCCTCCTTAGACAAGACCTGCAACGAGAAAATCATTTAATTTTTCTATCCACAGATGTATTATTGAGTTTTAGAAGAAAAAAAGACCGGAAAAATTCTTAAACTCTCTTTTCGTTACTCATCAATCTTTCAGATGTCTGTAATGAGATGCTTCCTTATGAAGATGAATACTAAGTAGAAACAGCCCTAGGTAAGAGTAAATTTGGTCCGTGCACGTAGTGATCTTCATGAGGTGGTAGCCAAGTAAAGACAGTAACAGTACAGGCCGAGTTGCTTAAATCTAAATTCATTCTCAACGAGGGTCGTTTAGTATTTATACTACCCCACCTTGCCAATATAGATCGAATGAATAGTAACAGTATATGCCACGCCCCGCCGAATACAATGCCTATGGGTATTTTCATTAGGGGTACAATATAAGACAAGTAACTGGCATCTTTCTGTTAAGAATCAGCGTTGATTGCACTGAGTAATATAACCTACACTTGGTATAATAATATAACCACTCTGAATACCAATTTACTCTATGAGGCAAACTTTACATGGGTTTACAGATATGGTGAGGCAAACGCTTGAAAACTAAGTCCACATTGTGGATGGTCGGGAAACTAGTTTAGTTTGAGGTAGGGTACCAGACAACCCTTACTAAGTAATCAATATATACTACCTCCATCCCACAATCCATAAGTATATTGATACTCTACCCAGACTACACCACTCTATTTACATTGAGGTCACACTAAGATCTTAATAAATTCAGGTAGATTTCTCACTGGGATCATACTGCGACTACACTGAGGTCACATCAAAGGTCACAGTGAGGTCATCTTACTGATGCCTCTCCACACTAAGGGCACAATGAGGGCATGCTAAGGGTATGCTGATGTAGAAATAAGGCCATATACTGGTCACAGTGAGGTTGTAGTGATGTCATACTGAATTCACGCCAATTCCGAACAGGGATCATACTAAAGTTACACTGAGGTCACATTAAAGGTCACACTGAGGTCAACTTACCGAGGCCTCTCCAGAGCAGGGCGGTAGAGGGCAGTAGCGGCGCTCCAGGCGGGGCTGACAGGCGGCCCCTCCCCGCTGAGGGGCGTGCAGGATGGGGCGTGACCGCTCCTGTATGCTGTCTAACCCGCACGTCTTGCCGCATGCTGACCAGTCACTCCACGGACCCAGGGCACAGTTCCGCGCTGAAAACAGCAGGCATCACACGTGTATTAACGACAGACAGCTATATTTGTATGTTGGTATAGAGGTACGTCTTGAAACGCTCATCTTCTTATACAGCAGAGGATATTCATCAACACAGGGGAATCATTAAACAATATCAACCTGTTTCTGATACTAGTGGGTTTTCCTCCGCGTAGCCAACGTATAATATCCGAGACTGAGCTACAAGGAGGGTTCACGCACTAGAATTAGAAGCAGGTTATCTCAAGTTCCTGAGAACAGAAATGTAAAAGTTAATGAATTAAGACACAAATGAATATGAAAGTTTTAGGTATGTGAACAATTTGTGTTTGCTTGTTAATCTCTTTGATTATATGTCCGGTCAACCATTATATGTCCTTTTCAAACTTCATCAAGGCTCAGCTTTTCTTACTGCATTGAAACCGCAGGGGTGGTAATCGTATCTTTGAGATGAAGTTTGGTACAAATCCCACCCCTACACATTTACCACTGTGAAGGTATTTTATTTCTCACACCACAAAAACATGGGATGAGAAAGACTGATATGATATAGCAATAGTCTAAACATGAGTCAGGTATATTCCTACAAAGTTCAAAACAGCTCAATACACAGAACATGGATGAGAAACTAAAAATCTGTGCTGGCATCTTGGTTACTATATATAACACAAATATAAAAGCATGGCATTGTTTACTTTAAGCATATTCCAGGTTCATATATAAAGTGAGTCTATGTACCTATATATATATATATATATATATGTATATATATATAGTATAGTCTATTCTAATCCCTCCCACCCTGCATACCCTACCACACAGTACAACAGTAACTACCATCTGAAGCACTAAACTATGTGGTTGTGGGCGAGTGGTGCAGTGTGTTCGATTAAGTTCTCTCTACCGTGCTTACTGAACCGCTCTATCCAATACACACGGGGCCCATACGTCAATAATAATGCGCCTGTAACCCGTGATTTCCCCAACGGCTAGACCTCCGAGAAATCACAAGGCAGTGTGTATCAACTAATTGACCCTGCATTATATTATATATATATATATATATATATATATATATATATATATATATATATATATATATATATACATACATACATACATACATACACACACACACACACACACACACACATATATGTATACATACATGTATATGGCTGAGGGGGAGGTAGACCAGTGGATGGCCCCCGAGGGGGTGTATACGCCCATCGCTCATCATCACAATGTTTACATTTTTATAAGTCACCAGGCCATGTTTTATGCCCCACTCCCAGGGCGCCCATCTCCTTTGCCCAGTCATTCGTACGCGTCTGACTCGGTAGATGATATATAGGAGAAAACACAGATATATATATATATACCCCAGAAATCCTAAATAGATTACATACTCGTACATTAAGTTATCTACATCAATGTGCTGCTCGATCAGAAGCAGCAGAGAAAACACAAACAAATTGAACTGTTTTTAATTGGTCCCTCTTTAGCGGTTGGTAAATCTGCATTTGCCATAAACAAACTACAATTATTCCTGGTTGGTGTAGTGTATGGCCGTGTTATACGCTGTAGAAAGGGTGTTTTCCATATCGTCATAAATGTATCGGTATGATTGTGATTGTAATCTATATGATGTACACAAAGGAACGTAGATTCATTACAACCCCTTAGATATGTATTCCAGTGCGCTACTGACTGTACCACAATGCCCCCTCTCTCTATGGACCATTGTTCCTGTCCCAAATTCTAATGAATCGAAATGTACCTTACATTAATGTGTCTTGTATCTTTATATGAGCGGCATAGCCAACCAACAGAAATGCTAGACAATAGCTCCAATGTGAGACAATAGTCACACTGCGGAATGATAGTCACATATCACCCAATTAGATCTGTTTTTCATGCTTTATTCACATGTACTAAGCAGAAAAAGGTTGATTTTTAATGCACAGCCATAGTACAAATGTCAGCATGGCTCCATAGCAAAAGGTTTTCAAAATGGATCATTTATTTTGATTACATATTATAAAAGGTGACATACGAGGGACTGCTATCCAAAAATAATCAATCTTTGTGCAACACACTATTGATATGTAATGCTACATCATTTGTATTGAGCAAATATTTAATCCACAACCTTGGTGTTTCATGGGAATGTGCATCCTTATCTCGAACATAATGCTGACAGGTGTATGTTTCAAATAACATATGGCATGCATTTACTAATTAATTCTTCATAGCGAAATGGCCCTTGAATCCACTCCTTGATTAAAAGACGTCCGGTGGTAATTGTTAATTGTTCTGCCTCCTGATATGACTCACATTAGTACGAGGATGGAGTAGATATATGTCAGACTGCATGGCACGCCGTTAAGGCGTTTTACATTAGAGGAATTTAAGTGAATGTGTGCATTAAAATACGGCACATATAGCATGACCTGCTTCCCAGGTCATAGGGAATCTCTGGGAATACTAATGCGACCCGTGATATGGCGCCGTCACTTCCACCAAGGAAGCCGGTATAAGTGGTATTCCGTTCATTGGTAATTAATTGTTGAATTGATATTGATTTTGCGCCGGAATGCGTAATTCATTAACCCCTGTATACCTACTCTGTTTACCTGTGTGACACCTGAAAGCTGACCGGGTCACATGCCGGTACTCTCCCGCCAATCAGTCTTCTTCTCGCATACCAGATGTCTCTCGGTTTCTCAAACCAATATATTTTTACCCACCCACCACACCCACAAATATCAACCTCTACAACAATGTATGTACATACATTTATTACATTATGTTTTTAACGTGCTCATTAATCTCATTTATCTTTGTAGTACGTTTTACTACCATTTTAGTATCATGTTGTATTACTGTACAATCATCATGAATGTTACCTGTCATTGATCCACCTTCAACGTTGTACATCCTGTGATATCCGATATATGACTCTTGTACTTTAAGAATAATTTGTTGTAATAAATCATTCTAATAGCATTCCGGTCTCTCTTAATCAATAATTCAGAGCCAAACCACAGGCCCATCGTCGTTGACGGCTAATGGCGGCGGCCATACGTGAAAGGCTATGTGCTCTACCCAGGTACAATCATAAGCTGAACCGCGGCTTTAGGAGACCATGCCAGGGAGGACACGCAATCAAGGGTGACACCCCATTAAAGGGGACACGGCGCTAAAGGGGACACTTTGAACTTGATGTCGTGATGTGCTACTTGCAGGTATAACCATGCAACTCTGGTTTCCCTGCTACAGGGAATTATAAGGAAAAAAATATTTCTATATATTGTGAAAGGAATCATGAAATTATGTAAATCAATTTATTTCATTTTGTACCTGCAAAAATGTTTTGGACGATTTTTGCTACCGAGACACTAGGAGTTCCTAGTTTCAGCTATCCGCTTCAGTATCATCATCTCGGGGATATACATTTGATTATCCCACCCCTAATATTTTTGCGCAATATACTCTACGGGGGGCGGGGGGAGGGGGATAAGACACTGTACATGGCATACTTTTAGAATTGTGGACAAAAGTCAACAGAGTTCAATAGAACGCCCGAAGAACCGGGAGAGGAACGGCATCAGATACAGACAATCCCTCTAATGTCTACACAGTGGTAACCGGTTAAGGACACGCATAGTATCTTAGCCACCTCTGTACCCCATCATGAAGGAGGCAATATCGAGAACGGCGCAATGTTCTCTCAGGGAAGATTGCATTCTGATTGGAAGGCAATGGAAACAATGGCTTTATGCAGACAATGATTACAGAAGATTATCGAAGGGGATTAAGTCTCTGTGATTAAACTGAGTCCACTGTTGCTTGATAGTCTGCCATCCAAAAGGGTTTCTCTATGAGGGTAGGCCCAGCTAAACTAACTCCATTCTCCGAGAGCACAGAAAATTCACTTTTCCCTTAGTAGAAAGGCGATCAAGAGAGGGATATTTATGATGATAACTTTGGGTATTTTTATTCGAAATGATCAGAGGCAATTTATAGTGGGAGAGTGGTGGTGAATGGTGTCAGAGTGGCTGTATGGCCACCAGGGGAGCTGCGGTGCGCGGGCTGGGGGCACTTTTCTGTGTGAAACCAGGCCTGCCTTCGCTTGCACGGTGAAGCCCGGGGAGCGCGAGGATAATGGAAAGTTTTTCAAGTGTTCCTCCGGCAAAGTGAAACGGCCATCTTTTCTTGGCGCGGCGTAAAAAGCGCCGAGAAGCGAGTCCCCCGGGGGTAGTTGGCCGGGCGGGCGGCGGGCGGCTGCGGGCGGGCGGAGGGTGAGGAACGGAGGGGGCGGGGCGGGCGGCAACGGGCTGAATGCCGAAAGGGAAGGCAACGACTGGTGGAGCAATTGGCTGGAGAGTGGTGGGAGAAGGCAAAGGTTGGGAAAGGAAAATAAGCCAGAATAAGTGGTGTTGAGGGGTCGGGGGATAAGGGACTTACAGAGAGCAGGCATTGGGAGGCGGGCGGTGTGGCCCTATGGAAAAAGACAAGGGGTGGATTGAGAGGTGGCTGATGGAGAGGTATAATGGGGCAGAGGGTGGGTGACCGAGGGTAAGAGGCAGAGAGTGGGTGGCTGAGGGAAATGGACAGAGGGTAGTTGGCTCATGGTAGCCTAAGAGGCAGAGTTTGGGTGGCAGAGGATAAAGGGTCATAGAGCTGTTGGCTGAGGGTAAGGGTCAGGGAGTGGGTGGCTGAGGGTAAGGGTCAGGGATTGGGTAGCTGAGGGTATTAATCATGATTTGGGAGGATAAGGTAAGAGTCAGGAAGTGGGTGGCTGAGGGTAAGGGTCAGGGAGTAAGTGGCTGTCATGACAAGTCGTATCAGGACCCTTTGCTCACCCCTCTTTTCCCCGCCTTCATACCCTCCATGATACTTCCTCAGCCTGCTCTAATGGCCAGTGCCATACCCATCAGCCCACCCTCCCAATCTTATCTTAACTAAAATGTTTAAACGCCTTATGGTTGGGTCATGCTAAACGCCCTTTGGTTGGCTTATGTTAAACGCTCTCTGGTTGTTCCATATTGAACGCCCTCTGGTTGGCTCATGTTAAACAGCAGAATGATTGGCTCATGTTAAGCACCTACTGGCTGGCCCATGTTAAACGCCTTCTGATTGGTTACTAGATGGATTGGAGCTGGACGGTAATCGCCGCTAGGTGTCAGCTGGTGTCCTTCCTGCTGGACTTTTTATCACGAGGCAGAGTCGTGGGGGCAGATAAGGCCGTGAGGTCGATGCCTTGTGTAGCCATACGTCAGATAACACGACTCCTACACAGATAGGAGTGAGCCAGTAGGAGGCTGTGACAAACGATGGCTGGCTATCTCTGGCCGGCTCTCCACTTTGAAGCTCCTCAGCCTGCCTTAAGCGATGCCTACTGACTGCTTATTCTATAACCGGCTTCTGTCTATCCTATAACCAGGGTCATTCTGTAAACAGAATCTGGCCATGTCGTATGTGATTAATTCTATAATATAGTTCTGCTCATTCGATAACATGGCTCTGGTGATTCTATAACCGGGTTCTGCTAATTCGGTAAGAAGGCGTTGCCCATTTTATAACCTAACTGTTCATTCTATAACCAGACTGCCCATTCTATAACATGAGTATGCTCATTCTTGGCCCTGCTCATTCCATCACCTTATGCATTTCCGATGCTGACTTAAGGGCTCAAGCCTAATATATATACATGTAGTGTGGTAATCGAACGCGTATAGCATATATTGGTTCTAAGAGGAGTTGGTTGAAAAATGATTCCATTACTCGGTACAGATTTGTATTGTACAACAACTTGTAATATGTAGCGTTTCCGTAACCTGTACCCAGAGTTACAAGGTAATAAACATGTAATTGAAAATTAAAAGGATATATTACTTTTCTATATTGGATTCTTATAAAAGTTTGGTTTGACATTGGTTCTAGATGGTGGCATGGCTGTTGGTTTATCAGATACATGTATGAAGTCCCAACACGTTCATTCGTAAAATATTTAGTTTGTTATCGATGAGGCTAACGAGCCAGTGACTGCACAGTTGTGATGGATTTAGTGGCAATACTGTCTCCTCATGTTTGTATTGAAGTGAATGATTTGTAGATGTCTACATCACAAAGATACGCGTTTAGGTTTGAATTCTCTACTCCTGAAGGTTCTGAACCATGATGTTCCAGCCTCAGGAGGCAAACTACATGTATATCCAGGCGTCCTAACCTAACACTCCCTAATGCATTTGCAGGCACCGCCAATGCATGATGCGGGGCCCAACCTGACGGGACATATCTTGTCTAGTCTGGAACGGTTTGCTTATTTCTCAAATACCCATAAATTATTATATATTCTATTTATGTGTATGAAACTAATACACATACCGTAAGACTATGCATGGAATGGTGTCTTCCGCCTAACCAAGACACTTTAGTTAGCGGCTCGTCGTCATTTTGGTGAATATTTTGATAATTATAGAGATTAGAGGTATGTAATAATAGTAAAACATATTGAATTTGTTAGAGTCTCTGCATGCTGTACAAAGTGCAGTATGGTATAGATTCCCCAACAAAGTGAAAACGTTTCACTAAAATATCACACTTTAAAAATATTTTTGTCTAGGATGGTGGTGTTGTGCCTGAAGGAGGCTATGGTTTTCATATAGATATTTGATAACCAAGGCAAATTGGTAATTCATCCCCGATTTGAATTTCTGTTATTTTCTTCTTAATAGCAATTAATGTAATAATTATTCTAGAAATATACATATGTGGTATGAACTCATATGAGGAGCAACTACGTTTAAGCTACACTATCAGAGGTACACAGTGTAGTTTATATGGCCACTGAATCGACTTTTAACCACTTCGCCACAGCATCATGCCTTCCGGCAGACCCATGACTACCTGGGGCCTGATGCTTCCGGGCTTTCAAAAGACAAAGAAAGAATAATACAAGGGCCATATTGGTCTTTACTTTTGAATAGCAAAATACTACCAGTTAAAACGGTAAAATCCTAAAACCAAGTGTTTCTGGATTTATGTGCCTGTGGTAGAAGGGCTGCTACTGCAGATAGTGCCTGTGGTCTGAGGCTGGGCTACTGCAGGGAAAGGGTTAAATGTCACTCACATCAGAAACACCCAGTGTAGGAAAGTTCAGCCTGTCCTACCATTTTGTAAGATATACAAAATATTGACTGGTTTCAAATACAAGGGGCCGTGTGCTCCGAGGAGTTGACGCATAGTAATATCCAAGCGCATGCGAGGATATTGCATAACGTCATCTCGAAGGAGTATACAATCGTTTTTATCTGAAACCATCCTATTTTGAATTTATTATTCACCTTTATCCAACTGGAGGCGTGCCGATTTTGGTTCACTTTATAGGTATGCACTATTTTTTATACACACTATTTTCACGTATATGCGCCGTTTTTTTTCCAGCCCGAAGCACGCAACATATCCGTATGCGCCGCGTATGTCCATACAGAGTTCCTATATGTCTACTATAGACACTTTGTATAGGTTGATAATAAAAGGTGATTCTGCCAAGCTCCCTCTCCTGCCCTGAAATTGTGGAGTATTACATACCATAATACCAGTCAAATCATGAGCATTCATGTGTGTGGGTCTTCATCCCCTCACTCCCGCCATCATCCCAGAACCGCATGCAAGAGAAGCAGGTTTTGATGAAACATCTCTCTGACAGGTCTGGAATTAAAAGGAGTCTGCCTCTGATTCTGTCCGACGTCAAAGACAGGCTTGGGGCCATGGAGGAGAAGGGGGTGGGGGTGGATAGGCTTGATACCCTAGCGATCACTGTGTGTGCATGTAGGAGCCTGTCCTTTAGTCGCCAACCCATGCGGCAGAATGATAAAGTGGATATTTCCGATTCGCGGACGCCGCTCCTCGACGCATGCGCACTGTAGCGTGATGAGCAGACGACATTCGGGCTCCTTTCCCGCGCTTTTCGCTGGTGCTTTGGCGGAGGAGACACATTAGCTATTTACTCTACATAAATCACACGGCGTGTAAGTTTTATTGTTTCCCGGCCTGAGTGTAGTGAATGAGAGCGGCCCGGCCAACCCGCACTCATTTGTCAAGTGGAGCCCCCGAGGAAATCAGCCGCTTGTTTGTAGATTGATCGCTCGGTCGACCGGGTGGCGGCCGCAGCCATCTTGGACGAGCTGACCATTTTTTATATCCCTATAGACGAAAGTGGGGGGAAGGTTGGTTATTAACCCGACTGATAATATATACTGCAAAGACAACTGCAGTACCACCATCGTTCCGTCAGTGGTAACAGAACCGAAGCGGTGTACAACTGTGTCTGTATCAATACCACTACCTGTACACAGGGATGTATATCATGGATAGAGCACAATCTAAAATAGAACCTAGAGGGAAAATAGCTGTTCATAGTATAGGATAAAGTAGTATGACGTTCCCCTAATAGATCGAAAGGTGAATATAAATCAATTAGTAAGAAAGGTCTTAGGTGAGAGTCGATCAAAAGGAAAGAACCACAGCATGTGATTGAGAGAACCAATTGATGCTGAACAATGTAGGCAGCATACTTGAATTATCTCACTCATCAAAGAAGAATAGAGAGAATCTGGTCGCAACGCGATGGGTAAAGGTGGTGAACAGCAATCTAGTCATATACCAACAGTCGCTTGAGCCGATTGCCGTCTACAGGAATTATCAACTACTATCAATTGCATCTGCCATGTAGTCCTATGTTAGGTGGATGGCCTAAAGACCTGTTTGAAAGACCAGATTTAGCACTTTTGGGAATCTGTTGGACTTCTGCAACTATAACTTAGAAAAAGATTTCAGTTTTGTTTCAGTTAGAATATGAGATACGATAGCAGATCCAAATTCAGCCACAATCTAGGGACCAGCGAACCCTGCATCATTAGGGGGCAGTAAGAAGCGCGTCTCAGGGTACCTAATCAGAAATAAAAAAGATGATTGGCTTTTCCTCTATCCGGAGTCTCACTCTCGTAGCATATATGCCTGCTGAACTATGTGTCTACGTGTGTGTGTGGGGGGGGGGGGGGGGGGCAACTGACGAAATTATGATTTATATATGTAAAAACTTATTTTATTACTTTACTAAAATGCCTTTACATTGTTGGAAAATCTGTTTCGTTTGGTAATTGTGTTAAGGCTACTTGAATCAGGGAAAGATTTCTCAGGGAAAGATTTCTATCATATTGAATGAATGGGCAATAGTCAACCGTTTTGTGGAGAGGCCGGCGTACATCACGAGAGGTTGACGCGTAGTAATACAAAAGCGTAAGCGAGTGTATCAATAAGACAACATCAAGTGGTTTACCGAGCAGCCTACCCACGAAATCTTTGTTCTATTATTTTACATCTTCAAGAATGAATAAAAGCCAGGCTTTCTCCTACTATCAGTACGTCTTATTTTTTTGCTCTCCATGCCCTAAGTAACTACAAATCGGTTGGGGAGAGTATTTTCCTATTATCAATGGCTTTGAAGTCCGCAATCAATGTTATGAATTCTGAAAACTTAGCAACAATGGGTGGTGGTTTACTGAGGTTCCATACACTTTCAAAAGCGACTCTGTAATCGATGGATTACAAATCCCCCTCCTTGGTATATCTAATAACCGTTCCCTCGGATACCACATAACCATCACCACCATCCCACGGTAGCAGGGCCTACCACCCCCAGCACCAGGGGCCCGGGCCTATACTAAGTAGAATATAGATAACCCGGCGATGCCTGCAGGCAACATAACAGAGAAACCACCAGCAGTCCCCTCATATCTAATCAGTAATCCCCACAACGTATATCACCCTTATTAATGTAAGTACTTCTGGTGTGCAAAAAAAGACAAGGAACCAACGACTACTTAGGCGACTGATGAATTGGGATATCTGGTCTTGGGTAGTTGCTGGCCCGTACATGTGGTGCTGAATCAAGATACAACACCAGGAATGATGTCTGGGTGGATTACCTGGGTACTGTTGCATGCACGTAATACGGTGTTTTAGGTTCGCCGGATGTATAATTTAAGAGATGCTGATAAAACTGTTCATACTAACTGTACTGTTCCCTCCCTTTTTTCCAATTGATTTGTGTGTGTGTACATAGGGGGTTATTTTAGAGGCACCTATTTTATTGGAGTCATATCAAGCCAGATGCTTGTGTCCAGGTGAAATATGGAGCACGGGCTAAACACTTTGACCCCAGTTATAGATGAAGACATAAACAAGTCAGAACAGTAAGCACCTCATTCTATTATCTAAGTTAAAAAACATGTAAATAAAAATATTGACATTAGTTTTGTAGACCACTTTGCTGGTTGAAATTTGTCGGTTTGAGTACATGGAAATCAAATAGACAGTAACAGAGATGGCTTTGTTTAATGAGAGAAACAAAATGTGATATGACATATAGTAGCAATAGACTATAAAGTTCTCAAAATATGGGCCAATAAATCACCTAAAGTTACTCATGAATAGCGAAGTAGAAACGATTTTATCATATACCTGTCTGCGAATGTCACACACTGACGAGTCAGCTCTACTGATTTCCAAGACAATTCGGAAGAGATTCCATTCATGCACTCTGGCCCTGTCTCCATATATTACTTGGCATTGGTATACCATTAGTATCCCAAAACAGCACGTTCCTGGAGTTGAAGGCCAGCTGGCCAGATACTTTATATTTCCGAAATATTTTTCTTTTAGCCTTGGATTCAAGCTTCAAAAATTGTATAGCACAATTTGCCTTATGTGAATGTTATATTTCTATACGTATTTATGCAATACTCTGCAAAGCTCATGAGTAACCATTGTTCTCGGTGCGGGACTTTTGGAAGTAAGAGCCATAATTGCAGCCTGTCCATTGTGGCGCACGATAATTAAAACAAATATGGCCATTATATGAGCCAATCAACGGGCCTCCTTACACAAATCATCGCTGCACCCCCTACTCCTATACACACTCCTTCCCCTCTGCAGACCCAATTCGGCCCAGATTTTATCCGAAGCTAGAGAAAGGCAATCTAATAAAAGCGAGGAAATCTTCACACATTTTTCACACGTCAGGTAGCTAAAAGTAGGTGACAACATATTTTTGGAATGAATTGTCTCATTCACATACGCTTGCTCAAAATAAGATAAAATTCGATAATTGCCATTAGAAATGTATTCTATCCATATAATATCGGCCCTTTTCCATTTAAGATATTCCTCTGTTTTGTTATTCAAACTCGAGTCCTACTCTTCCACATATTATGGTGCAGAAATTTGAATAGAAAGAAAATCAATAGACATTTGGTTAAGTAGATTTCGACGCAATATTTATGAAGCCTAACCCTGATTGCTACCTATAGGCAGCTCAGGATCCAATTCATTTTAAGAAAAATGATTCGCAGAGATGCAACTGAGGTTGAGTTCCATCGAGTCTTTTCTACTGTATTATTATATACCTGTGGATGTATGAACTACATATACTACCCGCTCCTACCAATGGCGTATTTATATACCTACGTCACACTGTGGCGTACGGGTATGTGATCACGTGACTAGGTAGAGTTTCACCATTTTTAGGTATGATATGATAATACGAAAACAGACTGACGGTCTTCGTACGTCAAAATACTTGCTAAATTTATTGGTCACATACACCCTGATGCCGTAGGCAGAGGGATGTATGTGATCAATTATTTCACTGCGTATTTTTGACGTACGAAGACTGTAAGCAAGTTTCCCTATAATACCATGGTATATTGGTCTATATTGATCACAAACCTGAAAATAACATTCTACCATAAACTGGTGTAGAGACCATATCGAATTGAAGGTCCACATTCCGCCGTCTCTAGTTGTTCCGTATTATCGTAAAACTGAGGTTTGATTTTCTCCTACCCTGTCTCCTCGATTTTGGAATATTATGTGATAACAATTCTGTATGCCACTAGTGGAATATAAAATAGTCAGCGTGGCATACGGAAAATCAATGTTAAGCCTAAGGGATTTTATAATAGGGGTATCTATCATTCACCTAATAGGAACCTATCATTACAAACGTATAGTCTAGAGATAGCTCCTGAAGGGATTATTGGAAAAAGTACCTAACGTACAAAGCAGCGCATGACAGAATCGATGGCCATTTTCTATTTCCTTTGATTACTTAGATTTGCAATGGTGAATAAACAAATACAATGCTAACATGCGTCTGATACTAGTGTATGTAGCCTCCGTATAGTTGAATCTACGCAATCCCCTCGCTTACGTTCGGATATTATTACGCGTCAACTACGTAGAGGAAAAGCCCACTTTGATCAGACAGGTTGATATTGAGTATTATCTATCTGTTGAGAACCACATTTGTAACCATCCAACATTCGACATCATTGTAAAAACCTGACTTGTAGCATACACCTCAGCGATACGACTTAATAAAGCAAAATACATTACATGTACATTAATATCGAAACGTACCGCATTTGGGGACGTTGCACCTCTTCTTACGCTCCAGCTTCTTGGGGCAGGCTTTGCCGCCGTTCTCTGGCTCGCGTTTCACCATACGTCGTTTGTAGCGGTAGGCCTTGCCGCATGTCGCCGAGCAGCCGGAGTATTGAGACCACGGAGTGACCAGACAGTCCACTGCCTCCGAGGTCCGGTCCCCCTGCAGCTCCGGCGGCTCCGGATCCTCCTTCCGGTCGTGGTGCCCGTTCCGGTTCCGGTTTCGATGCTGGTTCCCGGCGCCGCCCGCTCTGTCGCGTTTTCTCGTGCCACCTTTTTTTCGTCTGTTGTTGTTGTTGGATCCTGAGGAGGAGGATCCAGATTCTTCTCTGTCTGCCGAGAGGAATTTAGATTCAGAAGTGCAACTTTAAAATCAGAAGTGAAAACAAGCCAAAAGGTAAAGCTTTTGGTTTGATAAGCTTCCTTTGATACGATGTAATCTTATTAAACAATTGATTATTCTCTGGACTTTCTATAGTAAACTATTGAAAAATGAAACATCTGGAGCTGTTCTTATTGAAACATAATACTTTTGCTCTAAATTAGGTTATGTACTGAAATATATGGGCTAAATGAAATTATAAACTATTGAATTCTACTGTCTCTGGCTTCGACGCCATCATATGATTCTAAGGGTCCCTATAAGAGTATTTATCTAGACAAATAACAAGGGAAGAAAGATTTTATTGAGAAATTGCTGACAAATCAGATTAATACTTTTTGTATGTGAATAAATCACATTTGCCCATTGACGTATACACCGTAAATACGCACCATTTCGCCATATGACATAAAGATACCGTAAGGAACCCTGGCTCGTAAATGTTGGCTAAAACATGGTTTGTTAGGCCAAATTACGGTTACATTTGTTTATCAGTTTCGGGTGTATGATGAAAATAGAAAAGCCTACCATGCTTGTACATGTTACAAAACTCAATGGGAATATGGCTCGCACTGAACTCGGCTAAACGCCTCGTTCCATAAGGACCTAAATTCCCATCTCATGGTACAGCATATTTAGATCGATCTGTGTAAAGATATTGTTTGGTTTGTGTGATGAATTTCAACAATATTTTCAAATAATTTAAAACAAATATTGATGTGTTTTTCTTTAAAGAAATTTGGTGGTCTGGTGAAAACAAGCGAGCTTTGATAACATTACGCCAATGGATCAGAGATTAAAAACACACTTCCTGGCAGGGTCAATGGAACCTCTCCCTTGTGTTAAACAAAATAATCCTCACCATCAATAAATCTTCAATTCAAATCGTAATATCAATAACAGGACTTTGCCGAAGGCTTTAACAAAGACTGTTAAAGAATAAACATTTCTCACTGAGTGAGGATATAGACGAAACTTTTGTGTCGAGATTCAGTATTTTCTGTGGAGTTAAAATTGATTTTCTTTGGTGAATTTACATCCTTGTAAACAAAGAAAAACTTAGTACAAAACCGACCTCATCAGCCATAATGACCTTGTTGTCGAGAGGGTTTATTGAAATGGATTTCATTTTAAGCAAATTACAATGTTATTGGCGGTGAGGGAATAGTGAAAACATGTTTATTAGGTTATCTTTTTTTTACAATTAAAAACCCATAGTACTGGGCAGAGCTCATGGAAAACGTATTTTATTAAAGAACAAAACCGTTACAGCTAAGAAGAAACCCTTAAATTCATCTGAAATTATCATTAATTCTATGAGAAGCCATTGTATCTATCGGTGTTTATATAATTTAGCATAATGTTGACAACACTACAAGGCATACTGGTGAATGTCCACAGAAAGAATCAAAGGAGCAACATAAAATCTTACAAAAATGAATAGATATATGTATAGGTCTCATAATACTATATTTATATGTCTATGCGTATCACATGTTAAGTAAGATTATTTTAACAAAAATAAAGCATATATATTAACTGAAATTAAATTCCTCGCATTTACACCTCCAAAGCTTCCTGTTTCTTGTATGCACCAAGTCCCTTAGCGGCATAAAAGTAGTATTTAAAATAGAGTACAACACAAAATGAAGATAATGAGTGGCAGGGGCGATAGAATAGGTAGTCATAATACTTAGGTCTAAAACTGTGGACTTGGATATACAGCTCCGTGCTTTAATTCGATAGTAAAATCTAATAGTAACTATATAGTACATGTACAACATAGAATATCCTCATTCTAGTGACCCTTATAAGTACTCCCAGCACAGGAGATATTGTTCATCACTCAAATAAACTCATGGAATTGCGAACTTAGAGTTCAAATGACAGCACATAATTCTTGTAACACTTACCCCCATTCATATGTTGTTCACACATATTTCGGCACTCGTCAGCTGACCGGAAGCGGTTGTTGTTGCCCCGGCAACCACCATAGGTGAACTGTAGACACTTGCCCATCGTGACGTCATAATACCAACGAGTGAAGCGCCCTCTACACGGACCAACCTTCAGCGGCAACGCACATATGGCTAGCAGAGAGAACAGAAATAACATCATTTTTATCATTATTATTTTTGTGGGGTCTTTAAAAAAAAAAGATTTAAAAAAGGAAGGGAAAAAAAGATAGAGGTACAGAGCCAACCATGCTTCCCGTCCATCCACAAGGGGGCATCCTTGAATTCACTAGGATATTACTAAGCGCCAACTCCTGGGAGAGTACAGCCTCTAGTATCAGCTAACATTGTATATCTTTCCGTATTTAATGCAAAGTTATTTAGTTCTTCCTCTAAATTTGAATTTGCCCTTAATACCTGAAGGAATCATCGCCCTTTCAACAAATACTCCCTCATGCATTTTCATCCTTTGTGCAACAAAGATAAGTGCACATAGATTCCCTCAGAGTGATAAGGGTTCAGACTTACCCGTGAAGTTCTTGGAGGATAGCGCTTCTTCACAATCGAGAATTGTGGACATGCAAACTTCTCTGTCCCCCGTGTTACGGGTACACCTTTTCATGTCCATCTTATTCAGGTAGTACCTGGAAGGAAAGGGTGACTTATTTTATAATCACAGAGAATATCATAATGTAGAGAGGCAGATAACTGCCATTGACAACCTACACTAAGCTATATGTAGCTGCCATGCTAGGGTCGTTCAAGTCTTTGATTATGAACATTCATTAAACAATTAAACAAAATCAGAATAAAGTTCATTATAGTATGTATCCTTCTCTGACTGGCCCATGAACCAAAGTATCTCAGCGAGGAGGGTAGCCATAGGATGCAGGGAATGGAGCCAGTCTACTGCCATGCTACAAACCCTACGCTACATAAATTGGAGGCTCCTCCAGGTTTCCGGTGATCTCGCAGTGACAACCGAGGACGCAGTGCTATCGGTTTTGTCTTTTAACTATTAGAACACTTGGGGAAACATTTTGGGTATCTGCGATCTAAAGAAAGGTTCTTTATGGCGAGAGATACATATCGCCAAAGCATTTTGAAAAAAACAACCCGTATATATATCGATAAAAGTTTCATTCCCTTATATCTATACCAATATACATTGCCCCCATTCGTAGAACCACATTTCTGAGAAGATCCTTCATAACAATACAATTAGATAAATATCGCTAAAGAATTTTGAAAAAAAGTTCTGTCGATCACTACAATTTTGAATTATCCTCATGTTATATCACCACATTCTTTAAGAAAACGCCGCGTATCCGTCGTCTCACCTTCGACGCTCGCGGAAGCCCTTGCCGCAGGTGACGCTGCACGGGGACCAGTCTGACCAGGCGGTGACGGCGCAGTCCTCGCCCACCTTCTCGCACTCGTTCTCGATGCCGATACAGTTCTCCGTCTCCATGAGCGACACGCCGCACATATCCTCGTTCACCATCGGGTTCAGGAACATCCGCTTCCGGAAGCGCTGCCCGACGCCGCACGTGGTGCTGCAGCCCGACCAGTCACCCCAGTCACTGAGTGCGCATTTACCTGTCAGTGGAGGATGAGACAGGGTTAAAGGGGAACTCTATACATACTGACCAGTCACCCCAGTCACTGAGTGCGCATTTACCTGTCAGGGGAGGACGAGGCAGGGTTAAAGGGGAACTCTATACGTACTGACCAGTCACCGAGCGCGCATTTACCTGTCAGGGGAGGACGAGACATGGTTAAAGGGGAACTCTATACATACTGACCAGTCACCCCAGTCACTGAGCGCGCATTTACCTGTCAGGGGAGGACGAGACAGGGTTAAAGAGGAACTCTATACATACTGACCAGTCACCCCAGTCACTGAGTGCGCATTTACCTGTCAGGGGAGGACGAGGCAGGGTTAAAGGGGAACTCTATACATACTGACCAGTCACCCCAGTCACTGAGCGCGCATTTACCTGTCAGGGGAGGACGAGACAGGGTTAAAGAGGAACTCTATACATACTGACCAGTCACCCCAGTCACTGAGTGCGCATTTACCTGTCAGGGGAGGACGAGGCAGGGTTAAAGGGGAACTCTATACATACTGACCAGTCACCCCTGTCACTGAGCGCGCATTTACCTGGAGGACCAGAGAGGATGAAAGGGGAACTCTATATATACTGGGTAAAGATTTTTTCTCTTGTGAAAGTATTTCACAAATCTTGGGAAAAAAACGAAAAAAAACCAAAACAATTTCCAAGATTTGTGAAAGAACTCGATATATACTGTTCAGTCACTTCAATCAATGAGCGCGCATTTTTCTGTTAATGTTTAACTGACCAGTCACCCCTGTTACTGAGTGCACATTTACCTGTAAGGGGAGGACAAGTGAGGGTGAAAGGGGAACTCTTTACTCCCTGACCACTTTCACGTTTACCCCTGACGGTTGAAACAGAGGTATTAAAAGGGTGCACTATAGACCGTGACCAGTCAGAGGTCATTAGAGAAATGCATGGATTTTATTGTGTCATATCTGTCATTTTTTATCAATATTGATCTACGTATCTTCCCTAGGTCTTGGTTTGGAAAGAAGACGATCACTAGAGCCTTCTTTGATAGACAGGTTGCCAATAGAGGGCTTCATTAGGTAGCTGGTCACGCATATTCTCCATCTATGAAAGAAGGCTTTGATTTAGACTAGCTAATTTCCACCATGATCCAAATCTTATTCTGAATCAGTTTCAGAATCAGAAAAAAACCCCAATGAAAACAATAATGATAAAAATACAATGCAGGAACTACACGAGTAACCTGTGATTGATAACAAAACAGAAAAGTTGAATTTAAACTGACGGCAACGCATGCACCACTGCACAGAACGAGAAAACGATACAAGACCCTTTTTTAACATAATTGGATACTTTTTTCCTGGCTTATACTCTCCGCAAAGAAGCCATTACTCTGGGATTCCGAGGTCAGGAACAAATCAACAGAGATATCCGCGGAAAGACCTGGTGTGGGAGGCTGGGGCGCCTTTAATAGACAGCCCTACTGATGCTGAATACAAATGAGCCGTCGGGGAGGGGCGAGTTTTCGTTGGGGCGCCTCCCCGGGGGGCCAGGAGTAATCCGCAAGCCTCCCGCCATGGGTCTCTGGCGGGGTGGGGAGGGAGAGGGTTGGATACAGATTGTAGCAGGGGTGTGGAGAGGGGTACAGAGAGGGGTAGGAGTATAGACTGGGGTCGGGTACGGAGGGGTAGGTGTACAGAGAGGGGTAGGGGTACAGAGAAGGGTGGGGGTACAGACAGGGGTGGGGTACAGAGAGGGGTAGGGGTACAGAGAGGGGTAGAGGTACAGAGAGGGATGGGGTACAGAGAAGGGTAGGGGTATAGAGAGGGGTAGGGGTACAGAGAAGGGTGAGGGTACAGAGAGGGGTGGGGTACAGAGAGGGGTAGGGGTACAGAGAGGAGTAGAGGTACAGAGAGGAGTGGGGGTACAGAGAGGGGTGGGGGTACAGAGAGGGGTAGGGGTTCATAAAGGGGAAAGGGTACAGAGAGGGGTGGGGGCCAGAGAGGGTTGGAGTACAGAGAGGGATAGGGGTACAGAGAGGGGTGGGGGTACAGAGAGGGATAGGGGTACAGAGAGGGGTGGGGGTCCAGAGAGGGGTAGAGGTACTGAGAGGAGTGGGGATACAGATAGGGATGAGGGTACAGAGAGGGGTAGAGGTTCAGGGAGGGGTAGAGGTACTGAGAGGAGTGGGGGTACAGATAGGGATAGGGGTACAGAGAGGAGTGGGGGTACAGAGAGGGATTGGGGAGCATAGGCAGGCGGGGTGCTAAGGGAGGCCGCCCGGGGAGGGGGTCAGGTCCCCAGCCGAATCTCAGCACGCCCGACTGCCTCGCCAACCAGGCACAGATTGTCCGCTGGATCTCTCCATAGCCACATTTTATGCCGACGGAAATTACTACAGACATCATTCTAAACCGTCCGGCCATAGCAAAGCATGGGGCTCTACTGATACCTACAGCTGCTTCTGAAATTGACTCAGAATCTGGACTTAAAACTTTTCTCAAACATAAGATTTTTTCCCCCCGATTCGAGTATGGCTTTATTTTCAATTCAATACTGCAGAGGATGCATACTTGGTTTATACCATACAACAAATACCTACTCTTTCAACTAGAACCCCACGCACACTTAAAGCCCCGGCTTCACTGGTAGGACGTAGATGGGTGTTGGTCTGATAAACTAAACTAAGAGTCATTAAATAAAGAGTTAAAGTATTTATTAGAATTTGGAATAAAACATTATCGTAATCAACTGATAAATGTTAAGAACAGTTGAGGAATAAAATGAGTACAATACATGTAGATCTATGTATATATACACATGTTGAGATGTGTACAGGTAATGGTAAGATTTTAGGAAGAGTGTCTGTCCGTAATTAGGACTGTCCTTATGAGGGATGTAAAATATTGTATATAGGGAGGCGGGCGGGAAATTCAGTTGAGTGAGTCGAGATGATTCACCGACGAACTCAACATGGTTTGATTTTGTCATGGATAAATTAGGTTAGCTATGACATACAAAACTTGTCGGCAAATGCACAGCTAGTGGCGATATTCAGAATTGCCGAGCTTTTGTGTGGAGTTTTGGCGCTTGCACCACCCTCCCCTATTTGCATTTTTTTCAGAACATTTCTATATTATCGAATAATATTCAAAGGAGTGGTTTCTAGAAATCGTCGATAATTTTGTCGGTAAAATAAAAAAACATCTATAGTCACCATCTCCGCCTCAAACAACCAGAAGGGGACTCCTATAATTCAGTATCAAAACTAGTGTAAAGTGCAGTTGATATTCGTGTATCAACAGACCATCATGTTGTCAGGAGGGTGGGCAGTACTCTGAAGACATCATTATCTGTCTCACTCATGAAAGCGGTAACAGCACCAAGGGCACCGCGGGTCACGGCCATATACAAGATCAGTTTTAGGGATCATAATACAAGGTCGTGTCATCAAACTGCACTGACACAGGGGCTCTTATTGAGAAGTGCGCCGACAAATGACTTCGTTAAAAGAGAATTACTGCTAGGTGGGACCAAACGGTCGCAGCATGTCTCAACTGTGATATAAAACCATCAGTGCATTATGATAAAGCCTTTAGTGTGATGATAAGGTCCTCAGTGTCAGTGTAAAGATGAAGTCCTCAGTACGATGATAAAGCCCTCAATGTAGTAGTTAAACCCTAAATGAGATGATAAAGACTTTAATGAAATAATAAAGCCCTGAGTATGATAATGAAGCCTCCAGTGCGATGATAAGGCCCTCAGATAGGAAATAAAGCTCTCTGTAGCATCATAAAGCCCTCGGCGTAGGTATAAATCATTAAGTGCGATAATAATGCCCTCACTGAAATGATAATTTCCTCGATGCGATAAAGAGTACCAGAGCCCATTGAGAAAGCCCTCAGTGCAATATCAAACACCTTCAATAATAGGATAAAGCCCTCAGTGTGGAGAAAATGGGCCTTGATGCAGAGCAAAAGCCCTCATTGCGATGATAATCAACCTCGCTTAGCGGTAACGCCCTCAAACCAGGGATTGGAACTACGCAAAGGAATACCTGTTTTCACGATATTGATACACTCCTTAATACCTACATTGTAACAGGATCTTTTAGGTAAAGCCTATTCTTCCCATAATATGACGTCCATCGAATCCTGACGTCGGCTTTCTTTCTCCAACGGACAAGTGTCCATCATTAATGAAAAGTCTAGTTTCACCAGTATCTGTTTTAACCAATTTCTAAGAGGTCGTAGGACTGACACCGATAGTGCCCTTTGAAGTATGAAAACGAATTTGAACGTCATTAATATCATCATCAAGCTAACGCCATGGAAGATGTGTTTGGATGATAATTAATTGCCACTTCAAAGAGAATCTTGCTCAAAGTAGGAAAGCGTATTGATTTCTAATAAAACTTTAAAATGTTCCACTGAAAGGAGTGCTATCTAACGGAGAAATACAGCAAGTTCAGTTGGCAAAAACCCGCCGAAAAGTAGTTAGAATGAAATCTTTGATTCCCAATTTTCGTTATCAACTGGAAACCTACGATCGCTTTAAGCTACTGTCGGTAAATGACAAGAAACTTCTTCCTTTTTCCAAACAGACAGCCTCAAAATATCTCCGCACCCGCATGGGGAAGATGGTGACTGTATATAGTTATATTGCCAGGGGAATCTTTTTATACTGTTTCATTATGAATTGCTATTTGCATTTTCCTACCACATGTGTGAGTTCTTCATGACAAATTGAATACTCTACAATAAAGTGAGGCCACGTTGCCACAATGTCTACCAATCTACATCAGAATCAGAAATCATTGAAAACAGAAAGCATAGATCCTAAACAATCATAAATTGATGAACAATGAATTTACATTTCTTTTCTTTGAGAAGGTATTTGCCCTGGTTCAATTGCTTTACAGTACCATTCATCTGGCAAAATGGGGAAGAGATATGAGGCATTTCCCGGGAGTGATGTAAAATGATGGGATGGCAGAAATAAAAAGTGAAAGCCAAAGGGAAACTTTCAAAACTATTCATCTTCCCAACACTACTGAGGAACATTGTTTTTTTAAACAGGTGTCCGGTATTTCATTTCACGAGCTCGCGATTTCTCATTCAATTGTCAAATAGGCTGAAGATGTGACGAAATAAGAATGTAACGTTTCCACAAAATGATAATAATGATATGTATGATAACGATAATGATATCACTATAACTATTGATACTGCCACTGCTACTACTTCTGCTACTACTGCTACTATACAAATTTCATGAAGATAACGATAATAACATATTTAATAAATGATAATGATACCAATACCAAGAACAATGATGATAATGAAAATGATAATAATGATGATAAAAATAGCACCAATGATAACATTAATATTAACCATTTTTATTAAACAGAGTAAAACACAAACTGACCTGACTTCATCATCATGAGCTTCTTCTTCTCCATCTCTGTGAGAAGCTCGGAGTCGTCGTGGTTATCGAACTGCTCGCGTACCACCTCGGCCTCCAGGTCGGTCTCGTTGCCGTAGCAGAGGGTCGTGTCTCCGGGTTTCGGGTGGATGCGACGCAGTGTGAGACGCGCCAGCGGTAAGATGGGACTCGGCCCGAAGAACGGCGATGCCGGGTTGTTCGGGAACGTGTTGGAAATGCGGTGAATCTTCTGCTGTGGGTCACTCTTCATGTTCCTTGACTGTATGAGAGAGAAAAGACGATGGTGAATGAATACGGAATATTAACCTGTTTCCAATATTACTGTGTGTGAATGTTATCCTCAGTGGGGATGTCGATCAGAGATATCTCATATCTATATATCTCTAGAAAAGATCAAGATGCCCCATTTACTTTTTCAAAGTTGAATGAGAAAGTCATTTCTGTATCTACCGAAGTGGGTACAGATTATCAACGCATGCCTGGAGGCATCATGCTGCAGTATCCACAGGAATACATGAGGTCATCATGCTGTAGTACCCGCAAGAATATATGTAGGCATGGGATGCATGGAGGTATCGCGCTATGGTACCTATGGAAATGCATGGAGGCATCATGCTCCAGTAATGTATCAACAGGAATACTTGGAGGCCTCATGCTGTAGTACTCAAAGGAATACCCGGAGTCATCATAATGTAGGACCCACGGGAATTCATGGAGGCATCATGCTTTAGAACCAATGGGAATGCATGGAAACTTCATGCTGGAATACTTACATGAATAACTGGAGGCATCATGCTATAGTTTGTTTGTTTGGTTTGATTTAACGTCCAGTCAACCATTACAGGTCCTTACCAGACTTTCTCTAGGTCATTTTACACCACGAGGATGGTGATCGAATCTATGTGATAAATTCAGCTAGAAATCTCACCCCTACATATTTACCAGAGTGAGAGTTCTTTTACTTCCCACACCACATAGACGTGGTATGAGAAGGATTGGCCTTTGATATAGCAGTAAATCTACCACTGCTGGGGGTGGGACTCGAACACATCATGCTATAGGACCCATCGGAATTCATGGAGGCATCATGCTGTAGGAACCACAGGAATTCATTGAGGCATCATGCTTTAGGACTCGCGAGAATGCATAGAAATGTAGTGGGATGGGAATCCAGCAGTGTTCGTTTGTTTCACGGAAGGTGGCGCGATATGCCGATCCTTACTGTGCAGTGATTCTGGACAACGCCGCACACGAGAGTGGCGCGGCGGAGACCGGGATTACGTAACGCTTAGTATATATACTCAGCGTTCACAGTAGGTCGACAGGCTGTCCTCGCGCGTCCCTTCTACGGAACGGATCCTTGGGCCCTCACTTTGCAGGCGGGTTCTTGTAACCTTCCTGGTGATTAGGCTAATCCTCCGGATTGGCCATTCAGCGTTACCTAGCACCTATGTGCTAGGGTACTGTACTTGTGGGGAAGATCTTCCAGATCTTTCCGGGAAGTAAGTGATTAATAAACACCCTTGTTTATTAAATGACGTCGTTGTGTTATGTGTGAAGAGGTCTGTGCAAACTAACCGAAAACCGAACCAACCTACGTAAGTGCGTAGGGTGGGATCCTGCCTGGAACTAGCGTTCCGGATTGGGGTCATCCAACCTGCTAGACAGGCGGCGACCACCACACTGGTGCCGTGACCAGGATCCCAGGTTGCTTGCACAACCCGGGATTCTCGGTAAATGCACGGATCTGGAATAAAAACCAGATCTAAGGCTGAACAGGAGAGTGAAGATGGGGAGGTAACTTCTCAACAAACTCTTCCGGCCCGGAATGACGACAAGTCTCCAAAACCAGAGGGAGGGGGTGAAACCCAGAAGTCTGGCAAGGAGAAATCTCGGAAGAGAACCTTAAGGGTATCTTCCGATGAAGTTCCTGTAGGTTTCCTTGGACCCGAACTCTTAGCCTAGTTTGATAGGGAGAGGGAAGCCAGAGACATGTGTCGGGAACTAGAAGCTCGAAACCGTGAGATCGCCGAGAAGGTAGCCCAAAGGCACCATAACTTGGAAGAACTCTCGGTTCGCGAGATTGAGACTCTAGAAAAAATCGAGCGCTTGGACCAACATGTACAATACATGAAGGACCAAGTTCGACTAGCAGAGACAGAATCATCCCAACGGATGCCTATGTCCCAAGCTGGCTGGAGTAATGTGAGAGATCATCTATATTCCCCACCAGGGAGAGTAGAGGATCCAGAGAAGACCCCTAACAGATTCATATCTGGAACAAAGGGTGTAAAGACTCCTTTGGTTAGCTTCCGGCTACCCTCTGAGTCAAGAATGGGTTCTCCGAGTTCCGAACGTACTAGTAAAGCTATAGCTGAACTAGGGTTCAACTCGTTCAACCAAGTCCGGGAACAGGATCGGATCTTTAACTTGTCAATGGCGAGAGCTGACAAGGTTCCGATGATGCGCCCAGAGAACGCAGCCAGAAAAAAACGCTGTCATTCCAAAACCTTACGGGAAAGGAATGGAGTGGGAACACTGGTTCGCGGGATTTTGTGAGGATATACAATGTAATGGCTGGAATAAAGTCAATGCATTGCCATACCTCAAAAGAGCGTTGCGAGATGGACCCGGGGAAGCTGCACTTCGAGCTTTTCGCCGTTCCGGTGGTACGGAATGGGATGAGTTAGTGGAGGTAGCCTCATACTACTGTGGTCAGTTGGTAACGCTGAACCCCCGTTCCACTTTTCTAAAGAGGATCCAGGGTAAAGAGGAGACAACTCGCGCCTATGGGCTAGCTTTGCAACAAATGTTGTTAGAGGTTTACCCAGGGACGGGATTAGATTCTCCTGCGCTGCATGAAGATCTACAAACTCAGTTTGTAAAAGGACTTCGAGATGATGACGTGAGAGCGGAAGTCATCTCTAAATGGGAGCCCGGTATGAACTTCATGCAGGTATTGCGAATAGTAGATGCCTATGAACAACGGTGTATACTATTCGGAAAATATGCTAATCCAGGGAAAACTTCTTGGGTTAACATAGTGGGTTCTACTTGGTCACAAGTAGAAGAAGATACCTACGAGTGTCAGGAAGCGGAAATAGAGGATATACTCTCTAATGTCCGCTCGATGGTACTCGGAAGAGGAGGTTTCAATAGACGGGGACGTGGAAGAGGTCGAACCCCTAGCTTTGGAAGGAACAGCGATGTACCTTCTGTGGCAGAGGCAAAACCAATAACCACTGATCCTGAAGGAAATTCCTCAGAGGTTATGAAGTTGTTGACCAAAATCAATGAAAGACTGAATCAGGTGGAGAAAAACCAGCTGGATGTCCGACGTTGTTGGCGGTGCAACAAAATGGGACATATCTCTCCAGATTGTCCAGAAGCCCGGAACGTTACTACGGTGGAAACATCTCGTAGTCTGCCTGCGTTGATGGTTGCCTCTCAGAGTGAACCGGAAAACAAAGGAGGACTGTAGCGAGTGGCAACACTGCGATCCGGGAAGGAAAGTGCCAGGAGACACAAACCTGTGAGATGTATAAGGAGGAAAATATTTCCAACTTACCAGAAAAGGGGAAGATACAAAATACGGTCGCAACGATCTGTAGTAAGTATCTTTCACCCGGGCATCCTTGTCTGCAATGGCTTTGTCAACGCGGATGGGATCTTGGAACCTTGGATGGAATCTCACGGTTTATAAGACAACCGTCCCCTTTAGGAGGACGACGTTGGTATGTGCCGGCTAGAATTCAAGGAAGAAAGGTGGATCTATTGTTGGATACTGCTGCTAGTCGCTCTGTGTTAAACAACGGACTCTATCAGTCTCTTGGATTTGCGCAGGAATGTCATGTTCCTGGAGCCTCGGCAAAAGCTGCTAATGGTACTCATATGAGGTGCTATGGTAGTGTGATTATTCCAGTCTCAATAGGTAACACTGAATTCGTATGGGGTCCCATACTCAGTGATATCGAAGAAAGTGGAATATTAGGCGTAGATTTTCTCACCCTCTATGGAGGCTCTGTAGATCTACCCGATGGCACTCTCCGACTCAAATTTCCTGAGTTAATGGAAGTGGAATGTAGTTGTCGACGGATTTCTTCATTGATTTCTGTTCGACAAGATGTGGGCATCCCCCCCCAGCAGATGGTTAATGTCCTGATAGCTGGGGAAGGTGACTTACCACGTGGAGATGCACTTTTCGAGCCAGACCCAGAACTATTTTCTAAAAAAGGAATACAGGCCTGGGATATCCTGATCGGAAGTGCCAGAGAAGGATCAATTCCTATAAGTAATCATACCTCCGGGTTGATTAAATTAAGGAAGGGTGATACATTGGGCTGGGTAACTCTAGCTCATGTGGATGGCCTAGTGGACTCCAGTCCACAGGGAATCACACCTATTCCCGTTTCCGAAATAACCGGGGAAGATGGACAATCTAAACTGGAAAGGTCGGACTTAATAGGAAATGATTATGAAGAAGTGCGGGTTAGTGCTATCGATACAGGAACGGGATCCCTTCCAGTTCTGAGTCCATTGCACGAAACTCTGGAAACTTTAGTTCAGACGACAGACACACTAAACAGTGGGGAACGACATGAACTAAGGATTCTTTTGAAGAAGATGGAGTCAATCTTTACTCGACCTGGAGATCCCTTGGGGAGAACGGATCGAGTAGAACACACGATTGACACTGAAGGTCATCAACCTTTCCGCCTTCCTTATCGACGGCTACCTCCGGTAAAACGGGAAGCTTTAGAAGAGGAAGTAGGGAAAATGATGGACCAGAAAGTAATCATCCCCAGTGCAAGTCCTTGGGCTAGCCCAGTGGTAATGGTTACTAAAAAGGATGGTACTTGCCAATTCTGTATTGATTACAGAAAATTGAATGGTATCACCCGGAAGAATGCCTACCCAATACCCCGGATCGATGAGAGTCTCGATTCTCTGGGAGGGAACCAGTGGTTTTGTACTCTGGATCTCCAGTCTGGATATTGGCAGGTAAAGATGAACAGTGGCGATCAGTCTAAAACGGCGTTCACCACTCATCAAGGGCTTTACGAGTTCACAGTAATGCCATTTGGCCTCTGTAACGCTCCTGCGACTTTCGAATCCATGATGGATCAGATGTTGCGGGGTCTACAGTGGAAAAAGTGTTTGGTTTATCTAGACGACATAATCATCTTCAGAAAGAATTATGTTGAATGTTTAGAGAACCTGAGAGAGGTATTTGAGCGTATTCAATCTTATGGGTTGAAACTCAAACCTCAAAAATGTAAGCTGTTTCGCAAATCTGTGGAATACTTAGGACGGATAGTTTCCGGAAATGGAATCCGGGCAGATCCTTCTAAGTTGGAGGTAGTGGCTAATTGGCCACGCCCCCAGAATATAAAAGACATAAGGTCTTTCCTAGGATTTTGTTCGTATTACCGCGACTTTATCCCGGGTTTTTCTGAAATTGCACACCCTATGCAACAGTATGTAGTACTAGATAAGCCAGGGAAGCAAAAAGAGATCCAATGGACTCCGGAAGCTGAACACGCTTTTCTGGGACTAAAAAGAAAGTTTACGGAGACCCCCGTGTTGAAATACCCTCTAGCCCAGGGTCGGTTCATTCTCGACACTGACGCTAGTAATGAGAGTATTGGAGCGGCTTTGTCTCAGATACAAGATGGTATAGAAGTTCCAATAGCTTTTGCCAGCAACAGCTTAAGTAAAAGCCAGCGGAACTACTGTACTACTAAGAGGGAACTCTTAGCGGTTGTGGTGTATGTAAGAAAATATCGACACTTCTTAGCAGGTGGAGATTTCATCTTACGTACTGACCATTCTTCTCTCAAATGGCTCTTTAACTTTAAAGACGCCGAGGGAATGATTGGAAGATGGCTGGCAGCTCTCTCCGAATTAGGATTGACTAACTGCCGGGAACCGGGAACAGAACCGAAAGCGACTCCGTCGTGCAGCCCAGAAACGGGCTGAGGCGGAGCTAGAAAGGACAGGAGGTCAGCCGGAATCGCGTGACTCGGAGAAAGGGAAACCTCAAACCGGGAAGCGTGAGGAGTCGAAGGGGGCTGAGTCGAAAGGCTCGGACAAACCCGCGGCGCAGGCTGGACCTGGTGCGGCTGACGCTACACCGAGTACCTCAACAGGTGCCACGGGTGGTGGAGAGGTCAAGTGTTGGGGAACGGAGATGGACAAGGCTAAACCCCTGGTCCCATCCAACCCCGACAATGATGACGGTGATTTCCAACCTGGCGTAAAGCGGGCTGGGAAGAGAACGGTAGCTAGACAGATACCCGCCTCTTTGCTGGGCAAGACTTACACTTGCCTAGAAGATCTCCGTCATGGGAACCGACATTACATCCCCGATGGTGTCGGTTTAGATGGAACCTCGGATGACGAGGAGTGGCTAGTTGACGAGGGTTCTCCCAACGCCTGGTACATCGACCGGGTGAAGGGAGTGTCCCGAGTTAGCCGGCTGAAGTATGAGGATCAGGTCAAAGACCGGATCGCGTACGCATGGCACAAGTTTGGGAACGGCAATCATTGTGTCTTCTTGAGTTGCCATGGGAGGGACAAGAAATTGTCACCGACCTACGCGACTGAAGGTCGTTACGCTAGGCACCTCGTAGAGGTACACTTAGCCGAACGACCATGGCTACAGTGCCTTGGCAAGAAGGGTGGTTCTTGTCAGGCTGGGTGTGCCAGTTCAAGGCGATCGTGTCTAGTCAGACACATTGCCCGGGAACACCGGACTGCTGGTGCTGCTGCTCGGGAACGGGTCATGAATCTGTGGCAGAGATTCGTTGACTTAGGTTCCGAGGCTCAGAAAGGCAAACCGGAACCCGAGACTTGTGTGACAGACCGTCGATTGTTTAAGATCGGATGGAAGAAGAATCCTGGCTGGTTCGGGAGTCTGATGCTATCCGCTTCAAAACATCGACAGATGTCAAAAGAGTCGAGGAAGAAACGGTCCCTTAGCCGGGAACCGTCTCAAAAGTCCTCGAAGGCTAAACGACGGGTCAAGAAGCTGTCATCGTCCTCGTCCAGCGAGACTGACACTTCTGAGCGATCCAGTCGGAAGCCCAGGAAGAAATTGGCTCCGGGTAAGCACACCATCGCTGACATGGTGGAAGCTGCTTACCAGGTAGGGCCAAAGTTGTCTGGGGGATTGAAACTCCTCTCAGACCTGAGTGAATGAAACGTTCCAACGGCTTCAAAAGCCTGCGGACCCGCAGAAAAACCAGCTGGGACTCGTCCTAGCTCAAGTCTCTCGGGAGTTTCCCCGCTCAACAGAGGTGCTACCCAAGCACCCGGGAAAGTTGAGGAGGAAGAGGCCTTTCCGGCACTCCCTCCACCAACCAACCCGGTTGTTGAGGTAAAGAAGAAACCAACGACACAACCACCCGTTGCGTCGAAGGTGACTTCTTCTCCCTGTGCGATGTCGGTTGAATACGTCGGATCAGCTAGAGTCGCATATAGGTGGCACCTTGGAGGGCCGTGTCCGAACGGGCACGCAGTCTCTCCATGAAGGCCTCGTTAAGGAGCTAGTGAACCTAGCCCGATTCGAGGTAAGAGAAGCCACGAAAGGCCTGGCTAAACAATACGCGTTGGACTTAGAGGACGCGCGTATTGCGAAAACCACGGCCCAGTCGAGGTTTGCCCGGGCGGAAGCCCAGACCCATCGCCAAGATGAACGTTGTCTTCGGCACTTGGGTATGTCGCTCTATGACATCGGTGACGACCCGCAAGCCCTTGAGGAAGCGTGGTTGGCCCGTCAAAGGAGCCGGGGAAGATTTCTTCAGTTCACCACGGAAGAATCAAACCCGACACGTCAGCAACTCGCTGGCATGTTGGGATGGTCACCCGTGGAAGAAACTTCCCACCAGGACACTACATCCTTAGCGGCTCAGCCCATGGATGTCAGTGTGGATACTCCGCTGTCAGGACCCGGTCAGACCCCACAGGATCAGACTGAAGTCCTACAGCCGAGGAGGCCTCCCGCCGTGACACGGGCTGAAAAATCAGCAAAGCCTTCCAGGGCTAAGCCGGTAGATCAGCCCGAGGAACCAAGTGGGGCACTGGGGGTGAATGCCAACATCATCCCATTGGAGTCTGGAATCTTTTTAGATACCGGACCAACCTCTCTACAGCAGTTGATGTCTCAGTTGCAGCCTTCATCTGCGCTGAGTCCACTGCGACCGGAGAGGACCGCCCTGGCAACGTCGGTTCCACCGACGGCTAGTGCACCAAGCCAGTCGGACCTTCTCGACCTCAGGATATCCTCCGACGAGGATATTTGGGGGTTGACAATGACCGACTCGGCTGGTGCCTAACAAGCCGGGAAGACGCTGTCTAAACTCGGAACCGGCAGAGCCAACAACTCTCCTGGATCCAAAGTCAGACGGGTATGGGAAGTCCCGGGGAGGAAAATTTTTTTTCCGACCTAGCTACTTCCAGAATGTGGCCTCCTAGCCAGAATTCTGCACTTTCTCAGCGAACCGCAAGGATCACTGGGAGGGGTAGAGGGAAAGTTAGGAGTAACCAATGATAAGCGATCCTGGGTTGGGGCTGGGGAAAGTCATTAAAATGACTTCCCTAAGGCACAACCCTGGTTTCAGACGGCTGAAGGTTCTCTTGATGGTCAGGCCCGTAATAGGCCCCCATCACGAAAACCTCCGGCCTGTGGTGTGGATATCGTCCACACTAGTACTTGGTACCAGGTAAGGAAGATTATGCCTTTCGGGTATAGATCTGACTTACCAGGTCTGTGTCGGAACTGAGTTCATCGACTCGATAGTGAGATAGTAGGCGTAACCCCTGATCTGTTGGATTACGCCGACTATTTCTGCCTTGGGTCGGTGATCGTAAGTTCTGAATTCGGCTTAGAATTGGGGCCTTAATTGGTACTCGATTCGAGCCGAGAAAAAGATATGCCAGTATAGCTGGAGTCAAAATGAAAGAACACTGATACCACACACTCTTACCAGGTGGATGGAGAATTGTTTTGCCTTTTTGGCCGTTATTTCCGTATTCGGAAACTTTCAACTCGGAAGGTGTTTAGCGAGGCTAACCCTTCTCTACTTATGGATGTCTTCCAACTTGAAGAACAGTGGGAAGCCCAGCACCCGTTGGCATCGGGCTGAATGTAGTAGGTCTGCTACGCCGATGGGCCAGCTGGGCTCGATACTTTAAGATGAGAAAGAGAACGACACTTCACTCGCCGGGAGCTAACAGAGGACTTCAACAAGATCCGGAACAGCTGGAGGCAGAGTGCTCGACAGGCCGGGCTGACCACCTTTAGGTCCGCGACTGTCGAGTCTTCCCTGCCCAACGCTCAAGAACCCGCTCCCCGGCTCAAGATGGGTGAATATCACATTTATTCAAGGTGCTAGCGAGGCTAGTCCTTCATTCTTCAAATGTCGTTTCCTCTTTCCTAAATGTCATATCTTCCATATTTTTAATAATTTCTCCATCTTACAATTCCACCTTTTTCACTTATACGTTGGTATCAGTGAATTCTTGTGAACACCAGGAAGCTAGAGAGTAGACGAAGAACTGCTGGATATATGTTGTAATTTTTAATTGGGTAGTCCCTTAGCAGCAAAATGGCTGCCTTGGTTCCCCCCTTAGTAAAAACTGGGAGGGGTAATGTAGTGGGATGGGAATCCAGCAGTGTTCGTTTGTTTCACGGAAGGTGGCGCGATATGCTGATCCTTACTGTGCAGTGATTCCGGACAACGCCGCACACGAGAGTGGCGCGGCAGAGACCGGGATTACGTAACGCTTAGTATATATACTCAGCGTTCACAGTAGGTCGACAGGCTGTCCTCGCGCGTCCCTTCTACGGAACGGATCCTTGGGCCCTCACTTTGCAGGCGGGTTCTTGTAACCTTCCTGGTGGTTAGGCTAATCCTCTGGATTGGCCTATCCAGCGTTACCTAGCACCTATGTGCTAGGGTACTGTACTTGTGGGGAAGATCTTCCAGATCTTTCTGGGAAGTAAGTGATTAATAAACACCCTTGTTTATTAAATGACGTCGTTGTGTTATGTGTGAATAGGTCTGTGCAAACTAACCGAAAACCGAACCAACCTACGTAAGTGCGTAGGGTGGGATCCTGCCTGGAACTAGCGTTCCGGATTGGGGTCATCCAACCTGCTAGACAGGCGGCGACCACCACAGAAGCATCAATGCTGCATTTGAAAGGGTTTCTGGGTTAAGTGCACTTAATAACAATAGATGAGAGTAACACTATAATAACCATGTAGGTGATGCCGTCGTCGGTGCCCGCGTCCCAGGGATACAGGTCGATCGACATGTCGCCGGCCCAGGTGCAGTTAGGCAGGCACAGGTTGAGGCTGCTCACACCTGCAGACGAAGAAAAAATCAATCAATAACTTTAACATGATAGTACGAGCAATGCGAACATTTAATGCCAAAGCGAAATTCTACGTTACAAACCTGGGACCAATACGACATGTACAGTAAAACATAGCTTTTATTTAGGGAAAGCCCGTGCCAAGGGAACACCCAGTGTAAGGAGGTACGTTTGCTCGGCACGATTCTCTCTATTAGACGTTCAATTTTACCCCGTGTAAGCGGTAACAGTACTGAAAGGGACACTTTTGATCGGATGGGAGGGTGTCCATACTTATATTTATCATCCACCTAAAACAAAGTGTCCATAGAAAACACATAGGGAGTTTGTATGGATATACCCGGGGCATACGGATATGTTGTATGCTCCGGGTGGCGCATACGGAAAATAGTGCGTACAGAAAAATAGTTCATAACCAAAACGAACTGATATCGACATGCCACTTGTCCAGAAAAGGTGAATGATAAATACAATATAGACTGGTTTCAGATAAAAGCGGTTGTACGCTCCTCGGAGTTGACTCTGCGCAATATCCTCGCATACGCTCGGATATTACTACGCGTCAACTCCTTGGAGCATACGGCCGCTTGTATCTGAAACCAGTCAATATTGTGTATATATTCCCCTGATAATATTTGCATTTTCTATCATACAATGTAAATCTCTAAAACCAGCACGTTTACCCAAATCTTCAAGTTAGATATGTGTTCTATAACACTTAGAGATCACCTTATCTAATTTCCTGGAAAATATCATAGGTATCGATTTTCAAGATAATTTGTTCGATATGTCTTTAAAATTGAATTTGGAAAATAAATTCTAGGCTGGACAGCCATGGGTTAAATCCTTTTCCATTTGCAGACGTCCATATGGCTGCACACTGGCTTACTGGGAAACACCTCGTGCAAGGTATTGATTATTGCCTCATTAATCTGATGACGAGGTCTGCCTGGTTAATCCCTGGGGATGCGACCTAAAGGAGATTGTCCCTAACATCACCAAGAGTTCAAATGGGGTTAATCACTGGTTACCGTATCCATCATTTTCATAATGAGCATGTCGCTGCGGCAAACCGATGGATGGGTGCAATCAATGGGGGAATACGGCACGAGTTATCAGGTGTACTGGGTGGGTGTTACTCATAATAGACATTGATACTCTAGATAGGTGATGCATAGGGAGTGAAAGTAACTTCTGTTTCTTGGGATCAAAGTGTGTTCAACGGACATGATATGGATGGAATTTGAAATATTGTTGCTTAGTTTTGGACTGTGGTTTATTGTGGCTTTTGTGTATACGTAACACTTGTACAATGTCAGAATGTCGATCTTGCTTTGTATAAGACTTTGTTATTACACTTTCAGATAGCAGCTGTAGTTTTGTGTAAGACCTTGTCTCACCATGTCAGAGTGTATCTGTGGCTGTTGCCTAGCTTTGTACATTGCGAGCTCAGAATGTCGGTTTCCGAAGTTTTCAAAACACCTGTTGTTAAGAGTACAAAGAGTAAGTCGGTGTAGTTGTTGTATAAGCATCTCTAAGAGTGTACGATGTTGTGTAAAGTTTTATTTTAAGAAGGTCATAGTATGAGTTTCTGTAGTTGTTGTGTGGGAATTACGACAAGGTCAGATTCACTCTGAGGGTGTAAGTAGTTTCTGGTTTTATCTATGCATCTTTTGTACGGAGGTCAAACGTGTAGGTTGGTGTGGTTTCTGCGTAAGGTTTCATTCTTACAAAATTAAAGTATGAGTCTATGTTGTTCTTCTGACATCGCAGTGACAAGGCTAAAGTATGTATTTCCATGCATAAGGTAGCTATGTGTAACTGCACTGTTACAAGATCCAAGTGAAAGTTGCTGTAGTTAGCAGTGTTAATTGCCTAGGTGTTATGAGAATTTCAGTATTTTAGTTGTTGTACTTGTGGTGTTTTTATATAGTCAAAGTATAGTTCTTTTGTTATTTTTGCTTATGACATTATTATGATAAGGTGAGAGTGTAAGTTACTGTGGTTGTCAAGGTATATGTTGTTGTGTCTAAGCGTCTGTTGTGGCAAGGTCACAGTGTAAGTTACTGTGGTTCTTGTCTAAGCGTCTGCTGTTTCAGGGTAGGAGGTAGGTTGTCATGGTTGTTAAAGCAATGATGTTACAAGTTGTCGTGGTTGTTGTCTAAGCGTCTGTTGTTACAAGGACTGATGTAAGTTCTTGCTGTTGTTGTCTAACCGTCTGTTGTGACAGGTCAGAGTTTAAGTTGCTGCAGTTGTTACGCTCTCGGTGTGTGCAATCAGGCGGTAATTGAGGGTCTACCACGTGACCTCCAGCCAGCAACAAGGCCAGCCGCATGGCTTTACTAAAAGCTGTCGCGCGACATAAACATCCTCCGTAAGTCTTTTGGGGCAGATCATTTCACTAGGCCAGTGAATCATCAGGTCCTAGGAGCCCATTAGGCTCAGTCTAGGCCGTGCTAGATCTCCATTAGGCCTAAGCGGACCTGCTCAGGCCCTACTTAGGAGGGGCTCACCGGTACCTGGTCCTGTAGGCTTTGTGACTCATCTTCAATTCCCTGCGATAGGGAACAATAATTTCCCTTATTGCCCATCACTTGTTCCGCCCATAATCGGCTTTATTCTGGGGTTATTATAGGTAACTTTTTTAAATGCGGTCTAATCACTTCAGGCCAAAATTGAGGATGTTGTTTTTTATAAGAATTAATACTTTCTGTTAATGGACCAATTGATATTGCGAAATAAAAAAAAGGAAGGTTTTTAGATAATTGGGATATTTTACTTGCAATAGTGAACATGTTGAAATTCTGTATTTCATCTATGATTTTGAACTTATCAAACTGATCTAAACCACAATGATTATTTTTCATTTGAAAATCACAAACGCCAAAGAATAAAGCATATAAATGTCCATAATAGATCCGAACAATCTAAACAGAGCACTGTTTAGATAGCAATGTTTGGCAGCTATCACCATATTAATTCTTAGATAAACGCATACCTCGAGAACCTGGTATGTCTATGATACTACTAGATTTATTCTAGAAATTTTAATTTACATTATTCAAACATCAATTCATAATGTAACGTTCGATATCGTGTTTTGTTTTACACCAACGACTTAAACGTAACTAAAACTGATACAATTGTGGTTCAAGAAATTTTGATGAATCCTAAATGTGGCCTGATCTACTTCCTTTTTAATATCTTACAATGTCACAGCATATTTGACATCACATTCTGGTCTCTGGTGCAAAAATTTCACGTTGATACCAGCACTGCACAACTCGAAAAACAGTTATCTAACTACCATCGCAATGTATCTTAATAGAAGTGAAATATACCCCTGCGATTCTTTTCTATTTGTATTTTTTCATTAGATTTTTGAACTTTTTCAACACTTTCAAACATTTTCTTTTCGCAGTCGATCTCCATAAGACTCAGAGTATCCTACTATTTTCGATGTCTTGTTTAGACTAGCTGCAGATTGGGGCGACTTAGATGCCCTGGTCGACCCGATCCTGTCACCTCCCAGCGCACACAGACTGAATGTATCGTCAGCCGTGTTTACACTGTGCTAAATGACGCGACACGACCTCGGCTGATCCCCGTGTAAACACGGCTTAACGAGACGCCGTATACACCGGGATAAGTCGGCCCCGCGCCACAAGGCGGCGCGTACATGAGACGCCCGCGTCCCGACCGTCTGATTTCCGCCGTGTAAACGCAGCCATCAGCGTAGACCCATTCATGGCGCCATCTAGCGTTTCAGGGCGGAAGTCGGACCGCTGGCAGCGATATAGAGCAATTACTGATTCTCACCAAACTGTTGGCCCAGTCGGTTAAAGTATGTTAATCCTGGCACACGTTTGAAACTAGAGGTGGCGCCACCATTGTTATTTGTGATTACCTATCTCTAAGTAATGGTGTTCTCCTGAGTAATAAGTCTATATATAATACATTAGTCACCCGAAACTCCTGACATATCCTCGTGTAATGGATATGTTTATCTCAGGGGTATCAGTTGGGGTCATGAAAAGAGAGGTAATAATTTTCATGTGGAATTTCGTGCCTCAGAGATACTGAGAAAACATGGAAAACACACCATTATTTGCCATGGAAAGGGGCCGGGGTGTGTGAGGATACCGTTCAAAGTTTAGGCGTTTATTGTATAGAACCGACGTTTCGATTATCACATAATCTTTTTCAAAGAATTTCGTTCCGTGCAAATTGTCCCCTTAAGCAAGGTGTCCCATAAACGTGGATTTACGGTACTTCACTTTTTGCACTTTACACAGGTTGCGGTGGAAGGATGAACGGATACATACAAAATATTGACTGGTTTTAGATACAAGCGGTTGTATGCGCAGAGGAGAGGAGAGGCATAGTAATATCCGAGCGCATCCGAGGATATTGAGCAAGGAGCATACAACCGCTTTGGCATACCGATATCAGTTCATTTTAGGTATCCACTAATTTTCCGTGTATGGGGAACCCGGAGCATACAACATATCTGTATGCTCCCGATATGACGATACACACTCCTTATATGTTTTCTATGGTCACTCTGTATCAGGTGGATAATAAAAAGACAAATTGTATCCTCCCTATATATAAAAGTCTCAACGTGTGGATATTTAACAGCATAGAACACTTTCATAAGAGCTTTCCTAGTTGGCAGGGGAACCTAAAATACACATAATTCTTCTCATTACACTATGGAAGGCATAAGTTTAACCTATAATTTTGTCTTGGAAAAATATCTAACATAAAAGATATGATAAAGGAGATTCACTTCCAAATAAATGCTAAAAGTGTGCAGAGACTATAAACTTGTGATACGTGTCTTGGGGGAAATAAACCGAAACATTAGGTTCTGCGATGCAAAATTGCCAGGACATCTATGATGAGAAAAGGCTACAATTAAGCCGTGTTTACATATACTCACCGACACACCAGTCGGGGCTGGGACCAAGCATCGTGATCATAGTCAGCAGATGGTTTCTGCGATCAACACTGAACCGCGCCCATCGGGACTGCTTGAGGCCGTGAGGGTCACTCCACCAGATACCGGGAGTCTTCACCACTGTACGAATATCCCGACTCTGTGAAAAGAGAACATCAATGAGTTATTTAAACGCCGGATACCAGGTATCTTCATAACTGTACAAATATTCCGACTAACAACCAAACACTTCTTAAACATGTACATGTATATGTAAAACCATCGCAGAATTGAGGGGAGGGGGTTGTAAAAGGTCGTAGGAGTATGTGACTAGGAGAATTGTTGTGTTGGAGGTTCAGGTCATGCTGTGTGAAGCTGACTTTCCATTATATTAAAGGATTGGGCGCCCAGTCTAATGGAGATACGGGAAACTGGCGGCAGGCACAATAGATGATGGATCAGGATCCTGCGCTAATTACTCACCCGGCGCGAAACGCCAGAAAAATGTCGTCTGCTCTTGTTCTTCTCCACCAATTCAAAACAGCCAGAGACAGCAGAATATAAACGTCGCATACCAACACCCCCACCACTCATTAGAACCGACTTTAATTGGAAACATCTCTCAATTATTCAGGATCCTAGCTAGATTCCGCTTGGGTCGAAAGAAAAAGATAGAAAAGAATTGTTGGCACTGTTGATCTGCTGCTGATCGGGGAGGAAATTGATGTATCAAGTCACTATCCCTACCCCCGTACCCCCACACTCTCGCCTCTCTATCCCTGGCCTTTCAGCGGCCTAGCTTTTGTCCCCGTGGATCCTCCAGGCATTGTCACTGTGGCCTTTAGGGGCAGCATGCGGTCAGAAGCTGGAGAGACGAGCGAGCGAGCGATTCTGGAGCGACTCATCGCCGCAGTGCTGCCCTCTGGCGAAGCACTCACCACTTATTGAGGGAAAATATAGTTGCCTCGCAGCGAGATCCTCAAAAGCGGGCTGCTGTCGTGGAGGCAATCCTTGTAGGTCAGCCTTTATACAAAGGATGAGTTATCAAAGGTTTGCTCCATAGGGTGTGGCATATGGCAAGCAATACAATTCAGGAAAATGTAGTGTACCCAAACTTGGCATTCTTGTTGTAGTGGTCCTTGAATTGTCTTGGATACTTATATAGATAAATGGGTTGTCAAAGATTTGATACATGTGGTGTGGCATATTGGCATAAAAAATGCACTTCAGGAGCATAAAGATTTATCAAACTCATATTTCATTTTAGTGGTCTGAAAAAGGTTTAGCATATTGCGTGCAACATAAAGTCCAGGAAATATTAGCATTTTGTCTTGCTAACCTGAGAATATCTTGTTGTAGGGAGTCATAAAAATGAGTTGGTTATATGGGAAAATTACGACATGATTTCAATACACAATTCTAATATGTAAAGGCATATAATAATGGAGAAACGGATTACAGGTGTCGAAATTCCTGCTTTTCTCATTTAGAGTCCCTACAAGTACAGGACCTGCTCATTCAACCCTATTCTGAGCAGCAGAATTATGACTTGAGGAATATCTGAGATGATGATTACTTCTGTCATGAACTTCCAGGGAATGGTTTTAGGAACCAACATCCACTCTTCTTTTCGACATGGTGGAAACACGGCCATCGGTTTCATATCACCAGGGCAAAAAACATCCACCACGGGTATGCCTTCATTTCTAATCCATTAAGGAGATCGATATGGTAAATACGAGACTGATTACATATACTGCCTTGTTTTTCACGTGCATGGCACGCTGGTAATGGGTGCTTAACGTGGGGTAGACTTCCAGGTTTTAAGAAAAGAAGTCACATCAGTAGAAGTCATCATTCAAACATGCCCGTCGTCTCTGTCAACAAAAACAATGCCCAGAATGTACGCCGCGCTTCTGTTATACCGGGGAGGATATTTTTCCTGGTTTATACCAAGCTACATTAATCATTTGCTGTGATTTCATTCTTTATCACTGCAATCACTTGAGAATACAATATTCACCCTCTACACAGATTTATGATAGAGATGCATACATGCCTGTAAGTAGTGAATAGGATCGTAAACAACTAAATGTACCACAATGGTATTCAGTACGCTAGAATAGCAAACATAAATCCAAGAAAGTGTTTTTGAAAAGATATTATGAAGTTGAATGTGGACACTTTATCATTCCCTAGCGAATCCCTGTGAAATATTTACATTCCAATCGTATTCCATTGTTTCTTATATAAAGTTTGGCTTTTGACCTCTGATTTGCTTCCATGCGCATGGAAGGCAAAGTGGCATCTGTTGTCTGATCAAATTATTTTGTTCTTCTATTTTTATTTACTAGTGATATAGTGTTTTGGAATCATCTTAAAACAAAGGATTTTAGTCATACGACATCATGATACATTCAGGGTTGTTAGTTGGGGGTCAGACAAAAAAAGAAATATCTTTCACATGGAATTTGCTGCCTCAGAGAAAACCATAAAACATGTTGGTATCGGCCATGGTTATGGGATTCATGGTCTGTGGGGAGATTCAAACCAGAGTTTTATTCGCACGAATGGGGCTCAATTTATGTTAATGAAAAATAATTTCATTCACTGAAAAGGAAAACGAGGGTCTCCATTGAAAGATGGAAAGCTGCCATATCAAATTGATAACACCCATTATATGATCAAAACAACAATCTAGTAAGATAAACCTCGGTCAATAATCTTGAAATCAAGTATTTTAAGTATAGTTCCTAAACGAACAGAAAAATGAAAATATCGTCAAAGGTTGTCTACAATTGCCATTTGGAGGAAGTTTCAGATGGGAAGCCTCCCCGGATCTTTGTTTCCTCAGCAGTTAGTGTGTAAGGAATGGCGATGAACTGTCAACCACAACCCTATAAAGATTTCCCAGAAATGATATGATTCTTTTGTCAAAAAGTATTGAAAAAAGTTGTCGGACTCTGGTACTGTAATTCTCAAAGTACTTTATAGAATATACAAAATCATCACATGGGAATACATGTAAAGATGAGCATTAACGGACAGGGTGGCCACAAATGGCCTTCATATAGTAGAAAGGCCTGGTGAGTTAAGGGCTTCTTTTAATCTAATAAAAAGGAGCAACAGTTGTAAGTAACTACAGGGTAGGATTCTATAGAGTACTTCAGAATGAAATATACCTCACAACTTGTCTTATGCCTTGGTCGGGCACACATATATGATCTCTATGTAGAATGTGGAAATGCCTGTACATATCAAAGAACGATATGAATATTCATATATCATTGCTTAATTCTAGAAAAATGTTGTTCTTTCAAAAGAGGTATTTCCATCACAGAAGTTATCTGCAAGTGAAACATGTATGCGTTATTGCCCAAAGTGTCGGAGCAGTGTCTAGGAGGCCCGATATGTTTTCCCTAGTTCATTTTACTATCCTTGTGTCTATTCAATTTCCTTTTTCTATCCGAGTAAAGTAACCACAACATAGCCAGGGGCGCCAATCGGGAAAATTCACTTTACAGTAAAACCAATCCCCTCAAGCCAGGACCAATGGGAGACTGTTCGATCATCCTCAAGGTCAGAGGTGAGGCCCTGATGGACTTTGTGAAGGTCACGTGATCTGGGGTGGATGGTGACTGGCTGAGGGGATATACGTACACTTCTGAGACGGCTTACCGGACAGCACGCACAAAGGGTGTGGTAAAGGTCACTGGAAAGGTCATACTAAAGGTCAAAGGTCAGGGGTGGGAACCAACAGGAAGTATCCTGACACCTTTGAGTGTATATGTAGATATTCCAAAGACACTCACTATAGCTCGTCCGGGATATGAGAAAACAAAATTTGCTTGGAATCTTACTCTTCCATAAATTCTCTTCGAAACATGGATCAAATGAATTCAATGAATTCAATGTTTGATATGAAAGGCTTATGTTTGATGATAGCGCCAGGAATGCTGAAGATTTGTCAGTAGACATGTATTAACAGGTCTGTGTTTCATGTATTAATGAACATTTCTCTGTCACAAATGAATGAAAAGAACAACCTGGGCGATGTAACAATAGAGATAGTTTGCATTTCGGATTCTAAACCATTGTTATTACGGAATATGGGAACACTGGCTGAGGATCGGTGAATGTATTACGTTACGCCTTAATTCATTCGATCGTACGTCTCGAGATCGTGAAGGAGGGAAATTGATTTCGCGTGGCAGAATTCCTTGTATTCGAAGTGAGGATCAAAACAAGGAATCTAAATAGCGAGACATTTGGTAACTAAATGACTAAACAGTTTTTAAGTTCACCACACAGAGTTCATTGTAACAGCGTGTGCAAATGTTTCCATCTGTTCAGCTATCGTACTACAAGGGAAGCTTTGAAGTAGTCCACATGTCAACAAAGTGAATACTGTGTGCTCACGTTCTGTTCTGTCAGAAAGGTATCTGGGTTAGAGAAGGAGGTCTAGGAAACTTTGTGCGGTTAACGGAATGTACCCTGACCTCTGGGATGTCCGATGGCATGAATTTAAAGATGATCGCTGATAGAGTATGAATGAGATGCAGAAGACTATTGAGAAGGAGGTATTGATGGAGAGGTGGCAGATAACATTGGCATGGGTTTGGAGTGATGGAGAGGCATACAGAGGGTGAGGTAGGAACATTGGAATGGGTAAAGATGAAGGTACACGTGGTGATAGATGAATAACTATATATATATATATATATATATATATATATATATATATATATATATATATATATATATATATATATATATATATATATATATATACCTACAAATAATGAAAACACTATGGACTGCCATAACAGGACTCTGATTGGCTGACGACGTACCACATGGTCTTAAAACCTTGGTGTGAACCTTCGAGTCTTGGTAAGACAATTTCAGCTGAGACCCTGCCCATGCTGGAAAGGTTAAGAAGGAGTTAATACTTACATGTTGTCGCATTTCCTGCTCCAGTGTCCGCGGATATCCGAACTCACACACCTCCTTCACACCTTTTGACGAGTAACCGCCGTACTTCCATATGGTGTAGTCTTTTCCGTGTGAAGCCCCGACGATGTTAGACCAATGTAGCAGCCGTTTATCTGTAACAAGAGTCAAGTTAAATCGATTAGGTACTGAAAATATATAATGTAATGTAATCCCATTGCGGTAACGATAGTGAAGTATAGTCAATTAGGTACGCATGGTATACAGGTACGATATAATGTAAACAAAATGCTGTTCAATAGTTAACTTAGTACTGATAATCTACAATATAATGTCAGCTCATCCCTGTAATAATAGAAATGTATAGTCACTTTGGTATTCATAATATACACTATAATGTTATCCCATTCCTGTAAAGTATTAAAAAACACTTATCTGTAAATATATATATAGAACGTCCTGACCATGCTGTACAATTCACAGAACGAGATGGTAATTTACGGTTTGTACGGACCGAGGCATTTATGCCGAGTTCCGTACAAACGGTAAATTATCATTGAGTATCTATATACCCGAAATTAAGAAAACAAAATTCATTTGGCTTAACAACCAACTAATAAACGTGTATGGCAAGGTGCCCCGTATTTTTGTGTACGGACCAGCGGTCCGTACAATATTTTTACGTCATATGCCGAAACGGTGCGTATTTACACTGTATACGGCATGGGTATAGTAAAGTAAACAACATATTGTTTCAAGATTTTTCCAAAGCATGGGCTGATAAGGCTGGTTCACTTCAGGTTTTAGGGAAAATTATTATAAAGTAGTAAAAATTAGTTAGTTAGATCAAGTGACCGTGAATTTATGCCAATAATAACATTTTTTAAGGTAACTGGCCAATGATGCCAGATAGTACACTTCCTTATGTTCCATCAATCTTTGTCACATGTACATAGCCAATAATCTAATACCAAATCGTTCACTTTGTCATCTCTATCACGTATACAAATCCGTGTCTGCATCCATCATTTAAAGTCACTTGCCGATCTACTTTTCACAACAATAACTCATAGTATAAGACCACGGACTTGGATGACCACATTCTTAAACTACTTGGGGCAGTTGGAGCAGACAACATTCATATTGTTCTGCCTCCCAACCTATAAAAAGATATATCATGAAATCCTAAGGCAAATACCACATTTGGCCCGCAATAAGAAAATTTATATTTTCGAATACACAAGTGCCCTTAGGGTATTCTTCAACCACAGATCGCCTCTGGTTAACCCCATCATGCGCGACCACGCAGCGGTCTAGTGCTGGGAGAGTGAGCCTCACTAGGCTGCCCCCATGCGGCGCGGCGCTGAACTAAACGTCAAGAGCGCCATCTGGTGTTCATGACGGGCGTCACGACGCGGCGGACAGCGTCTCGTGACGTAGATCTCACGTGACATGGTCACGTGGCGTGTGTAGATCTTGTCGAGTGAATCTAAACACGACGCGTGGAAATAGAACCGAGAAGAGACCAGCACGGGATACAACAGTCCACCAGTCACGACGGACGGCAATCTATGCCGGTATTTTACGGAAACAAGGTTACTGCAGTTGTACGTCAGAAATACATGGGGAAATCTTAGTGAAAATGTAGTCAGGCATTTCTGAGGTTCAGCCGCTTTAGGCCTGTTTTCGTATTAATGTATACATTAAAATGGAAATATTTTACGTCCTATTTGTGTTGATTGCATGGCTGTACCCGTACGTTACTCTGGGACATACACCTGTACGACATGGGTAGGAGCGGTCGGTATATATGCATGTCATTCGGTCACAGTTATATATGATATAAACACATGTACTTTATAATTGGGAGTTCCGTCAGAGAGAGGTCATCCATAAAGTACATACACCAAATGCATGAAATATTTGACTCCAAACCCCTTCTCCATCTTGTGCCCCAAAGATAAAAAACAACGGATGGACGCAATGTCCTCTCCAAAGACCTCAACCTCCAACTCCACCCCAACCCCTTCCTCACTGCGTACGCTATTTAAGGAAGACCCCCATATTGACTGACTGAAGGCCGAGCATTGCAATACGTAGTTTCACTGACATTTGCAACACTTTCAATGGTACGAAAACGTCAGCCTAGGTAAGAAAACGTTAGCCTAGGTTAGACAATGTTAGTCTTGGTATGCTACCCATAATTACTATGCCCCCAGCAGCGATATGCACCTAAATAGTGTTAACCTTTTGGTATAGTAATGTTTTTTCCTTTCCTAAACACCCAGACGATTTTACTCGGATTATGTGCTTCTAGTGACCATGGAGAGGGTGCAGTGGTAGGAAGCTCCAGAGTTACAAAGTAAAAAAACTCCAGACGTTTTATAGACTGTTAGTGCTAAATGTCTCTTTTTCTAGATGCGGTTTGAGATACACTAAATTCTTTTGTCTGCACAGTGTCAAACCAATTACAACAAGACACGCAGAGGAGTGACAAACTCTAGGAGCGGATAGCTTTATTCTTACACCAGCCTTTACCAGGCCCCTGAATGGTCCTACTGATTTTCTCCTGACTGAGGTTGCACAAGATGTTGTGACGGTAAAAGCTTGTGTTGGAGCTATTTTTGTTGTTATTTGTTTGTTTATTTGTTGTTTGTTTGTATTTACTTTTTAGACGAGCAACCTAGGATTACACACAAAAAGAGAAAAAACACCAGGGGTCCAGAGGCCTCCAGTACCGTCCCTAAGTATATATTTGAGCTCTAGGATTTGAGGGTCAAGGATTCTTAATTTCACGAACAAGCTCTAACTACCAATAGACACTAGTAAATTCTAAAAAATCAATATAATTATGCACCCTACATTAGAGACAACATAGATCAGAGATGAAAGTATTTCAAGAGGAGAAGATTGGAAATTAATAACTTTTTAAATACATGTATTTGTGATATTATTTTGCAAGAGACAGTCTTACTGTTATTATGGGTTTGTTGAGATAACTCTAGCTTATGCAATGTAGGTTGCTTGGTGTCATGTGTATGATATGGATCTAAGCCATTTGAATATATCGAATTTAAAAGGTTTATAGCATTTCCAATTTAAAATCTAGAAATTTCGAAACTCCGTCATTTGTCGGTAGACTTGCATCCATGTTGAATCTTAGTGAAAGTAATTTTTTGGGGGACTGGGGTCGGGGGTGTGGTGGGGGTGGGGTGATGGTAGCTTCCCCAGTACATGAAACCTCATCCTCCACGTATGGTAAAAAGTGTGAGGTCATGGCGAAGTTCGCGAAGTACTGAAAACAAACATCTGGTCACGGAGCCAAGAAGGGCGGCCTCGGTGCCTGCAGAGGAGTGGCTCAGAGAGCGCAGTCAGTGTGAGAGTAACTCACACTGAACAGCTGAAACCAACTGTTACAACTCACATCCTTACTATGGGGTAACTACACACATTCTGATATACTACCGTGAAGTGGTGATTTATAACAATACCACTTGCACAGCATGGCTGTCAAGATCGGTGATTTTTTTATTTCCAGGCAATCGTTACTTCCACTATACTTAAACAAGTACACTTATTTGTAAGTAGAACTTGAATGATATTTGACAAAGAGATAAGTTACTAGACGGTTCCACAACTTTTAGTATTCTGTTGGTATATCGTTACTTCCTGCTGCCTGATTCTTGGTATTTTGTGTTTTACATGGAATAAGATATGATTTGATTGTGATCTACCTAAATAAAGGTAGTTCCCGTATAGGGCCGCCAAGTTTTTACTATGAACTTGAGTGAGATTTTGCCTAATGCGAGCTGAAGCCTATGACACGTATTGCATTTAGAAGGAGATAAGGCATATGACTTGCGCATGGTCGGAGGGATCTAGTCTTTTGGCATGCCAACCTCATCAACTTGCAAATTTCATCTATACATTACGTTATTATTGTGATATTTTCATGAGGTTGTTGGTGAGTTAAACTCTGTTCGCTTTGCACAACAAAGGAGGATACCAACATAAATACAATACTTGCTAATTTTATTAATATTCTAGGACAAAGCCATAGTAATAGTAAACAAGTGATTACACCAACAATGGGTTTTGGACAATAAAAATGATTTAACGCATTTTCAATGTTAGCGGATGACGCCTTGATAGTGGCTATGAGCTTCGTTAATCTCTCCCAAAGAAATGCGGCTAAACAACGAGCTATAAGAGGATTATAATATTAAATTCTAATCCCATGTGGTCGGACATAAAAGAAAACAACAACCCCAGATCGAAGATACCATAACATCTCCTAAATTGATTGCAGTATTAATCATAATTAAATAATTAAGAGACTACGATCACTCCATTCCTTGTATTTATGTTTGGCAATCGCTGATCTCTCGCTCTCCAGCCAGAGGACCTTCTGACAGGCTTCAGATTTCTTTTGAGGCAATACTTTCCACAGCGATGGTAATCAATACGATTTAATTTTCTTTGCACCCTGCGACAAAGCTCAAGACTCAATGCAAATATAATTAAACCACTGCCTGCAGCGCTCAGCAAGGGGGCGACCAACAGTCCTCTTATTTCTTGCTGAGTCATTGCATCCACGAGATCTCTTGGCCTCAGTTTTCACACATATGGCCATTTCCCACTGGCCAATTATTTGCCAACGATCTGCAGTTTTAGAAACCACCTTTTTTTGTGTGGGTCGGGGGAGGCACCACAGTTATTCTTTGGTGAATATCGACTCCAGATAGGTGAATGGAAACATTTGAAATGGTCACTGATTAATTTGGGGAAGATTATATAAATGTGCCACCAACTTGGTCAATGTCATGGCAAAATCAAAACGCTTTGATTTCTTCGGTGTGGCTCAACGTTTCATTGAGGAATTTAAATCGGTATGGATCCGGATAATGCGGAAGAAACAATGCATACAATGCACCCTCACAGATTAATTGACGTCAATGTTCAGTTGGAGCCACCACCCACAGACTTTTAGGGGGACTTCAATAATCAGTGCCGTTTTCGTTGGCAAATGAAAAATGGATTGTGAGCCCGCTTCCATTGGCCGACACAGTCGGTAATGGCCACCGACCGTATATTAGTAACATATAATCGGTTAGTGGGCAACAGAAGCATTGTTTCAACGTATTTTACGGTCCAAATCTATTCAATTTCTCTGCTAAACATCAAGTCAGTTGACTTAGCCAAAATAATCAGTGCCCATTCCAAATGCCGGGCCGTTTCTATTCATCGATCTTGCATCGGTATGAAATCTCAACATATTCATCGGTGGATCCCAAATGCAGATCCATGTAGAATAGTCGACCAATGAAAAAGGCCTTATACATATATCCCTTGATTACTCAATTGGGGTCACTGATTATCGGTGAGGGTGCAGCGGATGCAGTAAAACCTTAAGCTTCATTGATGAGATCAAAACGTTTTGATTCTGTCGGTCAGTCTGTGAGTGGTGGGCTTATTGCATGAAATTCATCAAAATAGTCGATGCCCATGTTTCCATTCACTGAACTTGCGTCGATATTCCCATATAATCGGTCGGTGGTTCCCGACGGCAGATCGTTTCAGAATAATCGTGCAATGGAAACTGGCCAGAAAAAGACCCCTCTTCAAAGCTCAGAAAAAGACTGCAGTTTGATTGTCGTCTGCCCTGTCGCAGCCACCACAGAGCTGCCACAACAAGGGTCCGCGCTGCTTAAAATAGATCTGTCAAATTCAATGAGGTTGTTATTGTTTTGAAATGAGATCAAATTCAGTGGTTTTCATGACGCCTTGGTTTCTTTCCATCTTTTCTTTTTGTCTGTTTTGAATGTTCCCAATGGGAATTTTAAGAAAAGATGAAATTCCATCATGGTTGATATGAATTAATTGCTGTGGTATTTTACTATGGCGTTTGGAAACAACAAAGTGATACATATGTCACACAGTGAATGTCAGCATGAATCCACTATACTGTGCCTTTATACCTTCAAAATTAGGTTTATGCGGTCCCCGTCTCCATTTTCACTTCTGATTAAGAGTGTTTGTACTCAGTCTATGATAAATCTAGACATGTCCTCATTTGTCTCATCTTTTCCTTTAGTGTATGATCAGAGACAAATGTGAGTATAATTCACTGATCTCACCCCTGGTATTTTTTTCGCAATCGAATTAACCTTACAAAAATACCCCACTATCTGTAAAGTAAATAAAACTAGTCAACTGATGTTGGGTAGTTTCATATATGACGTCAGGTACAAATTAACCAATCATATCCAGGATATGAAACTAGTTCCGACTCCATTCACAAACTAACATTGTCGACTAAAATGGTGACAGGTGTCGCAGACGTCTCATACAAAATCACAATATGAGCTCTATCCTCGTAAATCTAAGTTAATTTCAAGGTAAACCATTATCTATTATATCTAAATCATATTCTCTGCTTGTACAAAGGAGTGAGATAAATCTGAACCACACTCAAGATGTTGAACGTTTAGGGGTGCCACTTACAATTGTTTCCGTTGCTTTGTGATATAACTCGGCTTGCATCGTGAAGTCGCGAGGCAACCGAAACGCAAAGCATACATAAACCGATGACATGTCTTGATAAGTTCCTTATTGATCTCACTTGTTGACTAAATCTGTACGTAGGTTGCGCGCGCAGATGTGCCCGCTAGACTCGTCTGTAGTTCACCGAGATGATACTAGATGGAGTCATTAATCACCATTTTCTGTTGTTATTGTCTCCTGAGTCATTCACCGGAAACGACACAGACGTTTACAGTTGTGAATTATTCCATAAAATAGGAAAGCGAACTCATCTACCAGAAAGATAACGTATGGGGATGTGGGGGTGTTGAATTATGAGACCATCAAATATGCGTGGAATTCATGAAATGGAAGTCTCATCGCTTTAACGGAAAGGCGAAATGGGAATCAACATAGGAGAATATTTATCTTATGAACTAGTCAATCAAAGTCTATAATTAATAGAAAGACATAAACCGAACAGTAAAAACGAAATTTCCAGTAAAGAGTATATTGATGTCGTCCATTGATATTGTGTTTTCCTCAGTACCTTTTGTTGAGTTTAAAAGAAAACATAATTACCAGATTGTATACAAATAACTCATATAAGAGACTTAGTTCATAGGTGACCCATGGCCAGTTGGTCAGGGGTGGTCATTGCCCCCCCTGGTGTCTATCCCCCTCACTACACTGCGCCCCCGGCGTACCCCCTAGCGCCTCGCTAGCACACCTCAAACTGACCTCGCAGCGCTCAGCACGCTGCTCGCTCTCATTTCTCGCTTCACGCTCACCACGTACACACGTACATCTTTTTGTTCCCTATTTTTGGCACTCTCACGGTACCGCGGCTCGCTGTATCCCCCGGATACAGACGACCAAGTACGGGGATATAGACCTTAGGGATAAAAAGTTGAGTTTTTTCAGCAGAAATGCCTCCCAAGACGAGAAGCGCTGTTCCTTCGACATCGAAGCAGTCCAGCAACTCCAATGGCGGGACCGAGGAGCACATGGATTCAGTCTCTGAGCAAGGATCGACTGTCCGGTCGTCACGGATTACGACGATCGAGACTGGTCTCGGCGAGATGAGAGACTCCCAGAAGGCGATGAAGGACCAGATCAGCGGGGTAATGGATGCCATTATTCAACTGACCAAAAAGACCGTTGGGACCAAGCGAGCACCCGAGGAGCCCGCCAGACCGGCCGACACCCATGTAAGCGCCGCAGCTAGGACCCGAGACTGGGCCGAGGACCAGGCCGAACGGCGCCTCCAGCCCCCACGGCAGCTCCGGGCGACATACGCAGATGATGACTACATTCAACGGGAAGTCGACCGAGAAGCTATAAGGCACGACCGTGCGACCGGTAGGAGTTCCCTACTGACTGATATAAATACCCGTAGACTACTCGCAAAGCCATACATGTTTCTAGACCGGGAAGGGGTCTTACTCTTAACCAGAAACTTGAGGTACGGGGTGGTCTGGGGCCCATTGAATACTTTGCCTGCTTCCTTACACTGCTGGGGGACGAGAGGTCTCTGCACCTGGAGGATAAGGATCACATGCTACGACACCTCCAACAGGTAGCCGTGGACGCGCAGACCCGGCCATGGGCCGGGGTCAGGAGGTGGACCCAATACATCTTTGATCAGGTGGAAGCAGGCCGTATTTACTGGAGTGATTACGGATGGATACAAGACGAGCGCGTACGGCTCGCCCTCACAGCAAATTCCTCGCACACGGAAAAGACAGACCGGGCCCGGTCCAAGGCCTGGGAAATCCCATGCCGGGACTTCAACACCGAGAGAGGGTGCCGCCACCGTAACGGCCACGAGGAAGGGGGCATCCGGTGGACGCACATATGTAGTTTTTGCGATTCAGTCGGCAGGCACTGCGGCCACTCTGTACATGCCTGTAATCGTAAGCTCACATATGGTCACGGATACGATCAAACGGTCCCGGCTCCTGCACCCACACCGGTCCCGCGAAGGGTGGTCCAGACCGGATACACTCTCCAAACACAGTGGCCCGCGCCCCGTACTGAGCAGCAACATCAAATGGCGGCGACTTAAAAAATCAGACCGGACGCGCCCCGCGAGTAAGCGAGGCGCGTGGAGTGACTCCGACGGCTCCCTGCGGCTCGGACGATGATGAAAGAGCCAAGCCGCCACCACGTGATAAACACGTGCACACACCACGTGGAGAGGACCGGGAGAATGACAACAAACAACGCAATACACATGATGAAGACACTCCCACCCCACGCGCCGCCTGCTGCGTGGCCGGTGTTGGTGTTACCACGCCTCCGGGCGCTCATAAGGATGACGCTGACACTCCAGACTTTCACGCCATCAGAGAAATATGTGAGACCGGAGTCAACAACTCACGTGTTAGGACAGACCCACTAGCCTTCGCCGACCACAGAAAAGGCACGTGGCCTACACTCAAGGCCGTGGGGCCCCCCGTCCACAGGGATATTTACTCAGCCGTGAGGGAGACGGGCATCCCCAACGCTATGGGTGCGAAGGTTCCCCTACCGTCCGACCTGCACCTGGAGGCGTGGGAGCGACACCTGACAGCGATGGGAGGTAAACAGGAGCTGCTAGACTTCATACACAATGGGTTCCCCCTGGGGTACCTCGGCCCGGTTACCGATACGAAGGGTACACCGAACCACGCCAGCGCCACCGCTTATCCAGGGCAAGTACGAGATTTTATTGCTAAAGAGAAACACCATTCAAATCAAGGCCCGTTTGATGACCCCCCGTTCGCCCCATGGTGCCACGTGTCGCCGTTAATGACACAGGAAAAGAAGGGGACAGAGGACAGGCGAATCTTAACTGATATGACATTTCCACGTGAGCAGAGCGTCAACTCGTATATCATTAAGAATTCTGTGTACGGCATGGAGAGGGATCACGGCCTCCCAACCGTCGACCAATTCGTCCACGGCCTCATCGCTTCCGGCACGGATTCATATATGTCTTCCATTGATGTCTCACGTGCGTACAAGAATTTCAGGTGTGATCCGCTGGACTGGCCTCTGTTATGTTTTGAGTGGGAGGGCGGGCACTACTGCGACACGGCCATGCTGTTCGGTGCCCGTGCCTCCTCATATCACATGCAATGTGTGGCCGATACTATTGTTGACATCCTTGCCGCTAGAGGCATATCGGCCGCCATGTACCTAGATGACTTGATTATTCTCTCACCTGACGAGACCAAGGCACGACGCGACTTCGAGGACGCGCGTGCCCTATTCCAGGAACTCGGCCTCCCCGAGGCACGTGACAAAGCACAACCTCCAAGTCAGCGCGTGACATGGCTTGGCATCGACATAGACGCACCATCCATGTCTCTCTCGATACCAGAAGTAAAGCTCGTTGATATACGGGAACATGTCGCGGCAGTGGCCAGGAAACGGTCGCTGACCAAGAGGCAACTCCAATCCGTCTTAGGGAAAATCCTCCACGTTTCTAAATGCATACGCCCGGCGAGGGCATTTGTGAGTAAGTTACTGGAGGCCCTACGGTCAATGACAGGTTTCTATATAAATATCAACGCTGAAATGTGACAGGACCTGGACTGGTTTACGCGGTTCGCCCATGGATGGAACGGCCACGCCCTCATCCCCCGAGGCACGCCCACTAAGTGTATCACGGTGGACGCATGCCTGTCCGGGGTAGGGGGCACTGACGGCCGATACTCATATGCTGGTCAGGTGTGCCCGACCGACGATCCCGTCACCTGCATCAGCGAGCTCGAGGCTCTGAACACTGTGTACACACTACAGACATTCCTGACTGATCGCGACCGGGGCACCAGGGTCGAGGTGTTCTGCGATAATCTGGGCACCGTCCAGACTCTCACCTCCGGCCGTGCCCGCAACAAGGTCTTAGCTGAATGCACTCGACAGGCCTGGATGGTTCAGGCACGCCTACAGGTCGACCTCGTGTACACACATATACCCGGGGTGCAGAATGTCGTGGCCGACGCCCTCAGCCGTGCCCACCTTTCCCCCAGGGATTTCAATAAGTCATCGTTCTTCATTAAGAAATATCGCTACCATGAGATTGTGCCCTGTACCCATGCCTCATTCGTACCTGTTCTCCGGTTGACATGCAGATCCGGCGCTACTCTTACTCCAATCGAGGGCGTCTGTCCGGCAATCAGAGGCGCGTGCCCGAGGAACGGTCGCCAACCAGCGCTCGGCCGTGGGGACATACCTGGCGTTCTGCTGCAGGATGAAGACCGATCCACAGGCCCCCACGGTCAGCTTCACAACATCATACCTGGAGTACCTAGCAGACCACACCCCCTCGCCGGCGACCGTGGCCAACCACTTGTCGCACGTGAGGACACACCTCCGGCTCACGGGTGGTGATGTGGCACCCACGGAGGACTTCCGGGTACGGCGGGCACTCGACGCCATGCGACGTAACAAAGAGTACGTCCCCAACGTAAAGCCTCCGGTGCCAATGAAGGTCCTACAGACGGTCCTCTCCAGCCTCGAGGACACACCCGTGGGGACAACGACCAGAGCAGCGCTACTCACCATATACTATGCCGCACTGCGACAGAGCGAGGTGGCCCCGCCCACGGCACGCGACTACGACCCAGCACGTCACTTGTCACGTGGGGACGTGACCATCACCGAAACACACGTGACCATAAGAATTAAGGCTGGGAAAAACCTACAACGGGTGGGAGAGGAGAAGGTGATGTCAATGCACGCGGCGGCAGACCCAAGGTTCTGCCCGTTGGAGACAATAGCCCGAATGCTACGGCTGGTACCTACCGACCCAAAAGAACCGTTCCTCATGAATCCCGACCGCACGGTAGTCACCTCCCGTGTAATCGCCAAGGACTAGGAGAATCGGCTCGAAGCAGCAGGGCACTCCCGGAGGGCATTCACCCTCCACAGCTTGCGTAAAGCAGCGGCCACCCAGGCATTCCAGGCTGGAATGCCTGAATTAGCCATCCAACGCTATGGCGGTTGGCGCTCGGATGCACATAGGACATATATAAAAGAAACGAACTCAAGAGACATCAATGTGACTCTTATAAACTCTCTCTCCACTCAATAATCTTCTTCTCTCCCTCCCACCTCTCCCTTTTCCCTTCTCTGGTTCTTGGCTATTATTGTATTATTATCATAATACCTCATATAATAAGTACAGACATCACTTATTATACCTACATTTAATAATTGACCACAAACACACTATGTCAATTATCATTGTATACTACTTTTGATTACTCATTGTCAATTATCAATGTATACTATTATTGATTATTCATTGTAATACTGCATTACTTATTCAACTCAATAAGAACTCATAAAATTCAAATAAATTTTATAAGCCCACTACGGCCTCTCTTTCCTTTCATCCAGGGTTAGGGGTAATGAGGATGTATTATATAGAGACATAGTTAGTGTGACTGAATGGAATCTGTTCAGAAATATTTTCATCATTTCTGACCAAAATATTGAGGAACAGATGGAATTCAGTCACATTCACTGTGTCTCTTTATTGTTACATACCTAGAAATCATTGCGAATGCCATTTTACAACTCACTATATAGCAGAATGAGTGGTCACGTGGTAGGGAGGGACGTATGAATATTCTTTCGTCACTCAGTGACAAACGGAATCTGTACTACTGGTCAGTAAAAGTGAGACATTCGCCCATACGTATATAGTAACACTTAGTTACGTGTATCGTTCGGAAATATCAAACTATTCTGTCTGTGTGAATGTACGAACCGGAGCGAGATCTATGGTCCATGTTGATTTTCGCGCGAGTGATTCATGAGAACACATGACTTATTTCAGAGTTACTTATTGAAATGACCTGTGTGGATATATATAATTATAACTACCCTCAATTATTGCTGGGAATCATTGTCCTCATGATACCAAGGAACTACATTGACTACCTGGGTGAAACACTGTTTGTTTTGATCATACAGGTTAATGACAAACCCGATTGGCACACAATACGATATCAAGAGGAGAAACAATACGCAATGTATCGACAGCCTCACAACTATATCGTCTCTTAATGGATATTCAATATATGTAGATATGGCTGCGTAGAATTCGTACTACCTAAACATCATCAACGTCGTACTCAAACCACTATATTACTCTCATTAACCTCCTGCTTATACTGTAAATTGACATAAACGCCTCGAGGTAAACATCGTGGTGTAATGGGAACGCCATCAAACCATATACTACTTTTATTATACCTCTCCCGTACTGGAGGAATGAAGTCACTGGCGGTGACAGGGATGTCACTTCCAGTGCGCCCCACCCCCCTTTAAAAGGGGTTGCAACCCACACGTTCATTCTCTTTGGTTACTGGTCACTGGTTGAAGCACATAGGAAAGCACTACTCTTCGGACTTCTCTGTGACTTGTGACCTGGGAGCTTTACATATTATACTTCAATTATACATTATAAATCACTAATAATCAAGGTAGGTGTGCTGGTCATTTGCAGCATTGAATACGGAGATCATTTGATATCAATTCGCTTGCTGTGTTCTTCTTTGGATATTTCTGTATTGGACAGGCAGAACCCACCAATCATCTATTACCTTTCAAATACCTTTAAATTACCAGCCAAAACTATCCTGAAACCCTGTCCATTACAGTATTTCAACATGTTTTGTACCTTGTACAGCATGGTCAGGACATGCCATATAAAAAGTGCAGATTCTGAGACCATCTAGCACGATTGGTATTTCTGTCCTGATGAGGAGTTGTTAAATATTCGAAAGGTTAACCATGATTAAAATACGCAGTGCCAGTGAAATAGGATGATCGAGAGTAGAGTGATATAGAGTTTATCAGTTCTTCTGCCCTTGAATTCTTACTCGCAACATTTTATACGAATCTTTTGTTATGGAATCAAACCCTTGGGACTGCAAATCCCATGTGCACGTGGGTAGGTTCACTCCAACAGAGACTCAACTGAATTGTAAAAAGAAATGTCCATGTAACCTTTTAAAAAGCGTCAAGACGCTTTTTGTAGAACGGGTAAAATGCGACTCACGTGTTGGGTACTCGTTAGGGTGCGTCTGTCGGGACCACAAGCCGTGAAACGTCATCTGGTACTTCCCTGTCCCGCAGGCGCAACACTCCTGTACTACTTCCGCTTCCGGCTCATCACCAGCGACCTCTACTGGAAATGAGAAAAAGTGAAGTGTGGTTTCTCTGTGCAATATGCATTAAATAAACACGGATGTCTGTTGGGGTCAAATATAGGAACATTTTTCATGCGAAAATTAGTGCATTAGAGACTGAGAAAACATGGAAAATAAATCGTCATTGTCATTAGGGCTGAGGGTGTGTGGAAAGGGTCAATTGATGTAAATGAGGCTTAATTAATACTATCTTTGTTTTATACAAGAAATATGATTCTCTATTCTTGGAATAGAAACATGGATTATCATGGAAAAGTTGAAAACTGTCATCTCTAAAAGACAAAAAGAATTAACTGTGCAACCGCCGGTATTTGATATGATATCGCACATGTATACATGTAATGTCCCCGTCGTTCTGAGTCCGATTCTATACACATTGTACCACACCCTAATATCACACCTAACAATGTGCCTACTTGCTGAAAACACAAGTAACTAAATACTAGATCAATGATGTAATTGCTTGAACCCACGGTCTACACATTCTAAAGGTAGACTAAACTTGATCTTCGTATATAAAAGGAAAAAGGACAAAACCCTAATAATAGAAATGTTTTGCTGAAATTGTATAAATGATAGTATATAAGCAGTGTATTCTCCTCTAGTATCAAGAAACACTCAGTCCATGCTACTCGTGATAATACATGACAATCTCCAGATTAGAATATCTACTCTCTTATACATTTCATGTGCTGCAGTGTTAACAGTAACACAAATAGAGACCAAGCATTAGACATTAGATGCAATGGTATACAAGGATACTACAAGGACTGATCATTCAAACCCTATCATTAAGTCTGCAACGTATTGGAGAACTTACTCAAAATATGAAAAAGATATTACAATCTCGTAATGAAATTAAAAGAAAAGTAATATCCAGAGATACGAGGAGGCCTTCCTATCGTAATACAGCATCACAACAACTGCAATAATAAAGATTATTGTTCTCTTGCAAATCGCCTATTATGGGAAGAGAATTCCATTAGCGAGGGAGCAATTTCATTTAGAGGCGAAATTAAATTTGGAAGAAAGCCTTGTGATATGGCGAGTGGGCGAAATGAGTGTTGTCATTGTGCAGTGTGGCCTTGAAAAAGGCATCCTGGTCACCCGCCACTCAGACATAAAAGGCAGTGAATTATTAATACGTGGTCGGCGTCTAGGCAGACACCGGGTCCCTTACGTACTGCAGGAAACAGTTGACTGGTGCCACTTCTCTTCCGATAATAACAAGACGTAGGAGATGGAAACAAACAAGAGGCTGCGAAGATCATTGAAATGGAGGCGTTCATACTGTAACTCTTTCCACTAATATTCAATCTTTCGATTAATTAAGAGTCTCTTGTCGAGAAGACATTGAATAAAGGACTTATAAGGGAGCTGCGTCAGGATCCGTATTCACTTAAGATACGCCACGAATGTTTCTACACTTAAAGACAAATGCTGGTAGTTGGGAGATTTCTAAAATCTACTGTGATTTGCAAATAACTCAGGATAATATAAGTTCCATATATCAGCAAATAGAAAATGCAAAAAATGGCATGTCACCATGCTAACTTCTATGGCAGGGCCATCTGAAAATGTAAGTGCTAACTATTGGTGTCTATGGGAAAATGCAATATTTTTACTTTGTTGCTGAATGACACTAATGTTCTGTTGCTATCTTCAAATAATTCTGGTTTCTAATAGTTCAGAACATATACAAACGAGAAATGCTAAAAAAAAGGAGACTATGTCACCATGCTAATTTCTATGGGAAGGCCATCTGAAGAAGTTAAGTGCTTATATATTGGTGTCTATGAGAAACTGCTATATTTTCATGGCACCAGATGGCAGCACTAGTGTTAAACCAGGGGGCGTTTCGATACCTACCCGCATTTGTCTTTAATTATGGGTATGAATGTTACAATAGAACTATCAATCTAATATGACCCTTTTCTTTTCTAAGATGACGAGATTTCTCTAACATTGCGCTGCATTATCGTTACGAAAAAATTACTATGAGCTCAATGTTTTCCCGCCTTAGTGTGCCCTGGAGGTTTGCTACACTCTAACATATATCTTTTGTTTCAATAACCGTTTACTAATAATGGTAAGATAATGCTACAGGTGTAAAGAAATATACTGTGGTGTATCAAATAAAAGACGCTGTAGACGCTACGTAGCCGCCACCCAACGGACACTGCGCTAAGAAAATTAAACGCCACCCTACAGTTTCCTGTGATCCCGTGTTGACAAACTGGGACACTGTACTTAGTTCTTTTCTATCAGAATGATTAGGGAAACAATTTAAAAGGATATCTATGTTATTGGCAGGTTTACACTCCACAAATATATAGCATATAATCCAAATTGGTACATCTGATAATTTCTAGAAGAGTATACCAAGTCATCAGAATGTGAATGACTTATTTGACCATGCTCAAGCACTAGTAGGATATTGTAATCTAATGTCCAGTCAATCGTTACAGGTAATTATCAGACATTTTTCAAATTTTACTCTACAGGGATAGTGATCGAATCTATGACATGAATTCAGGTTCTTTTACTTCCTACGGGACATGGTATGAGAAGGACTGGCCTTTGATACAGCAGTAAAGTTTACCACAGGGGATGAAAAGGAAAGGTGGCTGCAGTTGGATTCAAACCCACAACATTGGTATTATCAATCCAGTTTTATATCCACTTAGCTAATCTAGTGTAAATATTCATTAGATCTAGGGATTGCAGCCCATGCAGCAAGGACAACTTTGGTGAAATAGTAAAAAGGTTTTGTTATATTATACAATCAATGTGTTTTATACTCTTCAAGTATGCTGTAGTCTCTACAAATATCCTATATATTTCCCCCTTTCTCAATGTATGTGGGTGCAAGATATCTCTTAAAATTTACAAAGAAAAGCCCGACAACAATTAATGAAGTTGAAAGTATTGAATGAGAAGCACTAGAATACCTTGTTTTGTGTGTAAAACTTAAAACATATTCATGGAGGTTTGAAATGGCATTCAGAAACACGCACCCAAGCTTTCTGAGAGTGCTATCAAAATGCTATCAAAACGACACAAATGACTAGATCAATAGCATGGCTCTGCTGCAGAATCAATCCAATGAATGAGATGTGACACAATAGAAGGAGAGATTTGACACCGTAATAAATTCACAAAGTGATTAAAAACTGCTCATTGAAATGAAATATAATATGCAATTGCCAGAAGGCACGTCGGCTACATTGTGTCTTTGAGGATTATAATTTGATTAAGAGGATAACTATAAGAATGGTGGATGGTGACTGGTAGCGATGCGTCTGAGGAAAATTAAACCCTATAAAACCCCCGCGGACTAGTTACCAGTCGCAGCTGTCAGCAGCCACCTTGCTCATCTCACCGCTAGGGGGCTATAGCCATCCTTTTCATATTTCACACCCAGACGAATCAGAAACTGTTATGTATTATCAAGAACTGTGTAGTATAGCTAGCCTTGACGGAGAGTATATTTACATAGATAGTAAGCACTTATCTTCAAATTTTGCCACTTGTCTCTAAGCTGTGAGCGTTCTTATTATCTGTGGCTTGGAGTTTGTGCGAAACAGAATTGTGTACTAAAAGCTCACTCTATAGCACTCTACCTGTCAAAACGTCAGCGTTCTTCTTACCCCTTAGATATTGGAGATGACTCTTAAAGAAAATGGCTTTCAAGACAGGCACAACACAATGAACTAACATCTATTCCGGATGGGTTTGCCTAATAGGAGAACTCTGATTGATATATTTGATCTGAGACCAAGAGATTGCAGAATGAGCCAGTTTCCATCATAATTTTCAAGGTTCCATCGTCGGCTAGAAGGTTAAATCCTATCGCCGAAGCGTCTGCTGACCTTCTGCTGTGTCTACTTTGGTGGATCACATGCTTTACTAGATGACAACCGAGCATCTATTGCGGTATCCGGATACCGCCAGCTTCCAACAGATGTCAACAGAGAAAAAAACCCACACACCCGCTCCAAGAATGAACTGATTAAATTCCTAGGGCTTTATCTTAAGCCATCATGCTATAAGGTATCATTTTTCATCTAGTACGTCATCAACAATGTATGAAAACTACAACTTTATCTCATCCCTGTCCATATGCTTAACATTGGGAACTCGTTCTCCATGCCCCTACAAGTATTGCAGTCTTTCTCCAACTCGTTTGAATGCTATGCGATATTCACTCAGCTCTTGCCTCGTTCATATCACACTGCATCAAACTCGTGGAGAACGACGACTTTAAACAAAACTTGTTGGTTTCTTCTTTAGTATCACTGTCTGAAAAACTCAACGAAAAATCTTTAAAAATTTTAGATTTTTCTTTTCATGTGAGAAACATCATGTCCTGGGTTTAATCATTAAATCATCATACTCTTGGGAGCCACAGTAAAACTTTGAAAGTCAGTAGTATTTTATAAGTGGAACCCAGAAGGTTCTGGCCTCCGAATGGGGGCGCCATCCGCCTAACCTATTGTCGGCCGCCTAATGACTCCTTTATGAACTAACAGTCGCTCCGTCCCCTCTAGATATAACTATGCGTAGCTTTCCCTGGATAGGACGAGAAAGTGGATAAGGGGGCTGTAATGTCTTGGATACGAGCTGATAAAGACTGATGATCAAAAAGCGGGATCTTACAGAAGATGGTGATTTCATTCGCATAACAGTAAATATGTGGATGTGTGACTAAGACCCCCCCCCCCCCCCCCGCCTCCCATCTAGACTTTTGCTTGTGAAGTGAGATACTGCACAGAAAACAGACACAGAAAAATAACACACTTTTAAAAGGGGAACAAGAGAAAGCAATGGAAGAATCATGTAATGGTGGGAATTTAATGCCTGAGTGACTATATATAGCTCTCAGTATGGCTTGGCGTGAATGAATTTTCCTTACTATGTAATCTGAAGCAATAAGCGTGATTAAAATGACAAGTTACTCCAATTAGACGGGCCTCTCTTCTATGAATAGACTGAGCTATGCTTCCGACGTATGTGAAGAAACATCGCAACTCGTTGAGTTGTCAGTATATGTGAAAGGATCTTATAACATAAACACACTGTGATTAGAATACAAAGGAAAAGAGGGGAGAACTTGAAGGGAATGTATTTTGTATAAGGCCGAGTATTACTTTAGCATGAAAGCAACACGGGCAAAAGTGGGGAAGAACTATGAAAGGACATTGACAGAATATTATCAGCATAGAAAATGGTCAAGGAATATGAAATGAAAGATACGCAAGCAGCATATAACCAGAACGCTATCAGAACATCAATATGACATGTTTTCTTTTTTTTCTTTCTTATTTTTGGGTTGGGTGGGGCATAGATGAGTGTTCTGTCATGTCTTGCCAATATACAAAATATAACTTTACATATAAGGAAATTTCTGCTTTTTTGCTAAAAAAACTGATTACTCCACGATAAAATAAATAGGACACAATTGTAGAAGAAACGGAACATTTAGGAATGTAAAGGACATCTTGGGAAAATGCACAAAATATGGACACAGAAACTAAATGATAATATGGACACAAACCAAAAGTACTACAGACAGATTTTTAATGAAAAATAAACCTATGTGAAATGGGTGGAAATAAGGTGGAATAACAAAGTATTAGTGGAACTTGGATATAGCAATAATGCAGACAGGGGCAGTAAAAAACTTACCATGCTCACAGAAGCGCCGAGTCAGAGCCCCGTCATCTTTGTACCAGATATCCTTATACTCAATCACCGTGGCCCTGTGGGAAAAGAGTAAGATATTTTGAAATTATGGAATTGACAACTACATACACATTGCCACATACGCTGGCTTGAAATGTTGACGTATATATAAAAACACGCCAATGTACATCAGATACATGCAATAACGCGGTGGCATATATATGAAATAAGTGGGAGTTTTCGTGCAGTGAATATAATGGAGTTCTTCAGATTGGTTAATATTTTATGGGTTTTATTTCATGGTTATTTCACGGTTTGAAGCCAAGTGAAATTTCGGAGCGATCAAACGAATTTGCATTAATGATTGCCAGTGTTTGAAAATAACCAGGTGGCACCAGCCTCAATTATAGGATCCGCCTTTAAGATAATCAGTTACAATTGGTGGGAGACCAGGTTTGTAAAACAAGTATGCTGAGCCGTGTATACTAGTCAAAGCTCTTAAAAAATATATTAACTCAGATCTTAATTTGCCCTCACTGATGTCCCCAATATCTCATAAATTGCAGATTTACTTCCACAAATTCCACAAATATGTTCTCTGAAAATGTTATTCCTTATCAGGAACATTTGTCGACATCCTCACGAGTGATTTGATTAGTTACGAATAATCCGACCATGAGGTTACCCCATGTTAGGCTACCCCATGATCTGAACCTGACATTTAAATGCAAATATATTGACCAACTTTATATATAAAATGCCGGACCTACTTCTATGGCGGTACCCACACCAACTACCCAGTTATGCTACTTTACAGGCGAGGCTGAATCCGGTGGGAGATTATTTCTGTAACAGCCCCCTGATGGGGACCACGACCTTGACGGGGGTGTTTACTGATACCCGATTCCTCTCATTCACCCCCCAATCTCCAGTCATCCCCACCCCAATCCCTCCCCATCATTTTTTAACGTTCTGCGACCGTTTCCCTGGTGCGGCTTAGCGTGACACCCCGTTGGAACCTTACACTGGAACCAAAGAGTAGGAGCCAGCCTGTCTGAGCCCCGAACATCCCGAGCTAAAGCCAGAAACTGACCAGGGGCGAGGCTGAAGGCCGTGGAGATCACACCCAAAGGACACCCCTAGAACGCCTGTAGAATACTAGAGGTCACTGAACTCATTCAGTCCTAAAGACGCATGGAGGCATTCCCATGAAGGACCTGAAGATGCCTAGAGGCATTCCCGTATATCATCCGGAGATAATAATACTAAGATGCCTGCAGGCATTTCCATGTAGGACCTGAAGATGCCTGCAGGCATTTCCATGTAGGACCTGAAGATGTCTGCAGGCATTCCATGTAGGACCTGAAGACGCCTGGGGGCCTTTTTCCACCATGTATAGACAATAATATCCTGTTCTAACTCACGGGGTAGAATATTGTGATGCTTAGATTATGTTCTAAGGACACTAGGATAATGGCCAGAGGACGCTCCGGAGAGGTTGCAAGAATATTGTGAATATTCTAAGAGAAGACTGAAAAGACGCCCGGTGGAAGATGAAGGACAATGTCTGAGGATGGTAAGAGGAGGGTTTGAGGATGGTGAGAGGATGGTCTGAGGATGGTGAGAGGATGGTCTGAGAATGGTGAAAGGATGGTCTGAGGATGGTGAAAGGACGGTCTGAGGATGGTGAAAGGACGGTCTGAGGACGGTCTGAGGATGGTGAGAGGACGGTCTGAGGATGGTGAGAGGATGGTCTGAGGATGGTAAGAGGAGGGTCTGAGGATGGTGAGAGGATGGTCTGAGGATGGTGAGAGGATGGTCTGAGAATGGTGAAAGGATGGTCTGAGGATGGTGAAAGGACGGTCTGAGGATGGTGAAAGGACGGTCTGAGGACGGTCTGAGGATGGTGAGAGGACGGTCTGAGGATGGTGAGAGGATGTTCTGAGGATGGTGAGAGGACGGTCTGAGGATGGTGGAAGGATGGTCTGAAGACAGTCTGAGGATGGTGAGAGGATGGTCTGAGGATGGTGAGAGGACGGTCTGAGGATGGTCTGAGGACGGTCTGAGGACGGTCTGAGGATGGTGAGAGGATGGTCTGAGGATGGTGAGAGGACGGTCTGAGGATGGCAGAAGGATGGTGAAAGGAGAGTCTGAGGATGGTGAAAGGACGGTCTGAGGATGGTGAGAGGATGGTGAGAGGACGGTCTGAGGATGGTGAGAGGATGGTCTGAGGATGGTGAGAGGACGGTCTGAGGATGGCAGAAGGATGGTCTGAAGACAGTCTGAGGATGGTGAGAGGATAGTCTGAGAATGGTGAAAGGAGAGTCTGAGGATGGTGAAAGGACGGTCTGAGGATGGTGAGAGGACGGTCTGAGGATGGTGAGAGGATGCCTTCAGGATGCTGACAAGAGTATGACGTTGGGAGGACGCCAGGGGGAGGCTGAGAGAACTGGGGTAGTAGACGTGGCTTAAAGTAAAACAATGCGACTACAATTCCTTACCAAAAGAATGACGAAATTAAAAATTCCGAAACGCCACAGGGAGGGGGCACGATTTATTATGATCTTGCCAGTCAACAAATCAGTCAGGACGAGCTTAGATCGCGAGCCCTGGTGGAACACCCACTTAAGTCTATACATGGGCAGAGGGAATGCCTTAGTATGCAGGGTGGGTGTTCATGGGTTAAAAAGGCATGGGTTAGAATGGCTTAAGTCTTAGACATGGACATCATTAAGAAACAAAACCTCCTTACAATATGTAGAATTTCCCTGATGCCTGAAACCCTGTGCACTGGCAAGGAGGTGGGCGCGGGGGTGGGGGGGGGGGGGGGGGGGGGTTAGGCATAGTCTTTAAGGACGTAAGCCAGTTTAGGCATGGGTTAGACATGCTCAGGTATTTGATTATGGACATTCATTAAATGATTAATAAACTAACCTACTTTGTGAACTTCCCCAAACGCCTGACAGACACGGGAATCACTGTGTCCAGTATCTGAATTGGAGTGTTGGGGAAGGGGTAAGGGAGTCGGATAGGGAGGAACAGGCTGGGGTTAGGACACGGGTACTAAACCAGTCTAGGCATGGTATGTATAACGGTGGAGGATGGAGGGAGGGATCCAGGGATGGATGGATATAGGAAGGGGTGCAGGCGCCGCCCGCTGACGCCCCGAACACACACCGGACGTTCTGACGCCAGTCGGGATCAAGGCGGATCCAGGCGGGGCCACGTGAGCCGACAGGTCACCGGCAGTGGGAGCTGCTCATGGGGGGTGGGCTAGGCAGATAGCGGAGTATGACAGGGAGAGGTGAAGAGGGAGGGGTGAAGAGGGACACTACCACTGCTTGCAGTCTGGTATTAACGACCAACCATGTACGACTACATCCTGTGAAAACTGGAACGGCTATCATCCTTTGTTTTAGTAATATGTTTTTCTATTATTATGTACCTGTGGGAAAATGACGCATATTTACTTCCAATTCCCCAAATTTAATCCATTCGGCCACCCTTACCCTGCCTTTATGTATTATTATATACCTATGCGCGAAAGTCAGAATTTTACTGACCAGGAGTACGGATTCTGTTCGCCACTGAGTGGCGAAATGATAACCATACGTCCCTCGGTACCACGTGGTTGGTTTAAAAATGGTGTTCTCAATGATTTCTAGGTATGTAATAATGAGGAGTCATAGTGAATATGTCTGGATTACATCTGTACCATGTTGTTTTACGTTGGGAATATTCACCTCAGACCCGTTGAATATTTCCGACCAAAACAGCTGGGAACAGATTTCATTCGGTCACACTAACCGTGTCTCCATATATTCACATAGCCTTTTTCTTTTCCGTGTCATCTCAGTGCGAACCCCGCCTTGTTCGTCTCCGCGTTGTCAGAACACGGCCCTTACGACGACCCGTTAAGGCTCGACCCGACCAGCCAACAAAAACACCACCAGTCCACACGCTCCGTTCACTCAGCTTTTTTACCAGCATCAACCACCAACAAGTGGACAGTTCAAAGGACATTCTCCATGCACAAACATAGGGTACTTTGAAAGCTGTCTCACTGGATGTATACGAACATAGAAGTTCAACACCCACCCTTGCACATACGAAAATATAGAAGGTATACCTTGAAATTTCAAAGGTTTCTTTTTACACTTTTCTTCAACAAGTTTAAGATTTTTGATCCAAGCATTGTAAAGCTATTCTTCATTTACACGGCTATTTCGTATCCAATTTGTAAAATGCTTCAGAATTACAGAATGCTTAGTCTTAAAGAAGCTGTTTCTATTTCCCCACCTTGTAATAACTGTTCAAACATCCAAAAGCTACCTATATGAGGGATTTCAGTTGAATTATGAAAATAGTGAAAATATCTTTATGTAGAATTTGGTGCCTCTGAAAATCAAGGAATACACGGAAAACAACGTCAAATGTATATGGAAAACATGCCAGTGGTGGCCAAGGCATGACACTGAGGGTCAGTGAGTAGGTTCAAACCGCTGTTTTATTGGTATGAACGAGGCTCAGTAAATGTGATTTTTGTTTTACTCTAAGAAAAATAATTCTCTATACTGAATGTGGATTTCAACGGATAAAAAAGCTGCCATCTCTGTGTGAAATAAAGCTGCATTTTAAGCCTTGAAGAAGTATTAACCCTTAAGGTATCGGAAAATGATTCCGTAGAGCATTATTTGGTTCCTTGTAGCAGTGCCTCCAGACACCATTCGGTTCCTTATGGGAGGGCTTATGGTAACTTTCAGTCCCTTGTGGGAATGCCTCAACCCCTCACTCGGACTCATAGGGTTAAAGCAGTTGAGGCATCCCTCAAATAAGGCTGTGTGGAATGAAGAAGCTTTTTTTCTATAATTTCATAAACTGAAAATATAGAAAACTTTTTTGTAGACAGAATATCTTAAAGTGGCTGAGACGCCCAGTAAACGATGCAGACGGTGAGTAATTGGGAGCAGCTCTTACCTGAACTCGACGCACCCTGTGCCGGCAGGGGGAGCCGTCCACAGCACCTCCACGCCCGCCCTGGCGTATGGGTGAGTGTGTGTGACAACGTGTGGGCAGCCGGCAGCCATCTGTGTCAGCCCACGGTTAAAGTTCTGCAACGAGCATAAATATAAATCATAAGTTCACCCACATAAAGGTTTTATACATGGATATCAAGTTAACTTCTAATCCGGCATATATCACTTAAAATATGTATCTAGTTGTATCAAATCAGTAATATGTGTATTTAGTCATATGTATTTAGTTATATCATATCAGTGATATATGTATGTATTTGGTACAGACACAATGGCTTATTGCTTTTGGGAGGGTCTTGTCAAATGTGTTGTCATACGGAGACTGTTTATATACTGACTCCTGATTACATAATTCAGTCTGGTTGATGTTCTATGGAATGACAATATTCTTCATGTCAACTGTTACGCTCCAATGTCCGAAATTTAAACTTTAAGTCTGCGTTACTGTTGTTTTCGGCGAGACTCCAGGGGTTAATGTTGAAATTAACCTCTCACACATGCAGCAGAGAAGTAGAGCAAATGATATTCAATCATGTCATAAGATGGTTGACAACTATGGAAATTGTTGACAAATGGATTTTTTATTAAAGAACCTTGCATGGGTGACTGTTTATAAGTATACTGTAAATAATTTACCTTATATATCTACGAAAGAGAACGTTCCAGGTGTTGTACACCTCTGAGCACACAAAAACGAGGTTGCTACTTGACCTGTTGTAAGAGGCCTATAACTTTATTTATCACAGGGAAACTATATCTATTTTCATGTAAGGGAATTATTCATATTTTGTACAACTCTGAGCATGCAAGAAAGTTTTCACCCTTACTTTGATATGAAAGGTTGACTTGACATCTCAACTTTATGTAAAATAGCTATATAATTACATTTACAAGGAGATATCGATGTACACAAAGGAGCTAATAAACTGCTGTTTACAATGAACATATCTAATCATATCATATCAGGAGAAATATGTATCTGGTTATATCATATCAAATCGAATATGTATTTAGTTATAATGTAGAGGGCACGGGTGTTGAGTGGTGGTTTTTTTCTTATTCACTAGAGGAGGTGGTAATTCTAAGTGTGTAGCCCAGATTACGTAACCCACATTGTACATAGAGCTTGGCTCATGAGTGCTCTTTGAGTAGTTGAGACTGAAACACTAACTTTGGTTACGTCGGACCGCCGACCCCCCCCCCCCCCGTCTTGTTACCCAATGTGAAGTGGCTTTATCATTCTTCTTCAAGCCCTGAAAGCGCTGCCATGGGATTTCCTTTACCTTACATTTTTAGTTATTATTAGTCCAATAAAATGTATCTTACTCTTTAAATACTACCCTTTGAAACTATTACACTCGTGTCTGTGCGTCTGTTCTACTGTGTTTCATTTTATTGACTTATACATCATCTTTATATGTATGGGAAAATGGGGGGGGGGGGGTAACATTTGCACACTGGAGGCGGGATGTGGTGTCATGATCAAATCACCTCGCACTGCTAATGACTTCCTACTAATTGATGAATCATTGTAGCAACCCTCCCTGTCATATATCTCACTCAACACGTAGAACATACATCACAAAGACTAGATAGGGTGTTCGTGTGGAGGCGAAAGGCCGGAACCAGGAAATACATCACTTACAGAAGTGAGAAATGGTTTGCTGAAAGCAGATTGGGCGCGCCTGCTTTAGGCTCTAGGCACGCGCCTACAAACTGCTGTTACAGATAACATTAGCGCGGAGAACATTTCCGAAGGGTAGACCGGAAGGAATGTGTAGCGTCATAAGTCACGTGACATGAAGGGGGAGAGGAAGGTCGACCACCTTTGGTTTCTTAACATCTAACTTTACCCTCGAACTACATAAGTTTACCCCCAATCTGTTTCTAGGAAATGAAAAGCATCTGGCACTGAGGTGGCTGAGAGGGAACTACCAATACCATTTAATAACGCATAGTAAAGTAGGTTCTAAAGGTTAAGATTCAATTGTTCAGATCATATTGTAAATCTTTCTACTGTGGTCAACCGTGGTTTAAATACAAGGAAGGTAATCGGAGAAAAATAAAAGTTGTGCACAATGATATCTTAGAATATTTTTGAATATAGTAGTGTCCTAGTAGTAGTGCTGGTAAAATATGTCCTTCCTAAAAGGTATCCAGCTGTAGAATTATTAATAGAAAACCGTGTTTAGCGTCATAAGGACACGCGTGATCCCAAATAACAATATCACTATCACTTTCTTCAATTCAAACAATGATTATAACTCACCAATACACAGAGTCTGTATGCCAAAGTACGAGGAAGTAATGAAACTATAATACTTAACTAAAAATCTGATGTTTGTTATGGTGCTACCAAGCCTTGAATAACAATATTTCTTTCTTAATGTTCTGGTATTTCTTTCTTTTCTTATCATGGACCACTTGCAATTATTGTAATTGTTTGTTGTGTGTGGAATAAAAGTTTGAATTGAATATAAGTGATTTTAGCGTGTTCCCAGGCAGATTCAGTTATGGCCACATCAGGGGTTATAGATAGATTTAAAACCATAACTACATATCTTTACACAGGACGAATCTATGGGTTTACGTATGTATGATTTCTGCGTAGATGAGACCCAGCGGGCGTATATATATACCCATGATATTGGACGCCTATTTACGCTAGCTTATGTACACGTAGATTGTAAACGCTGATCTACGCTTATTTACCCTTATTTACCCCACTGTCTGATTGTTCAGATCTCTGCACATAGGGGTCACCGCTGGCAGGCAGGGTAGGGGTGGCCATGTCAGTGCTAGTAAGGAGTCTCGTGGCTGATAATGCGAATATAGGAGACTGTAGGTAAACCTTTTTTATTTAGTTTTCATCATATCGTCGCACTGTCAATGCCGACGTCGACTTCGCATTGGTGCACTGTCTTCGTCAGACACCCAATACAGCCATTACGCGTATGTAGATATACACGTATATATATATATACATATATATATATATATATATATATATATATATATATATATAGGAAAGCAATTGTGTAAAGAACAATAAACCCACATGTAAATCTTATGTAATTTTATAAATAAGGTAGGGTTTTGTCATCATTCACTAAAGGGAAGTAGTAAAGAGAGGCCCCTAGGAGCTCCAGTATTCCGGCAGGTTGACGGCATTACCCTCTGGTGTGAAAACAGCAAAGATCTTGTTAAAATCACAGTTTATCGATGAAATGAATAAATATCGTCTTGTGAAATTAAAGGGGAAACTTGATATCCCTCTCCTATTTCTGTGGCACTTTAACAACAACTAGAAATACACTTTATGTCAAGTAGAAATCAAATGTACGTCACTCAGGAAAAATTAAGTCACTTGGAGGTCATGCACTTGAGCAGGTTCGGATTGACCGATTTGTAGTGCTGATCCCCGCATCTTTTGCTCATGGGATTAGGGCACGGAGCAATGACGCTCCCTTTCTCTATCAAGTTGAGCCCCGACCTTTGGTTTTCTGCACGGGATTTAACCAGAAATTACAAGTATTGTCGCCCAGCATTCATCAGATACTAACGAACCGGATCATATCCGTCCTGTCAGATATTCTGAATAACATTAAATGCGTACTATTCAACCCGATATCTCTGAGGAGCAATTCCACATATTTCTCACGAGGAAACTATGTAGTGGTAGTGAGGGGATCAGGAAACACACCACTAAGATATAACACAACTGAAATGTGAATAATGTGCCTATGTTCCATGTGACACTCGGTAACCACCCACTATGTCAAGCCCGGTCCCCTGCTGGGGAACTCCGTAAACACGATCCCTGGTGGGGGCAGAGTGTTTCCGTTTACATGAGCAGGATAACTAAGAACACAAGACTGCTATTAGAGAGGTAGTCCACGTGTTATATTCAGATATAGGCATCTAATTTTTGTTTATCAGAATGCGCTTTATTTCATCAATACTATCCGTGGGGCATAAACCAACTTAGCATTTAATACCCCCCTTACTCTCAGAGGGGAAAAGACGGGACGCAGACGCGATGCAGACGCGACGCAAAGTGATACAGTCGGGACAGAGTTGAGATGCAGTCGGGACAAAGTTGAGATGCAGTCGGGACAAAGTTGAGATGCAGTCGGGACAGAGTTGATATGCAGTCTGGACAGAGTTGAGATGCAGTCGGGACAGAGTTGAGATGCAGTTGGGACACGGTTGGTATACGGTTAGGAGGCAGAGGGGACATGGTTTGGATGCAAATGGAATTCAGTCGGGATGCAAATGGGATGCAGTAAAGATCTAGATAGGACATATTTCGAATGTAGCCAAGATGCAGTGGGGACACAGATAGTAAAGATTTAGGGTATAGCTGGGACATAGTTGGCATGCCGTCAGGATGCAGTCAGGGAACAGTTGAGATGCAGATGTGATACAGTTGGGATGCAGAGGGAAGAGAGTTGGGATGCAGTCAGGACATACTAGAGAAGCAGTTTAGACACAGGTAACACACCTGTCTGAAAGGAAAGAAACCTTGTAGTTGTTTTATCTAACATTCAGAACCAGAGTTAAGCAGGCGGGTAACATTATCAATGTTCTTTAAAACACACAGATCTAGAGTTTCTCTCTCAGTAACGTCATATGCTCGGCGTTGCTAACGGCGCCTCCCATCTGTCTGCACATCGCTCAACGGCCGGCGCCAGCTGGTGGGCGGCCCGAGCAGTTCCCCCCACCGTCCGCTCCCTGTCCGCCCCGAACACGGGCCAACGCGCCGGGTCACCGGTAATGATACAAGTAACACCCCCTGGTGCCCCACGACGGCCCCACACCTGTGAGCAGGCAGGGTGGGGCTGAGGAGATGGGAGGTGCAGACATGGAGGAGGGCGTTCAAAAACACAACTGTGAGGAGGGAGGGTAGGGCTGAAGAGATGAGAGGTGCAGACACGGAGGAGGGCGTTCAGAAACACACCTATAAGCAGGCAGGGTGGGTCTATGGAGAAGGGAGCTGAGGACATGAAGAAGGGCGTTCAAAACACACCTGTTTGAGTATGTTGATGAAGAAGCTAGAAAGTTAGACTATGCTCTCAATGATCTAGGCTGCTAATGTCCTGTAATGAGGATTCATAATTTGTATTTCATAATATCCAAAACTGTACTCTGTTTCGAGATATTTGTATCGAGCTCTTGGTCTAGAAAGCGATTGGACTGGTCAGAGACAGAGTCAGACAGCAGGCACTGCACCACTCATCCAGCTTGTGTGTAACCTCTGCGATGCTCAACTTTATTTGTCAAGGTCATTTACAAGTACATGGTGATCACATTATCTGTGCTATGTATAATGAGAAGCATCCAGTGGTTATGAATTTGTTCGTTGAGATATCGAATGAATTACTAATGATATTTTCGTACATGTTCCCGATACAATTTCTTTTCAAGTTTAATCAGAAATAAATACCTCATAATTTCATTATATTATTATTAGTCAAATTCTTTGATCATCAATTATCCATCATTTTATAATTTACAATATGCCTCATTTATAATTTGCTACTTATATCACGGACCTGTATCTCTGGATAGGAAACGCGAGCCATTGCCGTGTTTGTTCAACGATCTCTTCGACTCGGCTATGCTTGACTGCGTTTCGCGGGTAGTGCGCTAATTTCCGTGTGATCCGCTAGGGGGCACCTATACAAGTTCCATTATAAGCCACCAGGGTTCAAAAGTGGCGCTGCTAAAAAAGAATCTAGTGCACTTAGGACCCTAATTCGAACTGTCCCATGTAGGTATATATCTGGAATCAACCGACAAATACTTTATTAAGGCCTAGGGGCTTGGAAATAATTTAAGAATCTGGATTTTTTGGAATTTTTTCCTGGAAAATCAGAGAAATTTGACACAAAATGTGCCATAACTTTAAAAAAATCGAGTGCACTTAGAACCCTAATTCAAACTGTCCCATATAGGTATATATCTGGAATCAACCAACAAATACTTTATTAAGGCCTAGGGCCTTGGGAATAATTTAAGAATCAGGATTTTCTGGATTTTTTCCTTGAAAATCAGGGAATTTTGACTGCCGACCCAACCCAAATTGACACAAAATGTGCCGTAACTTTAAAAAAATCTAGTGAACTTAGAACCCTATTACCAACTGTGCCATGTAGGGATATACCTGGAATCGACTGACAAATACTTTATTAAGGCCTAGGGACATGGGAATGAATTGAAAATAATTGTTTCTCAAGACTGACTGCCTGGAAATCAGGGAAATTTGTCCGCCGGCCCCAACTATTCTAAGACAAAATGTGCCGTAACTCTAAAAAAATCTAGTGCACTTAGGACCATAATTCCAACTGTCCCATGTAGCTATATATCTGGAATCGACTGACAAATACTTTATTAAGGCCTAGGGGCATGGGAACAATTTAAGAATCTGGATTTTCTGGACTTTTCCCTTGAAAATCAGGGAATTTTGACTGCTGACCCAACCCAAACTAGCACAAAATGTGTCGTAACTTTAAAAAATCTAGTGAACTAAGAACCCTAATTCCAACTGTCCCATGTAGGTACATACCTGGAATCGACTGACAAATACTTTATTAAGGCCTAGGGGCATGGGAATGAATTGAAAATAATTGTTTCCTAAGACTGACTGCCTGGAAATCAGGGAAATTTGTTCGCCGGCCCCAACTATTCTAAGACAAAATGTGCCGTAACTTATTAAGGCCTAGGGGCATGGGAACAATTTAAGAATCTGGATTTTCTGGATTTTTTCCTTGAAAATCAGGGAATTTTGACTGCCAACCCAAACAGTTTGGGTGACTTTAGATGGGGGCGCCACAGAGAAATGACTGATTTTGGGGGTTCACCTGTGAAAAGTCAGAGTTTCAAAAATGTTCCCGGTTAGCACGGCCCTGCTTATGTATTTAGCTGTCTTCCCCAATGTGAAACCTACTCAGAACAGTTGAAATCATATTCCTAGCCCTTCTGGGAGTTTCCAAACAATTGGCAGAGTTTGGGTGACTTTAGATGATGGCGCCACAGAGAAATGACTGATTTTGGGGGGTTCACCTGTGAAAAGTCAAAGTTTCCAAAATGTTCCCTATCAACCAGGCCCTGCTTATGTATTTAGCTGTCTTTCCCAATGTGAAACCTACTCAGAACAGTTGAAATTATATTCCTAGCCCTTCTGGGAGTTTTCAAACAATTGGCAGAGTTTGGGTGACTTTAGATGATGGCGCCACTGAGAAATGACTGATTTTTGGGGGTTCCCCTGTGAAAAGTCAAAGTTTCAAAAATGTTCCTATTCAACCAGGCTATGCTAAAGTATTTAGCTGTCTTCCCCAATGTGAAAGCTACACAGAACAGTTAAAATTATATTCCTAGGCCTTCTGGGAGTTTCCAAACAAATGGCAGAGTTTGGGTGACTGTAGCTCATGGTACCCCTCAGAAATCACCCATTTTCATTTGAAAACTCCAAAATTTGAAAATATTCCCAATCTTACAGGCCTTATCAAACTATTTAGCTGTGTTCCCAATTAGAAAACTACTCAGAATAGTTGTAATTCCAGTTCTATGCCTTCTGATGGTTAAAACTACCTGCTGCTACTGTGGTGCCGCCCTGGTGGCAAAAGCGGGAACTCTAGAACAATAGCGAGTCATAGAGAGATAAGCCAGCAGGCCTGGGTTGCCAATCCAGGTCATCCAAATCCGTGCTTATATACAGAGATGTTTTGGAGTCAGAGTACTTTGGGCAACGATAAGTGATTTATATGCTGTTCTATGCTGAAGCTGGTATCAAGCAGGAAGATCAGTATAGAACCTGAGATCATTCTATACTGACCACAAGGGATCTCAGGTAGCGAAAGTTTTAATGGCAATCACCTGTGGCACATTCTGACCATGTTTGAAAAACACTTGCAGTATTGATCTCAGAATCGCTCTCCAATCTCAGCGGATCTCAGCTAGCAATCGTCACTACTGAAAAAGCACCCCCCCCCCCCCCCTGTTTTAAGTCCCTCCGATGGACTAGTGAGACCGAGTGGCAGGTTTGACCTGGAGACAAAACATACCCAGGCTCAAAACTCCGTGTGGAATGGAAAGTTGAAGTTAGCTTGGGTCATCCATAAAGTACGTACGCACTAAGGGGTGGGGGGTGCGGGGGTACACATTTTCGGAAATTCTGGTCCTTCTTTCTTCTTATTACATAAAAGATTGGGAGTGGGGAGGGATGGGTGTTCCAAAATTTCTGAAATTCTGCCTATTGATGGACCCCTCTGCACAATGGGACACTTGATATTTATTATATTACGTTTATCTGCTGAAAATATACGTTTAGCATATTACGAGCATATTGCACATAACCATATCGGCATCATTTTGGTCCGAAATATCAGAAGCCTCTAGACACATTGTATTTGTTACTCAACAAAGCAGTTTTATTTAACATTCATATATGCGATGGACACTCATCTTTGCCTCTGTCCATTTAGCTTTTCAGACCAGACTGCTAGACACATGATTGATAATGGTGATACTTTATAGCTTCTTTACAGGAGTGATGTTTGTATTCAGCTATGCTTGAGTCAGAGGGGGACGGCTTCCTTTTTGTAGGCTAGGCAGCTGTGGTGCCAACCAATCACAGACGACAGATAGAATTTGCCGGTCGTTAGGAGAAATTCAGAGTGAGAAATGACCGTGTTTGTCATAAATCCTCAGTAGACATGTAAACATGACGCCAGCCTCATGACAGCTTCCCGTGACTAGTTCCCTTGGTTTCCAGGACACCCGGCTAGTTATGTGGGTATATTGATGTCACAGGTGCATTCTCGTCAATATACATTGGTGTACCTGCATAGAATAGTCAGTGACGGCCCCCATGGAGGCTCAATTTGGATTGGCTCTCATATCTTAATAACATTTGTCTTCACGATATTTGTGAATGTGTAAAAATAGGCAACCCGTCGACAAAATGTATACTGTGTAGTAGAAACGACTTCTCATAATTGAATGGTTCTACGTGCAATTTACCCTAACCAATAACGAATCTTGACGATTTTTATACAGCCCCTCAAAACACGTTCTTTGCCGTAGGACCAATATGTCAACCGTTTGCAATACTTTGCCGTGATGGAAGCCCCTGGAACAAGCAGAACCATGTCAGAAGTATTAAATGTCACCATTGGGGGGAAAACAGTATCAAATGATTCCATTATTTCTGATGCTCAATGATTAATAGCAATAAATATGCAAACCTTCTTTAAAGGTAGATTAAATACATGTAATCTAATTGTCATGTAATGAGGGCGAACGTTTTAATTGCTTCGTTTTAACGTTTTATGAGACGTCATGGAAACGTCCCGGGAATTTGACCCCCTCTTCGCGGCTTGTAGTCTCTATTTTCTGCTCGTCACTCATTGCTCAGGAATCCCTTTCGGGTGACACCTCATATCAGCTTTCTGACACAAATCACCGAATCCTACCGTCATTAGGAGATCAAAAAAGGAACATTACTCAGGAATGAAGAACGAGTCTTCACGACATCCCCACTGGGCGCCGCCATCTTTAGCTGTCTCCGGTACCCGGCGGGTGTAAGGCACACCAAGCTACCCAGGGTTAGGCACGCCAGTAACCAGCAGGGCGAGGTATTCGTAAAATCACGGGAACGAGGCCTGAGGATTTCTTGAGGGGCCCCCTACCCCGACTCCCCCCCCCCCCTCCCACATACACACGCACCATCTGCGTTTCTAACTCAGAGTAGTTCCTCAGCGTTCACACCAGGGGGAGTGACAGACCACACAACATGGCGACGAGGCTTCTAACACCGGGGGGCGGGTGGGGTTAGAGATAGGGGTGCTGAAAACGGGGGCCTATAAAGTCTTCCTGGGAATTTTAAGGGGGAATGGGGTTAAAGGGTTGATGGGGGTGTTCTAAGTGAATGATGGGTAGCCACACCAGAGGGAGCCATCGTCGTCCAGACACCTTGTAGATAAGGCAAGGGTTTGGAATATTTCACGCGTCGGATTTCTAGGAGTAATCCCCAGGGTATTCCTAAACGACCCATAATATGTAGAGATCTGTTTGTATGCATGTATAGCGGTTTTTTTATACTAGCTGGTGTACCACCTGCATACTGGACGCGTAGGTATTAGAGCGTGAGCGAGGATATTGCAAATATAGTCAACTTCAAGGAGCATACGCACAGTAAAATAGGATCGTATAGTTCCTACCGTGAGGTGGCAGCATAGACCTTTTCTTTTATCCTACCCCTAATAAAAAACCGCCATAGACTTAACATAGAGAAATTTTATGTGGCAGGCCGTGACATAAAGTGTTTTTTATGCCACTAGAGTAATAACAATATTGACCAATCAGAGAGCAGGATGTCAGCTACTATGAAAAAAAGTTCTGTTGGTCATTGACTCAATATTTATCTATTACTTTTAGTAAAAGGCAAAAGCATAGACGAGGTAGGATAAATACGAAACCGAACTCGAGTTAGACTTGTCAATGTCTATGCCACTCTGGTCAGGTCTGCTCCTCACTACACTCGGCTACGCCTCGTGTAGTAATACGCGACCTTCCCGTCGTGGCATAAACATTGTCAAGTCTAACTCTCGTTCGGTTTCTACTAAGTATCCTTAGCTGGTAGTAATACACATTACATATACCTTTTGAATGGCGATTTCGTAAAACCTGAATAATAGAATTGTAGCTCGCTTGGTGGTTAGTATCAGGTTAGAATGAGAATTCTGTGTTATAATATGCCATGCTGAGGTAATTTAAGGAATTAAAGTAAAAATATATTGGTGGGCTCTTGATGCCATTCAACGACATGTTTATGGCCTCCACTAGAGAGGGACACCGATACTGAAACCTGGGTTTAGGTATGTCTTGATTGTAGTTCTATCACTGCCCCATCTAGCACGAACTGCCACTTTCTTGTGAATGTACCGAAGGTTACCACTAAATACTGATGCAATACTGACACGCAATCTAATAATTAGGTGGCGAAATCTTCTCATGCTGTCGAGGGCCCAGACCAAACGCAATCATTCGGACTGTTTTATGCATACAACAATATTCAAATCCTTGAATACCCACATAAGTGAGTTAGTCCTTTTAGCTCGAACGTAAGTATTATCTTACTTTGTCAAGAGCTTCATCTTGCAGGTGACTGCTAAATGAACCTACTTCTATGTCTGTGTATGCACACCATTCTCACCTCACCCAGCTGTTACTTCTACACCCTCCTCACCCCCATATCTCCAAGCCACTGCGCACCACCGAAGTGTTGGCCAATACGGTTTAAAGTCTAGCTGTAACATCAATACCTGAACATTACAGATTCTACTCTACTATCAGGGCCAGATGGATATAGGCACATCCATGAGCATGTTCTGGCCTAAAACACCCTCCAAACAGATCTTTCGCGACGCTTACGCTTATTAATCTCTGCCTCAACCCAATGCCGGTTCCTCGGTTATCCACTAAAGACATGGCGGACCAGCTAACATTTCACTGTCAAAAGTTTTGAAACTCAAACACCTCACATATTATGAGTTGGGAAATGTGGGAATCGTTAAATGAGCTCCATAGGCAATCCTTCCGTTTCCTTTTCAGATATAAACCACTTTCTAATGTAAATCCATATTTGATTAGTTTGCCTCTTTGAGTGAGCACACGTTTCATGTTCACAAACAAAACATAATAACAACAACATAGATATAAATATAAACCTATTAAAAGCATGTAATTCTGGTACGAGGTTGCTAGTCAAGGTTTTGATACTTGTTCGGACTACCCATAAAGTACGCTCATAGAATCTCTGAAATATTTGACCCAACCACTAGCTTTCCATCATCTTTTACGCGATAGATTAAAAAAGGGGCGTACACAAAACTTCATAAATATTTATCCCTACCGTCCCTCCCTGTTTACATACATTCTGGACAAATCCGCACAATTTGTGTGGCTTCACATAGAGTTTATAAATATAGGTCTTTAAGCTTAACCGACTGGTCTAAGGTCATTAATCTACGTATCCCGGTACCCCTCCATGTCGTGCCCCACCCTCAACCCATCGTCACATCTCAATCTGTACTGATCTCATCCACCACCTTGCGCCATCAGCCTTTTATCAGCAACACACTACTCCACCTTCCTCCTCCCATCATCCTCCCTCAATCAGTCCTCACCTACCCTTCCTTGAATTCTTCGTTTCATATGAGCAAACCCCAAATCTATTTCTCTTTCATCATAAAAGTCAGGCAAGGTCACAATTTTCAAGGTCAAGCCAATGAATAGTATACCAACTAATAGGATTGTGCTCCTCATCATTATATATGACATATGTCCTTCAGCTGGTTTGAGCCATTTTGAGTTCAACTATTTTGATAATGATTCTTATGTCTTGAATCCTGAATGTATTCCCTTGGAAGGAGGTTCAATGTCAATCTTTATTCGAGGCTATGACACGCTCTAATGTGGTAGGATTTACCTCTGACTTCATAATGTTCATGCACTTTTTTCAATATCAATTATACCATTTTTGATACAGATAACATGAATTCGTCGCCCCTATGTTCCGTCTATTTCTTCCTGCTCCTACTTCCCACCTACTCTCTTACTACACTCAAAGTGAGTCATTTAGACACCCTATACGTAGTTCTTATACACCATAGACTCGGCCACCATTTAGAGCTAGTCCTTAACAACCCTTGCATCGCAATGGCAGTTGACTTATGTATCACATCGACTTACTGTCTTATCCCCCAAAGGCATTCTATTACTTAGAATTAAAGCAGGTAAACCATATAAAAGAAAAAAAAACGCTAATGGTGGCGCCACCACTAATTCCATCTGCATACTAGAGTAGCCTTCATCAGACAGGATTTTACCGAATGTGACTGCCATCTGCGAAGATGCCATTCCGTTTAGATTTACCCCTCACTCTTCTTTTGCTATCCCTCGCTCCTTCCTCACATTGCAATTGTAGCGTCACCTTTTGAGAGACTTCTGCAATTACTCGGTTCGTGGCGCCAGCAACTTCCCGGAACTTCCGGTTTTCCGACTTCCGGTATTATTGAGCGGCAAGTCCCAATCAACCTCTGTGAAATCCCCATTAAGCTAATTAGGGAGAGTGGGCATTTAAAACTCATTAGGCACAAACGACAAACAATTAATCAGAATCAATCACACCCCTACATCCTTACCCCCAAATTCCTTTAATTAATCAGCCTTGTGAAACCGGGTCAACTATGGCGAGGGTGGTATGTGCGCGTGCGCGCGTGTGTAGGTGTGTGTGTAGTTGTTGATGATTAATCACGTGCCACTCTCAACTCTCGAACACGTGATGAGTCGAACTGTGCATGCGTGGACAACAGCTTTTTTTATAACCTTGTATAGAAATGTATTTCTCAAATATAAAATGCATATGATATGTGCCTGTATATATATACCACAGGTTACTTCTTAGTACGGCCCATGTTGAAAATATGGTAAAAGTAACATCAACAACAGGTTTCCCAGCAGACTAAAACGTCAGTGTTCATTGGGATTCAAAAGCGGAATGAACGTTGAGTCTTGAACAATATCCCTAGAAAACTGTTAGATATCATCGATATCTCTGTGGAAACGTGGATACCATAACAAATAACATGATATCAAAGTGTATTGGAGTGAATGAATAGTACAATCTGTGCGGTTAATCAATGATAATGATTAATGATTATTAATTAATAAATAATAATGATGATTTCAGAAAATATTCTTTGGTTTTCTAAAAAAAATTGGCGGCCATTTTGCTTTTTATTTTGGTCATTCAGAGGGCTAAGAAATAATTTTAAGCTCCGTAAAGCTTTCTTTCAAAATCTCCTTCCATAGATTGATTAAGAGACACTTCTTATTGAACTTTGCTATAAAAAAGCATCTAGAAAGTTTTTAAAACACTTTTTGTGTAATCTGATTCCAGTCTTAACATACAACATTTAAAAAGAAACTCGGCTTAACAGCTTTGTGCCTTAAATAGCATGGTAAGTTTGTTCTGTCCAAGTACTGGGGGTTCGGGGTCAGTTATGACCGGACTGGATGCACCTGTCATCCACCACGACCCGAAACTCACAGGTAATCTTTGATCGGTGACGATCAAAGCTGGCGCTTCCCATTTAAACGAGCGCTGTTTGAAGGCAGTTCAGTGTGATCTCATACCGTCACCTACACGGTATGACCAGCCCCTAGAGCAGATAGGAGGGGCGGGGGGGGGGGGGGGGGTTATCAACGTCTGACCACATGTTACACTGCCATAGGAAACACTGCCATAGGTAACGCTACATTAGTGGAGCTGGAGAAGAACCAAAAGGTTCGCCCAAATATTGCGTGAAGAGGAATAATTCACGTGTAAGAGCTGTTTGTACAATAAAGAAAGCTAGGACAGAAAACTACCTTATAAAGGATACGATCTCATCGAGGAAGACATGCTTTTTCTTCAGCTGGACATTTTTTGATGATACAGATAATAGTGATTAGATACTAAAAAAAGGTACAGGAAAAGCGGGCCGAATTGCAAGCTGAGAAAGTATTTCTAACCCGGTGTCTATACTAGAGGACTAAAACATAACGACTAGAGCGTTTAGTCTGTAGTTGCCAGGTGGTGCTCGATTAGGTAATACCGTCCGTTCTCCATGGTCTATATCCTGTGTGTCGTCCATTCTTTTAATGTGTGTAGGGGTGAGGTGAATACAGAAAACAACTCGTTTTGGTCAAAGAAGTCATTCTGCAACTCGTTTGAATGCTGTCGCCTCCTTCATATCACTCCGCATGAAACTCGTGGAGAACGACGACGTTGACCAAAACTTGTTGGTTTCTTCTTTAATCAGAAACAGGCAAATATTGTATTCCTTATTCAGTATTGCAATTTTAAGTTATCGAAAGAAAGAAAAGCTGATTTTCTCACACACTATGTTTTCTATGAGGAGTTTGTATCAAATGGATGATAAATAGGGATCCTGACGGCTTTGCGTGCAAGGTTGTGTCGTGACATATATCAGTCCAATACAACACGGAGACTGGGAAAGGGAGAATCTCTGCCTCGGCCACAAGCATCCACGGCGTGATGCGCAGAAAAGGTTTGGATGTGATGGCCGTTGAATCGACAAGTTTGAACGTAAAATGTATTTCTAGGTATATAAAAATAGGAAACAAAATCCGGGTGTCTGAATTTTGGATACTGGAAATCATGTCATTCGGCCTGGAAACCTTACCTCGGAAATGTGGAAGTCTGATATCCAAATTCAGTTTTTCTATAGTATAACTGTACTAGACTTACTGAACGTTCATAATAGTATGAGGAAACAATTACAAAGGCTGAAAGCTATCTCAAGACTTGGCGAAGCTCGACGGTATTGCTCCATCTTGTTGGGGTCCACGAGTAAGCCATACATCTTTTTGGGGAAATCTGCAGAAAGCTGTGTGTAAGCATTTGCCGCGCTCTGAGCAGTTGGGACTCAGCTCGCAGCTCGCGGTGTGAATGGAGCCGCTCCACGCCGCAGGCACCCAGTGTGATGGATGCCTCCCCGCGGGCGTTCGCAAACTCTGACGTCCACTCTCTCCCGGGGGCGTTCGGAATACCAGGTCAAGGCGGGCCTGAGGGGGTTCGGCATGGCACCTGGGAGAAGGGGGTGGACATTTGACGATCGACGGCTGTCTGGAGATGAGGTGGCGGGGAAATGCAGACTGCCTCCAGGGGGGTTAATACTTTAAATCAGTTTAGAGTTGGACTAAAAATAGCTGGTAAGAATTATAGATTATTACATACCTGTGGTCGAACATCTGTGGAATACTAACCGTTGCTGGGGATGCAGTATCAATAATGTGTGCGCCATAGGGCCGTAGTTAATGACCGCTAAGAAGTAAGTCATTAAAATAGGTTTTTTTTCATGATTTCAAGTATATGATGATACGGAAACGACCAGACGAAACGGTCTCTATTCTCAGACTGTCATCAGGTGTATACAGACCTCCGCTTACGAAGGCACCGTTTCTTCAACAGTAAGGTCGTTTCATCATAGTGTATGTTGTTTTCTTAAGGGTGTTTCATGCGCTTTTTTTCCTATTCCAATATGCAGGTACATCATACCCTACTCCATACTTATTTCACTATAATCTACAGTAGAACCCCGTTTTCAAGTTTTGGACTGGAGAACAATTTACGGAAAAGAGGATTCTAATCCGCTCAAATTTGTCTTTGTTCCGGAGTGGTTTTCTAAACAAGATGTCTCGCCATAGGGATTCTATTGTCAATGAATGTTGTAGCATATTGATCCATGTCAAGTAATATTGCGTCTCTCGGACAGCTCGCAGGTAATGAACTTCACCATACATTCTGTTTTCGAGAGCGCCAGATATGGAGAACAACTATTAACCAAGAAAAGAAACGGTGAGAAGAATGCTGAAAGAGAGCAGAGAGGCCCCTGATGGGCCACCCCTATGTTACCTGTAACTTATTTACCCCACACTGAACCCCCTTCATGAGAACACAGAAGGGGGTGACAGAGAAAAGGGTGAAGTAAATGAGATATCCCCGAAAGCCAAGAAAGTCCTGAAGTGTTTTAACAGGACTCAGCTGCCCGACCTAGGTGTAGCTGATAGAACGAGGAAAACACCAGGTAACCCACTGTTATAGAGATGGAAACTCATGCAGGGAAGACAATTAAGCGAACTTCTCATGTTCAAGGAGTTTGGGGAGGGGTCCACCATAGTATCATCTAAGACCAAACAGTGGGACAGCCCAGGCCCAAAATACTACGTCGGAAATCTTCCTTTGAGACATTCCTCTTTTCTGCGCTTTTGTGATTTCCCCTGAAACAGATTTCAATTGGAGTGACTATTAGACCAATCTGTGTTGAGTCCGATCAGATATGTTTTTCAGGACAACGATCCATTGATAAAGATTTCATGTGAGAGGCATTTGAATTTAAAAGATTCGAGATGACAGACAGAGTACCTGTAAATATAATGGTAAATGAGACTGTATGGATTATATTAGAAATATTTGACCTGAAGTAAACCCTCTCTGGATACCTTGACCTCACCATGGCCTGGACTCAAGATGATGCCTTTCAGCAGAGACACACTCCTACCCCCGGTGTTCATCCTCACCACGATGTCATCGCATCATTCACTACACCCGATCAGGGCCGCATTCATCATACATGGTCCGGGCACCGATGACAACTGCGCAGGCGTAAGAAGGATAAGGAAAGTGCCGACTATGGAGGAGGCAATCGGTACAGCCGGGTTACAGCGGGGCCAGATATTGTAGAGCATTTTTGAATTTCAGGATGTTCATTCGGATAAATCTATATGTATCTATAGCTGGAAATTAACCTGAACTTCCGAAATGACAAAAGAAATCTGCGGACGATTGTACAACAGTGAAGTAGAAACATGTAGAGGCTGGCGAAGGGGAGGCTGGGGTATGAGGATACAGTTTACAGAAACTTCTTGACCTCTGGTTAAGTTCATACATGTAATATGAGTTTATACAGGAATATACATATGGATGAGACGAGATGGGAATGAGAGACAACATAAATCTGCTGTTTCAAATAGTTGCTATTCCACGTTAAAGATGGCTTTTAAGTTGTGTGGTACAAAGAGATGCATTGACAGTAGGAGGGTGGACCAGGTCCAGAGAGGGGAAGGGACAGAAGGAAAAGGAAGTAGAAAAGGAAGAGACAGAGACACGAGTTTATTTCTCTCATATAGCTACGAGGAGCAAACTCAAGTTCACCTCATAATCACATAATTCTATATGGCATATAGCCTACCCTGTTTTCCCTGTCACCCCCTAGAGGATTTTGGGGAGTCCAAGTACCGGTGATTGCGTTACCGGTCGGGGCCAACCTCCGTGCTATTCCAGCCATTGATAATTCAGAGCACTGTAGCTAATATGGGCAGCACCCATATATGATGATTCTATGTGCTCTATAGGAGGACGATAGGTGGCAGACAGTGGAACATAGAAGTATGGATAAGACTCAAGCCATAAAATACACAATGATAACGATGGGAACCGTGGCCTGTGGAGGACAGGGGTAGGGGGAGAACAGGTTATAAAAAGGCAGGGGCAGGGGAACGACAAGTCAAAAGACGGCAGGGAAAGGAAAAGGGGAAGCAACAGGGGGTGGCAAAAGAGCAGAATGAAACCAACCTAGAACATAAGACAAGAAAATAACCAAATGTACATGTTTAAGTATACTCTTTTCTCCGGTCATAAAACGGCAATGAAAAATAGCCCTTCGAACTTTCTACTCATTATGTATACACTGACCGCTCCCTAGGGTGAAGTACACACTGCACAATGTCCTCCAGCTCTCTCACGCATTATGCATGTGACCAATCGCCTCTGCTGTTTGGTATACAACTCCCTCATCGCTCAAACTGCCCTACTCCCGCCGCGCCCTACACAATATCCCCCACAATACCACTGACCTGTTTTTTACAATACATGAAAAGTTACTTACTGCCTTTGTATGTAAAAATATACAGTTAAACCGGTTATTGATGAGAAATATCCTGTTCATATATGAAATATGATAATAGGTATATGACAATATATATTTTTCAAAGCTAAATTACCTTTATGATTGATAATGCACGTTAAATATTCATTACTGCCATTAGTTTAAATATAAGTTATACTATATATATTACTTATGTATCCTACTCAACTAAGTTAGCTAACTTTTGCATAATTTGTTTACAGGTCAATGGGAAATAAGCTAAGACTACTCAGTCTAAATAAAAGATACACCCCTCATCACCTATCTCTGTATTGTTTAATGTATAGGCCTGGCAGTCCTAGTTTATATAAGAGTAAATGGCAAGGACAGGAAGGCCATACAAAGGTCAAATTAAGACGTGAGAATGAAAGGCCAACGAGATTGATACCGTATAGCCGCAACTAGAAACCGATCCAGCAGTAGATTTTCAGGGCCGAGCACTACTTAGATTAGCGTGCTCAGCAGTAAATTAGATACTTAAAAAAAATATATATAAGAAAGTCTAGGTGATTGTGAGTATTGTCTTGGGAAGGCTTGTTGATGAAAATTATCAGAAAAGACTCTGGCGACAGACCGAAACGAGAGCTCAACATCACTATTGACGATAGCATTTATGATCAGAGCGCAGGGCCTGAAAGCCAAACCTGCAGTGTCTGCCCTTTCCACTATGTCAATAAGTCACTCTTCTCTGGCTCTAGGTTGTACGCTATACTCCTCTGTCTGTGTGTTGACTCCACCTTCATCTTAAGGTCTATCCCTGGCTAGTCTGGATCATTACACTTTACAGCGTGACAAGTTCTTAAAAATCCCCCAAACCCAGTTCAATTTGCTGATATGTGTTAAAGGAATATGGCTGGTGTGTAGTGGACACTGCAATTTTAGGACAGAAAAAAGACAGAAGACCCTGACACAGTGTTGTGTTTATGATTGCAATAACTATATTAGCTGTATTTCATTACAGCTGATGGCGGAAATAGCAATCACTCTGTGCTCTTTACACCCGGGTCCGTATAAAGTGGTCGCTCCGGACCACACACAACCCGGGGCGTCGCGCGCGGCTCAGCAGACGACATTTAGCAGGCGTACACGTCACGACCATGATCAATGCTGTCACCAAACACGTGTGGCGCGGCGCCCCGACGGATCCCGGGGCTCCACCCTGCTAGGCGCCGGGCATTTGTGGACGTCACGCCGGGCAAACACGCCCACACTGCGCCGCCCAACGGGCCACGTCGACTATGCTTTGAGAGTGAGGGCGTTGTGACGTCGTTCTGCGTCCATGTAGGGTCCTGGATGACGTGGTCTTACTCTGAAATCGTATGCTCAGATATTCGTCTCCACAAATAAATACCAATACACGGGAATCGTCCGGGGCATATGTTCTGCGGGCATTGAGTTTCAGTTTTTCTCCGGACATCCCATTCACACACTCCAACACTCAAGATTTGGGTTGAGCAGACGAATTTTGCTCAAAGTCATTTATACATTTATCGGTGTCAATATAAAGTGGATCATTGTGATATGGTTATATGATGTGGTGGTATCACTATTTGGAGGCAAAATCTAAACAAGAATCAGAGATGTCAGTTGGTGGTCAGAAAAAATGGTGGAAGTATTCTTCAAATCTAATTTGCTCAGATAGACGAAGAAAATATGGAGAACACGTAAGTATCAGCCACAATGTGGGAGGTTCAGACATCAAGTTTATAAGCGTGAGACAACTTATGTTATCTTTGTTTATCACAAGGCAAACGTATTTCTTTATACATAGTGAAAATGAATTTGATTTCCATGGAAAGGTGGAAAGCTGTGATCTCTGAGAAATGAGAGGTGGGTTGTATAGAAAAGAGCCAAATAACGTAAGCCCTAGACGTTCAGAGAATGACTGAAGCGTCACATATAAGACCTACATTCGTATAACTATGCCCAGTGGGCCTCAGATGCATACGGCATGAGGCGGTCAAGATGGAGATGGGTCTCGTTGTCCTCCCTCGTCCGCCTTATTTCGTACAATGACCATGTGATAGCAGACTAAGCACTGACTGGCTGGGCCATCAGCTCGAGACCCTTATTGACCTGCACCCAAAACCCACTTCCATTCGTTGTCTGCAAGAAAGACGGATAACTCCTCCCGCTTTGAAATCAAAATACAAAATGGCAGATATCGTGCTGTCAAATTTGTTAGACAGGCAGTTTGTATTATTCCGTTCATATGATCCCAAATGAGATTCTAAGCATTCAACCTTTGTAAATGAATATGTTTGTTATAAGACAAATGTTGGCCATGTACAACTGAATGCAATACATGTACATATCTTTTTAACCCTAACCCATTGCAGTAGCCCGCCCTTCCCCACCGCAGGCACCTTAAACCAAAAACTGCAAGGTCGTATCATTCCAGTATTTTACTATCTTATCTGTTGGTATTATGTTATTCTAAGACCAATATGCACCTACTACTTGTCTTTCTATCAAATTTTGTATATGGTCATCGATAATGCCTGTATGCATTATGCTGCAGTTTACCTAGTAATGCATGGATGCATCATGCTGTATTTCCTCTGAGAATGTCTGGGGCCATCATGCTGTGGTCAAAGTGTTAAAGTACATCAATTTTAAAGATGGCCAGTCCTCTTTTTATAAAGGAGGTAGTATTTAGCTTAGTCACCAGCCATGATACTGCTGTCCAGTAATTGGGCCAATACTAGCCGATTTGACCACCTTGAGCCTTGTCCAGCGAACAAATAAAAATTAAATGTCGTATACTGGCCTGACATCAATGATTGGCAGTTTGTCGGCTCAGCAAGATACAATCCCAAATAAGATGGATGGCTAAAAAGAAAACCCTTTGGCACGAAGGACGTAATTTGATTGTATTACAAAGGGGCTGGGTGTTGACGCCACTGGGGATCAACTTTTATAGAACGAGCTTTAAAAAGGAACCAGCTCCCGTTAGCCGCCTTCTGCTTTAATCAAACACCGGAAGTCATTAATATGAACACTTCCGGTTTAAGGCGACACCTGGTGACTGTCGCCATGGTTATCTTCTAAGTGAAGTGTCCGCCATATTCATTCACGGTTGTTTTAAACCAAGATCTATCTTTCCTTTGAAGATCCTAAAGAGGGATATATCAATAAGATACTTTTTGGTGTTGGCCTGACAAGTCTAGGTTGGGTGAATAACACAATATTGTTATGTTGTTGAAGGCTCATTTCCTGCAGACAACTCGTCCTGTATGGAAAAGGCGGCGGGGTGAAAAGTTAATACACTTACTTAAGAGGCTGATGTCATCCATCTTTGACTAAAGATATAATATTCTTTTTGGGAATGATGAACGTAATGAATCCTGTGCAAATGGGAACATCAGGATAACGTTCTTTGCTTAATTCGAAGGATAACATAAGTGTAGTGCTCTTAATAATTCCATGACAGCGCGCCACTGATTATGGTGTGCAATGTTGAGATATATGACGCATAGATATCCTCATGTGGACACCGTCATTAGACCACGATGCCCAACATAGGAGCATTTCTCGGGTTTTGCTCTCAATTACCAATGACTAAAAAGCACGGAGGTTGTGACTCCGACTGGTGGCTCCATCTCATGTGTCGCACTGGAATTCCCCGTGATTCCCCTAGCGGATGGCTGGGATAACAGGCTATGCTATGTTCCATATATTCAACTATGATTCTGTTGCTGTTAAGAGACGGCAGATCTGTTAAGTTGTGATAAAAAAAGATAAAGTAGGACTCTGGAAGTATAGAGCAGATGGCTATAGTGTTATTGAAGCGGCCATCTTGCCCCCGGCGCCAACAAACTCATCATGTTATCAAAAGATTTTATGAGAGCAGTTGCCCACCTGCCCCCCGAAGACAGTAGCGCCATCTTCACGTTTCGCACTCCAAATCATCCAATGTGCTGGCGGATGACACCTGAACTAGCAATGAGTCTGTGCTTACTGCACTTTGAAAAGATTCAAGCAACACCTGACCAAATAAGCCAAGGATTATATATCCCGATAGTTTGCAATTTAGCCGATACCGAAATGAGGGCCGTAGCCACCTTGTGATACCTGGAAAAGCAACTATATAACCCTATATGAAAAAGGATGCAAGGCACTATATCGCTAAGCAAAGGAACCATGTCAGTGTTTGCAAGGTATTCACCTTCCAAAGCCGGTATATATGCAGTGTCAGGGCGGAGTTCAAAGACCTGTTATCGAAGACGCCTGGGCGATAGTGTACGGCCTCGTGTTATCTTAGACCCGATCAATGACGAGAGCAGGATCACGTGATAGGACCGGAAGCAGACGACATCCGTCTGAGCAACAAGCTTTACGCGCCATCAGGATAACATGGCTATAGCGCGGTAAGCCGGCACCAGCGCGTGTTTACTGTAAACCAAGCCCAAGCAAAACAAGCTCCGATCTCACAGGTAACAAGAAACTAATTCTGTTGGGCGGCGCTGTCGGTTTTTGTCCTAGAAGTTAGCTTACGTTACCCGTAGCCAACTGTGTGCAATAAGTGTGCCTTCTCTCATGCCTTACAGCTACTAATTCACATATTTAAGATAAAACTGAAGGCACATTTCTAGATATTTTTTCAAACATAATGTTTCAGTCCTTTCTCCCGAGCAGAGGTTTAAGATAGGCTTCTGAATGGTAAAGGCCACCAATTTATCAACGTTTGTCATGTCAGGTTTCAGAAATATTCCTGCAATGTAGTCATTTTGATATGTATATATCATATACATTTAATAAAAGGTATACCTTTACTTTGTAATTGTATGCAGTTTTAAATTCAATTCTACATATTGCACACAATTATAGATTCTTTTCATCGAAATAGTCAAGGCCTCCACAGCCCCACCAGAGGAAAAAGTTGTCCAGGGGAAACATTTTCAGTATAAAATCTACTTTTGCAGCTCACCTCAGCAGTACATGTATACATACAAATGTGTTGATTTCGTTCACTCCCTTCACTACATAGAGACCTATCTAATCATGATTTGATATATCACTCAATTACATATTTTCATACATGTTCATGTATACTCCATTCGATAATATGAAAATATCCATCATAAGCTTTACTATTCACTTTTCCCTAAATGTTACTTGCCCGATTAAACCTTCTCCCCTTGAGGGTAAAATGGACGCTTGTTCCTTGGTTACTAGGAATAATAGGCCAAAAACCTACATAGCAACGTGCTCGTTTGGGGCACTGAGTGTACATGAGTGCAATATATCTATGATAATCGATTACATCATTTCCAGTGGAGGTACAATGGTTGCATGGTATTCTACGGAACTCCAGTTCCGATTTTATTGGTTAAATAGGCAGATCGCCTTAGACAGGGATGAACGTCGCCACTGAGGAAAAAATCGGAAATTCAAAAATAAGAAAGTCATTTATAACATTATTCTCAAGCAGAATGGCTAAAAGTCAACAAATATTCTAACATTACGAGTGTTGCCGATGGTTATGAAAGGTCGTAATTCGCCATTTGTCGGAAAACTTGGATCCCTGCTCAAAAATACTTGCCTTGCATAAGTTGGAAATAGTACAAAACAAAGTGCTTCGAGTCGTTCGGGGTTTTAAAGAAAACTATCAATGTATTGAGTCTTTGAGGGGAAATATGGTGGGATAGAAACATTAGGCGAGAGGAGGATCGACAATTACTGAAAATAATGCATAAAAAGTCTAAGGTAAGAAGTAACTTGGATTCAAGAAGCAGGGGTTCTCGGAATGACAGAAGAATCAGGTTTATTCAATATAAACATAAAACCAGTAAGTATGAAAGATCGCCATATTACTGAGGTATAAAACCTTTGTCAACTTGGGAACCAGAAGTGCAAAGATTTAACGGTATTGCATTTTTATTCAAACGGGCGGTAGGTAAACTAGTACGGAAATGAGGAGGGATAATTAAGTAAAGGATGTTTGTGATATAGTGAGACGTAATAATTTTTTTTAATTACTGGAGCCCTATGTTACGTATAGTTGGCTGATACACTATCTAATATTAATTATGATTAGGAATATATTTTCTCATATCAACTCACCTACTCATCTCATTGATCCTTTCTTCCCCCCTTGCTATCCTGTTTCACCTTCTACCTTTACCTAAACATTTCTAGCTCTGAAATCAAATATTGTTTACTTCGATATAAGTCTGGACATAGTAACCATTAGAAGATCTGTAATACAGAAATGGTGAATAAACCTTATAAAAAAAACAAAAAAAGCTTCAGATAACATTTAGCTAACACAGAAACACTGGACATGGCTGCACCATAATACATTGGCAGGCACAGGTGCTGTTAGAATATACTTATCTTTGTTATCTATTTTATACCGAGGCAATTATCAACTAGACAGTCGATACACGATATCACTTTGTTCCCGCAGTCATATCTCATACCTAGGAACAAATTGTATGTTCCCTATCTAATGAATGAGCGTGGAATTATAGATAAATAACAATTAAAAGGTTTGTGTCACATTCCGTATATGGGCAATTTTCTGTAACCCACTTGCTTGCAGTCAACTTGCCATTTCTGCACCTGTATGTCTATGATCCAAATACATCAAGCACCAGTGGGTCAATGAGGCAATTTGGTCTCAAGTGATTGGTGATGGTCAGTTGGGCACGCTTCTAAGACACTGAAACAGGTGGCCTTCCCTCAGAAACCATAAGCTTTGTAATCACAACCACCGTTCAAACACTCTGTATAATAGCATTATATCATATAGACGCGAGGCCAGACTGAACAATCTTTGACCGATAGATGGCCTTATCAAACAATGCACCGCTAGTTGCGCTGAACGGTAACTTATATATTGCAGGATATGCCTTTAAACATAATTTCCATATGTTTGGCGCCTCGCCTAGCTCAATTACGTTTTTCTTTAAGATCAGAACTGCCTACATTTTTGTTTCTTGATTAAAAAACATTTTACAAAGCTCCTTGCGTTATTTTTATCGTGTATATTTTGTAACATAAAACCAATCATCTTGCAAAGTGAACAAAGTCTCATTACCTAAAGTTGGTCTTGCTCCCCTTTTTTTGTCAATTTTTTAAAATTCTTTATTGTATGACTGCCTACATTTAGAACAAACTGCTTTCTGATGATGCCACTGTGTGTGTTTGTTCTCTAACGTCTCAGCTGGCTGTGAGTCGGGTATAACTACACGGGTAATTAGTGTTGAGTGGCAGGTAGTCGTGTAACGATCCCCCTGACAGCTCACCTTAGCACTGTGAACACTAAACAGCTCTGGGCGAGGAGTAATGTTGGCGGGTGGCTCTCCCATCACCTTCACCCTCACCAGGCCACAGAACCCAGAACCACATGTGTGGTGGCAGGGTGCATGATAGACAAGGACAGGACACTCCACTTAGCCTGTCGTTACCCTTTCTCCGGCCAGGAAACGGTAAAGTGGGAGGAGTGGTGAGCATGGCAGGGTGTGGAGTCTGTGAGGATTCAACCAGACGCATAAAGCCTGTTTCTACCTGAAGATTTTTGGCTTCCGAAAGGTTTGCCAGCCACCACCGATGGATTTTTATTATAATTTTTGTCATAAATCGGCCAGCGGAAACAGATTAAGTCATTGACCGATATATATTTTTTTTCAAATCATTGGCGTAATTCTGGCACCACATCCCGACAAAGTTACTGCAGATATGTCCAACATGGTTTGATTTTGTCGCGAGTTAAAAGGTTCAGCAAGAGGGATGAAAAGTCGGTCGGCAGGATGAAACAGGCCATGGTTGAACAAAGTCGCAGTTTGGCTCGGAATTTTAGCGCCACGCCGCCGCCCGCTTATTTGCATATTAGAATAAGGTCTTCCTATATATAAAAATCACAGACAATTTTGTTGGCAGGTGGAAATAGGCATGTATGAACTCCCTGGTCTCCCCCACCGCTCGCCGCCCCGGATTGGGAGCGGGTTAGGGTGGATCGAGATGGGAGAGACTCCATTCTCCCACGCTGGGGTCTTCTGGGTGCATTCTCTCACAGTTACCAGGGTCATCTGTCTGCTTTACATGTTCCAGATGCTGATCAGGATTTGTTGTAAAAACCACGGTCGTGTACTCTGTACATAAATCCCCATAGAAAGACTGCCAAGTCTTTGCCACTGTGTCACTTCACCAACGTTACTACATTGTAGTAGCCCATGCTGTCCATTTTGATACTGCTGTTATAGAATATACATGTATATTGATTTAAACTCAATATATGTTTGAAACTACTTGCCTAAAATGACGTGGAGGATAATGAGTATGGATAACTTTTATCATGCTATTTTTGAAATGCTAAACCCAGAATACATGTGTAAATCCAACGTTGATTCTTGCATGTGATCATACACTCCAATTTAACATGTGCCACGGTCCAGTGCTGATTTACAATTGTTCATTCACCTGAGGTGCTTCATACCAATGATCATATTATTCCTAGAACGCATACATCTCTATGGGGAAAAAGATATGATACATTCTAAGGACGGATATGCTTTTCCTATGATTTCTTGATAACTCTGATTGGTTTCTACAGTGTCAGCGATCTTTTATTGTAAAGATTATTGATACATTTTTCATAGTTCGGGGAGAGGGTGTTTATGAAAGAGTCGCGCGCCCCCAATTGATCTGTTTGTGCAGCCTTCCTTGCATCCATACCCGGAAATATAAATGCATATATAGTCCAAGCAAGATACAGCTACGTTTCTGTGCTACTATTTCTTTTAATATTTTGTTATCGCTCTCCTCATCATACCCATTCTACACCTGAACCAATACTCCCTCCGTTCCATCACAACATCGGTAAGAACTAGCGACAACTGTACCAATTCAGTTGTAGATAATCAATAACAAATAATATATAAATCCACTATTCGGAAATCAATCATTTTCTCTTCTGCATGAATATCACAGTTGAGAACACAGCCTATTCCAGACCCGGAGAGGCATGTTGGTCCCTCCACTTTCAGAATTTTACTACAGAACACGGCTAGCAATGAGTTCCTGGTGCAATATATGCATACTAGGCACTTTATCGCAGACAAAGGCACCAAAGGGACATAAATCACTATGCGTGTTTTTTGCTCAAACATCGTGGTCTTGGCAGCAGAAATGCTGTCAAAATCCCACCATTTCCAGCAGGTCTTTCTGTGGATTATTGGAAACCCCTTAAGCTTACAATATACATATACATACACATACAAATCCCAAAGCGCAGAGGTCATTGCATTGCATTCTGGATCACAAACTGAGGATTGTGTCGTTGGGGGTGGTGTAAACAGAGCCAAACTGGAAGCAGTCTGCTAACATTGGCTATCTGTAAACTCAGCGCCACTGGCCTTGCCCATTTCCGGTTACAACGTTACATTTGTTCACTATGCGGGAGTTTCAATAACAGAAGGGTCATCTAGTAAGTAGAAAGGAATGAAGTATTTGTCCCCACAACTGTAAATTGAATGAAAAATGATTATGCACGAATATGAGAAACGAATATGAGAAACCCCGTACTACAACTACAAGATTCGACAAGGAGAGCCTATAACGAACAAAAAAGGTAATATTTATGAACAGTTATTTTGTGCTAGGCTCTGAATAAAAGGATGATTCGTGCAGTTATATTAAAGATCTGGTGATTTAATTTCCACCATTTTGCAATATAATTCCATCTAATTTAGTTTGTGAGGGACGATAGAAATGAAATATTTATAGACAAAGTTAAAACATCGGCCTAGCTTACGTTGCTCATCTCTTGAATATTCAATCAACGACCATTCGTGTCCTAACATGGATATCCCCGTATTCTGTTTGATTTTGCAACTGCACTCTAGCGGGCCGAGCGTGAGAGCGCCCCCACGCGGCGTCGGGTGGAAGCTGTGCGCGCATGCGCCCCTAGGGAAATGTCGTCTGCTACGCGCCACGCGTCATGTTCCTGGCGGGAACTCCCGTGTTGGGGAGTCAATACCAAAACACGGTGCGTGACAACAGAAGGCAGGCAAAAAATGTCGTCTGCTGCAGGAGTTTGGTCTCTGGCTGCGGATGTCAACTAGGAATTGGCGGGAAAGCTGTGGTCTGTGCATTGAAAGGGAGAAGCTAGAAAAGTGGAATGCCCATCGGAGCCTTCAATCATCTGGCATCGGTTCGGTTTGAAATTTCCCGTTTCTCCGCAGAAAGATTGCTGTTATCAACAGAAGCCAGGGTCTTGTCATCCTAAAAAATATTAGTGCCGAAATTGATACTATCATTTCAGTAATATACATGTACTTCTTTTTTTACATTTATTATGAATGATAGACGATAGCACATTATCAGCTCAGTGAACAGCATAGCAGTGGGAAGTACAGCAGGAATTGCCAGGATATCATCATGTGATGGAGGAAGGGAATATGGAACAACTATTCGAATCCAGAATCACACTGCTTTTTACAACCCTATACACTATTATGATTCAATTCAGGCTATACGTTATGATGTTACTATTTTAACCTCTATGGACTTCATTTGCAATACACGTGGCGGATTCTCTCAACTCTACCTAGCGAATATGAGGGTGTTAATGGGGTGTATGGGGCTGATTCATCGTCGTAATCTTAGTAGAGCAACAGTTTACGTTTCATGGTGGTCAGGTAAGGGGATATGGTAAATGATTGAAACTAGGTGATTGTAGTTATCACTGAATACCTTCCTGCTCGGCGATAACAATACCAAGCTCTGCCCTGGCGTGTTACCAGAGAAACACTATTTAAACTGACACCCTAATTTCCTTGCGTTTCTACTGGCTTTGGGTCTGTGACAGTAGTCTTATGAATTCATGACCACCTGCTTCACGGAATAACCAGAGCAATTCAGCCAAACAATTACTCCTAGATTAGAAATAGTAAGCGGTGAAAAATGCCTGAGGGGTAGAGTCCATTAAAGTAAGAGATTTCACCAGTAACAATGCATACTTCTCAACTTGTCGCCTCCAGCAGTTCAACGAGAATAAATACCAGACGTTTGCATTCTAAATGAATATTCTCTGTTAAATATCAGTATTGATAGCATAATTATATTTCAGGGCTTTTTTTATTCAATCTAGAATTATTGGATAATAACACAAGTGTTCAAAGATATGGTTTGAATACAATTGATCGGGTTTAATTTTTCTTAAGGGGCTAGGATATGTGGCTTAGTTAGAATAGTTGAGACGACAAATTCTTAAAATAGTTTATTTTTTCCATTTAAATTGGGGTTATGTAGTATAGAACTATATTCCACTGGTCGCTTGTTCCAAGAGTTTGCAAGCACATTTATATAGTTCACTAGTTTATCATACACAGTTTTAGTCGTTCCAATGCTCTACTTATCAATACTAGTATCTGTTGACAATTATATGTATTTATGGTACCTAGGAAACCGATTTGTTTTTGTTGGCATCCTCGCACATTTGGATTTCTAGGCTTCCTAAAGCTCCTGCGTTGAGAGCTTTTGGTGCAAATTCCTTGCCTTAGCCGAGAGCTAAAATGGACAGAATTGCACAAATACAGGTCACCATCCGTCAGGTTTTCATTTTGAACCCCAAACCCAGAGAAGTTTCTCCTCTGATTTATGCTGACCTCATGGATAACCTCTGTGGTGAAAAATACTGCTGAATGAGTCTGCTTTTATAGAGCACCCCGGTGGTGAGAGCTGGAATGTGAAGAAGATGTGAGTGAGAACCGACTTACCTGGAAGGTGCCCATAGTGGTGGTTTCGTCCTGAGCATTTTCAGGTACAGCCACCAACATGAAGCCCAACAGGCGCTGGTTCGGATAGGTCCCATTGATGGTCACTGCAATGCACCAAGAACCAGCGTTAACATAAGTGCTTCATATATGAAATTTCAGGGTCATATTTAATAGGAATCGCGAGAAGAAATGAAAGAAAAGGCTTCTTTATGAGTGATTTGGCAACTTTCCAACTCTGAATCTTTTTCCCTTACAAAACATAAGTGTATAAACCTAACACATGACATAGCTGCCTCAATAGAGTTTCAAAGTCGCAATATGGAGTGGATAGCTATGTTAAAAATGTTAATACCCACACTTGTGCTAGGTCTGGCTGTCTATTAAGACACTTCTATTCACTTTTATGGTGGTCAAAATTCATAATCAATGACACTTTCTAATCCGCTCATACTACATTCAATAGAATATCAGACATTGGCAAACGAAAAGAGATCGAAGAGTAATCCATACAGTAGATATAGTTTGTAGACAGGGACAGCAACTGTCTTGACAATCCAGGCTGCAGAGATAAATAGTCACATGGAATAGAATTTGGTTAGGCCTCCTCCTCTGAAAAGCTATGACTTTCTTACTAGGTAACTAAGGGGTACCACAGAACTTCTTTTGTTGACTCTTTTCTATGAAAGGATGTTGTTTTTCTGTTGGATACGGTGCCCTGGTTAACGGACCTTATAAGTTTGATCAGACACATTCTGGCGGTGTTTTCTGCGGTTAGATTTGGTTACGTATCTTACTAAATAGAGGCTAAACGGGGCTATATACATGGGCGAGGCGTGTCATACTCGGTGTTATTACGTGTTTACAGAAGGTCCAATTTCAGCAATGTAAATATGTGACTCTGCCTCAAAAAGTAGATCTCTCCCCAAACATAACCACTTGTGGGATGGACTACTCGGCTGGAGGCCTCCTCCTCTATCCCAAGTCTATGGAAAGCGTCGCAGTTTTATCATCATATCGTAATGGAATGGTGGACAGGAAACTTAATCCATTTATATAGCAGGAGGGATTAAAGCTAAATTCACCAGTTTATTGTATTGTCCTGCAGGATATTTTTAGTTGTAGTGTTTGGTGGTGGAGTCCCTCCGCTTTGCTCTGCAGGATGTTAATAATTCAATCCTTTTTCTATTTTTTGTGTTTAAGCAGCTTTTTCCCAATAAGATTTTCTTTTTTTTGTACTCGGGCAGAATATAGTATCAGTATTGTACGTTGTGAATATATTAGTAGGATTTGTTTGGAAGTGTAGAAAAGATCTATAACGCGTCAGTCTGTGAATATGAACATAATATGTTCAAATGTAAATTCATATTACATACATTAATGATGTTTCAATGTAAATTTATGTTAAAGGTTCTCGCTATATCAGTCCAGACATATCTACCGATATACCTCAACGATATACCTCAACGATTGTTTCTCCATATTATTCTCTTGATTCCTACCTTCACTTTGTTACAACATTTTTTTTTTTTTTCGTATGACTCTCCATCCACCTGACTTTCCAAATCCCCTTCATAATGCCATTTTTTCTCCCATTACAGTAACTTATTAGAACAGAATAGCTGACTCAAAGCGATTGGCATCATATGTTCATAATATTAATTCAAGCACACGTATTCTATTTGATAAACAATTCCGTGTAAGGGGTTTAAGTTACTACACAGTCCGTTGCATTCCATACCGATGGCGGTCAATATTTCATTATAGATAAACCTTAAGCTAATTGGAGACAAAGGCACACCTGCATCTTAATAATCAGCGATACATATCAGTTGGGGGGTCAGAAGAAAAAGTGGAAATATCTTTCATGTGGAATCTTCTACTTCAATGTGATCGGCGAAACGTGGAAATCCCGTCGTTGTTTCCCACGGTATGGTGCTAAATTATTTTCATCTTTGCTTTTAATCCCCAAGGAAAATTCTGATGTAATGGAAATGAAAAAAAGGATTTCCATGGAAATAAGGAAAGCTGCTAAATCCGATCCTTCAGAGTAATCATACGCTTCGATATAGATGATATAACCTAAAAACTGTAGACAGAAGTAAAATATTTACAGCAGCCACCACTACCACACGCCCTATTGTGGGGTCAGGACAGAGTCGAAAGAGTGACCGGGTGAAGGTAGATCACGATCTAATCATCACAAAAGAAACCAACATTAGGCCCCCACGCCCACGAAAACGTGGGGGCACATAATATTTAAAGAAATCCCTTCCCAACGATTCTTTTGTGTGACTTTAAAATCTGGCTTCACAAAACACCCTTGGTTTATCCAAGATTTCGAGGAGTATCACTCAAAACGACACCCTCTTTTAAAGACCATATCAGTTTGATGTGTTAATAGACGAAGACGTTGATCATAAATTTTGTCCCAACCACGCCGCCCCGGCACAAGCGGGACGGAAGGAACGGTGCGTATTTTCCAATCAACTATATCAGTTTGAGTTTGACTGCACACAATTTGCAATTACATGGATTTTTCCTTGGACAATACTCATCTTGTTTCATATAATGTACACCGTAAAATTGACCACTTTACACGTCGGATGGACACAGGAAGGACGCCGGACAGACGCCGGACAGACACTGCTGTCATGCAAAATACTGTCGCCGCGAAACACTGCTGCCTTCCAGAGGAAGTATACCACTGGGCATGCTCGCGCGTGTGCCGGACGGGTGCCGGACCGACCTACTACAGACTTTGGACATGAAGCGGTCGGGTACTAGACGAACGCCGGGCGAACGCCGAATGGACCTCAGACGAACATCGGACGATCGCCGGACGGATGCTAAATGAAGGCCGAGGTAAAGCGAACGGCAGGGTGGTCAGAGGCGAGCGGCAAAACGTCGGCCGCCACCAGAGCCTACCGCCATCGACTTCTAACAAGCAGGGCTAAGTTCTGTTTGTAAATAACACGGCGACTGGCTGTAAACCCGGCCCCTGTTTTATTAATAAACAGCGCACAGGGGCGACCCCTACTGACAAGATTAATCGCGACGTAGAAGATATCGAAGAGGATCAGACATATTCGAGTTGCCAATGTATTTATCACATTAACTAGTACATGTACACATGTAGTGGTAATAGCATTGGGGTTATCCAAATAGGATGAATGCAGAGAGGGGGTGTGGTAGAGGGGTGAAATTATTTTGGAAATGTAGGTATTCATTAATCTAAAATATAGATAGGGATACAGAGGGGGGGTGGCATCGTCAGATTCTTCAGACATTTTGCGTGTACACATACTAAATGGATGACCTCGGTGAATACATTATGTACAGAGAAGAGAACGGGATAAGGGGGCTCCGTCCAGTCCTTCTGATGTGGGATGACTGAACAGATTTTGCGTCCATTTCACCTTAGGCCAAACTGATAGGCTATAACAATATTAACGTTAGTTTAACCATTTTTAACCCTTCAACTGACAACGTCTATCTTCGTCCAAATGCACTTTTAAGGGAAGATAATCACAAATGAATGATAATAATCCATAAAACATGGATGTATCCATATAGAGGTCATGTACATGCAGATGTCAATGTATACTCCATAGATCTGGACCGACCAAACTGGACTATTGGTAAGATGATTTAAAAGTGTCTTCCGGAAGAAGCATCACAATAGTTCCCACAAACGGCACTTCGGGTACAGCTACATTGCCTGATAGAAGGCACATCCTACAATTCACTCTCTAAGAAAACAAACGGTTTTAAGCTTGTGAATCCTTAAATCCTCCTCGAACTAGACCCTACATAATATCCTAACATTCGCTCGGATATTACTACGCGTCTAGTCCGCAGATTACCGCCGCTTGTATCTGAAACTAGTTAATATTGTGTACATGCATAGTAAGTACTATTTCAAATTTAACTTGTCCCCGAGGAAACTAAAATATATCAGATTATTCTCTATCACACTCCGAAGCTAAAATCACCCAGTGGTTTCCCTTGATCTTTGAGGGTTGATAGATGTGTCAGCGAGCCGAGGTCCTCATCAAAAGATAGAAACAGAGTCAAGGAGGTGTGAGACTGAGGAGGTTGGGCGGGAGTGTGAGGTCCCTGTCTGTACCAGACACCAATGGACTACATCCAGGGTGGCGGGTGATGAATTAACCCCGTCTTTTAACACCCTCAAACAATGACGGGGTGCCTGGAGTCCTGTGTGGGTGGTCGCCATTTCATGCGGCCATGTTCGTAATAATCGATGGTTTTCTGGACATGCGGACGCAAACCACGATGGGTTGACCCGTAGTAATGCACGAGCGTAGGACCAGGAACAATAGGTTGTGGTTTTCTGTGACACCATTCATTTTCATTGGGGAGGTCGGATTATATTCTAACGAGCAGAGGTCGGTTGTGTAGGTTGTTGAATGGATAGCATTTAGCAGTGATTTCCTGAACTGCAGACAGAGAGCGTGAAATCCTCCATTGCTCACCCTGGAGGGAAATCCTTATATATACTCTACCTCCAGACAAATATTGTCCCGCGTGAAAAAACATTAACTTGGGGTGGCATACAAAAAAACCGGTGTATTTTTATGCGATAGGCATTGGCTTGGAAAACAGTCGACGTATATTATTCCAACTTTAGCTATAAACCCGTCATGTGGGTTGGAGAAACGTGATGGGTTCATGCAGCGATAAAAAAAACGTTAACGTTGACATGAATTAGCGTACAATTACAGATAATTGTACTGACTGCTATCCCCCCTTCCAAGTTTTTTATATTTGAGACCGTTTTTATCAATAGAATACTCTTTTGAATTGAATGAAATTTCCACACTATCGAGAAGTAAATGTGCTTTGGTTAATGCACTGTATTCTAATGGTATAAATCTCCATACCTTAGAGAGCTAATAGAAGGCAGTAACCAGGCAGAGACCCCGTTGCTCATGCATTCCGTGAGCCTGCCTCGACCAGTTTCCGGCAACTGACTTAAGATGCAGTATTACTCCCACTTGTCTGTCAGAGCCAATATCCCAACGAGCCACCTTCCCTTTCTGGAAACACTTTCTAAAAGCGGGTCACAGGTAAGTGAACATGTCAGGGGCAAGAATTCTCACGGATTGTTGGAAAAACTCACATGTATTTTTCTCTTATCAGGTTTCCTTCTCCATCACACGGCGTGAAGATAGAATAAGAGTAGCTGGTGGAGTGGGAGACTAGTTAGCCTCCAGGGCGGACACAAACTGACTCTGATGGACAGGGGGATTTCTACAGGCCACATTAAAGCAAAGAGGAGTGTTGGGAAGTGCAGATGGAACTAGAAGCAGATGTCCAGGAGAGAGTGGCACTGGAAGGAGCCTTGAGGGAAGATGATGGTAATGCCATGGGAAGGTTGTCGGAGCATCTGTGGTTGCACCAGGGAGGGGGATGAATTAGCAAGGGTGGAGGTAGGGTAGTTGATTTATATAGCATGGGTAAAGCCCATGATACACAGAATCTTAGGACGGAATGAGACGCATCCATGTAGTCGTGACTAATCAGTGATTGACCAATCACCACAAGATGTAATCATCACATTTTGACACCCTGACAGTTCATATGATTGCCATTAGAATCTTCATGTATAGCGGAACCGGTTGACCAGCCAAGACCTCTGTTGTCTATAGCATACTCCTCAGATTAAACAACATATGATAAGGGCTTGTTGTAGCTCTGTAACATGGCGTTCAGAGACTTCAGTGTGGGGCAGACAAAGGGAGAGGATAGTGAGATGGGTGGTTGAAGGAGGGAGGGAGTTCGCGGGACATGGTTGATGAAGGGTCATCATTACAAGAAACAAGGGACAAAAAATGGCAATGAAAGTAGAGGGGGTGGAAATAACACACAGGCAATAATCGACAATAATCGATGGTTGGGAATAGGGACGTTTGTTTATAAGTAAAGAGATTGTAGGGAAATATACTACCGGGATATCGTTGACATGGATTATTAAACAGACCCCTGTTAAACAGTACGATTATTGTAAGAGCATAGATTTACTGCCGTTCATTTTGGTTATTCAATGTGCCCCTGAATATAAATGATTCCAGACACTCCCTATATTACTGTCATTTTATAGTCGGTTCAATAACATGCATAATATAATTGGTTCAATCGATTAGTAAGGTTGCCCTTCTTGATATGTACTCCAACGACTACAGGGACGATGTGGATCAACTGCACGATGTTTCATCCAACACTTATAGACGACTTTCAATAGATTGGTTGGTTGGTTGGTTGGTTGGTTGGTTTGATTTAACGTCCAGTTAACCATTTGAGGTTCTCACCAGACTAACTCAAGGTTCTTTTACACCACATGGGTGGTGATCAAATCTATGAAATAAATTCAGATAGAAATCTCAACCTTACACATTTACCGAGGTGAGAGTTCTTTTACTTCCCACACCACATAGATATGGTATGATAACGATTGGCCTTTGATATAGCAGTAAATCTACCACTGCTGTGAATGAAGGAGAAAAGTGGCTGCAGTGGGACTCGAACCCAGACTTTCCATAGATCTTTTGCTAGGACTGTCGTAGCAAACGATATCTTACTTGATTATAGGAGAGGCCTTGAATGACCTGTCGTGGGAGCTCAGATACTATCGCTGTCTTGTGTTATTCAACATGCTCCCGGTGCCTCCCCGGTCTCCGGCACCCGTGTGAGATGCCTGGTATACCTGACATTTTCCTCCATCTGTTCCCCGTCGACCCCACTCACGCGCCTAGTTTACCCTACACCTTGTACTTCTGCATGTGTCGTAGTTTCTCACCTACCCGTTACAACCCCGTCACGTCACTTCTGCCACACAAGAACACGTGACGTGGTCTTATCCTGTTGTGAGTTACGATAATTCCCTTACGTGTGGCCACTTTAAAGACATTTTTCATCTATCAAACAATACATTTCTGGCTTGAAAATCAATTCTTCTAATGGTTGTATAGTATATCCTGTAGTTGGTTAACAAAATGTATTTACTGGAGGATCTGTAGAAATGAATACAGATTTTAAAAAAATCTAAATAGGATGATACAATACAATGCGGTATGATTACGTTATGTTATACATATAAGTGATTAATTTGATATAGTGTTATTAGAGATATGAGAGAATTCAGAAAGAATGTTGTGCAGTGACAATCGTTATTAATTTGAGGATGATTGTTTGCACATGGAATTAGCCTATTGTCGCATTTTTAATTGCATTCTTAAATGATACAATTTTACCTTTCTCTTGCATGTATGAATTCAGTGTATCCCATAGACCCCCCCCCCCCCTCTTTCCACACACACACACTTGAATAATGGGAACCTCTTTGCCAAGTTCACTTTGTGATTAATTCTATTACAAATAGCTCATCCCTCTAAGGTGATGGCTAAAAAGCTGAGAATGTTAGAACGTGCAATGTAAAAGCATGAAGATGGATAAACAATGAACCTCCTAAAGTGTCAGGAGGTTGCACGTGTTATCAAAAGGATGGAACAGCTATATAGTCCACAAGATTTCCACCTGGCTTTCTTATTGTCAGGAGCTATGCTGGAAGTTTTACATTCATTAAAAACGTTCTCAGTATTTAGCTATATCCTTCTACTTGGAGTCGGTGCATACACACAAACAAAAATAATTCTCTGGATTGAGACTATATTTTCTATACACTATGGGCTGAATAGTTGGGTTAAGTAAGACCAGCAAATAAATTGACATAATAGATGTCAAACCTAGATATGCCCGAGTTGTGGAAGGGAACTTTTCAGATACACTTTCAGAAATGATAACCAAATATTGTACTAGTGCAATACTTCCTTTTTATACTTTTCTTACAGTCTTCTATTTGATCACACCTGCACTCATGCATCAGAAGCATGTTTGATCATATCCTGTACAGATTTGATAATCCCTATCTAGGAGTAATCACATCTTTTACAGACCTTTTCAAACCATGAATAGACTTGACCACAGTGGGACCTAACCATAATATTACCCACCTGACAATATATATTTCCTTTCTAAGATTAAGTATTGTCATAGTGTGTTTGGATCTAATCATAACTTTTACAAGCCTGATCCTCCCTGGTCTAAACTTTATCACACCTTGTAAAAGCTAAATCATACACTGTGTTGACTTAACTATACTCTCTACAGACTAGATTGCTCCCTGCATTGACTTGATTATAAATCTGTAGAGACTATGATCTCCATAGATCTGACCATACTCTGTGCAATTTCGGGGCAGGTCTATAGATGCTCAAGTCGCACCATACATCAAATATGTATCACATACCGCGTGGAAATTAAAAGGCCATGGGCGAGCATGGCCTGGAGCGACCCAGGAGCCCACCATAGCGGGGTTGAAGGCGACTCAAGTCAGAGGTTAATGCTAACCCTGACCTCGCTGCTTGCTGAGCCTTTCAGAAAACTGCATTAAGAGAGGACCTCTTTAGGGTATGCACTTTAGTCTACATAGCATTCTTAATGTGGTAGTCTGCGTTGAATACTAATGGATATATTTAATCCTTTAATGAGTTACTATAACAGACTTACTGTGAGGAGAAGTTGAGAGTAAATTTCTTGTTACATACCATTATTTTCCATGTGATATAGTGCCAGAGATCCAAGGTATAATATATAGACTCAGATGTATTCGAAGGAATACAGATTGAAAGACATTTATTCAGGTGTAGCTTGATTGCCTATATAATATGGGTTATATGGTTATGTTGTTTAAAGTCTCCCTGATGCTCATAATACATATATTTCATTATTGACAATATTGTTTCTTTGGCTTTTGGGGTGGTCAAGCTTATATATAGTTAAAAATTAGAAATATAGGGTCTTGTTTCCATTCTTGGAATCTTTTGGCTAGTATACTGCATTCGCACAGGAGGAAGATCATATTATGATAAATTGACATCATGATATGTGAACTGTAAGCACTTTGAATTATGATTCCGTGCTGTTTGTGTAGTTACCTTGAATCCAGGTATTGACATCAAGTTATAGTTGATTTGTTCACATATTGACATCAAAACCCATGTAGATATATAGGTACATATACTTTATACCAGTGCACGTTCTTTTTATATAGGTACATACCGCTGCTTCCCACACCGTATTGTGTATGGCACTCTGTGTCGTACACTGTTATACGGAACACGCTGAAACATTGGCGGAGTGTAGACTTTCACTTCGAAATGTTTCCTATGCCAATTTACAGTAAGATATCATGAATAGTGGGTCCACAATCAATATAGAAAAATACACCCTGGTCTTACATTGATCAATACTCTATAAGGTTGAAGCCTCATCTCGACTTGCTATGGTCAGGTTGTTCAATACATGTACTAGATTACTAAAGGCCTGTACACCATATATACTGTTTAATGGTGCTGTTGGGAGACCGATGTTATTTACGTTGACTATTTGCATTAAGTGCTGTGCTAATAGCTAATCTGTGGAAGTAGAGGTGATAGGAGATTGGCGTAGGTCAATAGATTAATTGCACATTGGCCTGTCCGTTTGGTGTTATTCTTCTGTGAGTGCAATGCTTAGTTCATAGATTTTCTAAAGTCATAAAGTGTCCAGAGATTCCAGTGAGGCCTAGACAAAAGTATTGGAAATTTCCAAATCCGGCTTATCTAGACTTTAATAGGAGGAATATTTAAAAAACGGAAAAAAAAGAAGAGAAATTGACATCCATGATCGTGACTAAACAAGGGTATAAGATTGATTCATCAATGTAATACTAGATGCTATCGTGATCGATTATGGCTCTGCTGTTGCATATCGTTTTGTAAGGGTGGTTAGCATAAAGCTTGAATAACGAATATACGAGGCTATCTGTGGTTTATGTTTAAATTACAACCCTTCAAGGATCTACAAACTGTAAATGAGATATTCAGAATAACGACAGCTAAACCTATCAATACAAACTGTGACTTCTACCATTACGATTGAATTCAATGCCCTATTTTCTCAGGTGAGAAAGATATTCAACATCTTGTTAAGTCTAGAGGCTTGGACTAGCTAGGTGTAGACCTTAAGAGTAAAGGAGTATGAACTCAAACACAGATGTACTAGGTACTACTATGAGTCAAGACTTGCAGATTCGTCAGATTATATACAGAGAGCAGGTGGCATGCTGTGAGAGGTTGAGCTTGCAAGCCATTGTTGTGATTGGCTGTTGACCCAACAGCCAATGAGGATTGACAATCTTGTTCTGGTCTGTCACACATGCCAGGAGGGCCGCTCATGTCACCAATAACTCAGGTGTCTTGTCCGTGAGCCCTGCCCCCAAGTGGCAGACTGGGCTTTAGAGCGAGTGATAATGAAGATAAATTTACTACATGGCTGCCTTCAGTCAAAATCAAGACAGGGAGGAGCAGCCACAAAATGGTGACTGTCTTAATGCAGTCATTTTGGTACAAATAGACACGTGCAATTTAGATGATTAATCTCTTCGCATATACTCTGACACAATTGATCACAATAGGGATATTGAGACCAGAACATTACAATCTGTCTCCCTTATGCCCTCAAATAGCTACCTATACCTGCTGTGCCTAATGGTAAATGCAGTAGATTAAATGAATAAAGAAATCCACAGCCACACTGGACTGCCAGAAATAGCACAGTATAGAAATCGTTTGATCCGATTATGATGATCTGCCTGATTATGATTACAATTATTAAGTCAACCTATACACCATTCTTATCGATGTGGTGCGAGTAGGTAGTTGCACCTCACTCATTAATTCCCCACGGTTGCTGAGCAAACTGAGGTGGTAGATGAAAACCAATCATACGTGATTCCCCTGTACACTCTATTGGCGGTTACCTTTGATAACCGTATTGATCGTACTGGATAAGCATGCGATGCCACAAGTTTCTAATTCAAGTAGGATTTAATCTGAGGGCATGTAAATCTCAGTTATGATATACTATTCAGGTCCATGCACACAATGGATATTGTTGTGATACATCATGAATGGGTTCATTCCTACCAGTTTTATTTCGAACAGATTAATTATCATTGACCTTCCTCTTCCAGCTCCCCCATTAAAAATGTTTAAACTAATACAGTATGGCCCTCCATCCCAGCAACATAAATCAGTTTTCCAATAATATTGTATTACAACAAGAGGCACAATAACTCTTTTCAATCCCACAAAAACCAAGGAGGCATTCATTATTATCGTCGAACTACTCAAGCGGAAAAAAATACTATAATTATAGTGGGGGTGGGTGACCTCCATGTTATTCTGCTTATTGGTGTCATATATATTTCAGCACACATGCCACCTGCTATTTCATACGAGCTAATGGCGGCGCTCATGCCACAAGGGTTATCTAGAGTGGGGATTACTGATATTGACCTTGAACTGCCTATCACCGGAAACCTGCCTGACGTGCCACCAGACAGCTGCGTTATGCAAGACGATATCAAGCGGGCAGACTGAAAGGCGAGAGATGCGATGATGGGGACATTATCAGGAGGAACAATGTCCTGTTATTTCTGTTATAAATATGTTTCACTGTTTTTATCTATCCTGGAGGACAGGTTAGGCTGACACATGGAAGCCTATCTACCACCATCGAACTACCTCTGCATCATGCACGTTGTCTTTTCCCGACTAGCAAGCTTACATAGCGAGATTCTGGAAGCTTTTCTAATTCAAGAATTGGGAATTGTTCGTCTGATGTGAACAAAGATATACTTTTCAATGATAAACTTTACATGATTTGAACCATTGAGAAGTTGTGACACTTCCATGTAATACTTGTATATAATGGGGTTCAATTTTCTCCACAATGATATTTAACAAATCAAACGACGGAATTAATTGTATCGTTACTTGCTCGGTATGGCAAATCCCACGAACCAAGGGTATTAGAAAATGTTACTAATGTACTGGAGTAGAGTTCAGGGACAGATTTAGCACCACCCACACAATGGACCCCGATAGGTTTATCAAGTGCATTCAGCTGTACCTGAGCTTAGATTTTCCGTCCAATTGAAAAGCCCCCCCCCCCCCGCCTCAAACATGGTTTTGTAAATCCAGGATCTGCCTTTGAAGGAACCGCTGGTTACGTAGACGTAATAGCATACAATGTTGAACACTTATTACGTGCTACCTCCCAGCTTGCGTACAATATTCCTGCACGTGCAGTTGTCTACGCATATCTTTTGAATTCGTTCATTCATGCAGACTAGGCAAACGTTCAGTGCAGATCTGAGTGGTTTAACCAGTATTCGAGTTCTAATATTCACACCTTAATTCATTTCAACCTCTATATTATGCTCATTCTATTTAAAGAGACATACAAAGAAATAAGACAAGTTTTTCTTTTGATAACGAAAGTAGTTGGTGGTTATTGCTGATAGCTTTAGAATTTCAAATTATAATAGCATGACTAGAAAAGTAGAACAGACAGACCGCTGCAACGATCTCAGATAACCGTTACCACATTGTGACAAGGCAGCCGCAGATCTAGACTGGCTTCAGTCCCTGTATCAAATGCATGGCTACCCCTACACCTACCTCACCCTTCCTTTTGGGGATTCCTGGGCCTGTCAAGCGTTAGTGGAAAGCCCACGTGATCCAAAGTAGTTTTATTTCTCAATAATGTCCATAATCAAAGACTTGAGCAGATCTACTGCAGATCGTACTCCACCAGAGCTAACACGCGCTGAGCAAGCGTTTTCTCTGGTGACAATTGAAAAACCTTTGATACCTACATGAGCTAGAGTGTTCTGCCATCATAAACGGCATGTCCGTCATCTGTCCTTTTCTTTGGAACTTCTTTTTATGGACTACGGTTTCTACAGATCAAATTTGCCTTTAAATGTGATACTGAATATCATATCCGTGATATTTCTGTATGTACATGAAGTATATGACATTTCTTCGTTCATAATTTACAATCCTTTGTCATCATGTATCAGCTACAGTTATAAAGATCAAGGTTCAGTAACAACCTGTCAACGATGTTCATGTATATGTTATATAACCAGGAGTGTGTGCCATCTTTCATCGAGAACATGTAAAAAAATAAAAGAATTAATCATATGACACTACAGAGTTGCGGATAGTTGTGGACGGTCGAGCAGGGATCTACAATGCCCACATCTGTTTACAGAAGCTGCCCAGTGGCTGGAGGTCATTTCCCGGTACTGTATTGAACAAATCCCGCGAGATCTCGCGAAAAGACGCGTGGCACGCATGCTGCGCCCCCTCGTGGGAAAACGGTCAGTCCTTTCTGCGAAATTACAATAGGGCAGGAAAGCACGGAATCCACATTCCCATATAGCAGGAGAGGGAAGGACGGAGGAGGTGGGGGCAGGGGATATAGAGAGGATGGGCAATGAGGAACACATGTCTAAGCTAATACAACGTAAACATAAATAAGGACAAAAGAAACTCAGACCTCTCAAAAAGAATAAAGCATGCTGTATACATATCAGAAACGTGGCGTGGGTTGAGCGTCGTGATGCTAGTTTTCTACTGTGCGGAATAGTTCTGACCTTTGTTTATACAGTAAATTACTGTGTGCTTTTTGCTGGCATCTGTTTGGTGGTTTACGCTCTGCCACATACAGCACCTCCCGGACACATGTCATAGGGTGGCCAACAACTGTGCCACCAGTCAATCTCAATATTATCATTACATTAGCAATGACTCCATTATGACATCTGTGTTTTTTTGGCATGGCGTAAAGGGCCGAGGAACAGTGGAGAGTGTTTCAGAGCTACCGAATGAACTAGATCCTAACTTAAATCAGTCATAGGAATATCATTTTGAAATGAGATTTTTCAGAAACTTTAGAATGTATCATGGTCGTTGGTACACTCCCAGTAATATAATTTCCATAGGTTACTGCCGACAAGGTGAATGAATGATTTCAGTTGACTTAATTTCTCCATCAGCTACCACATATTATTGATCCTGAGAGTGTGTATAGCCATTTCCATACCAATGTTGCCTCGAGGCATTCTCGAATGCAGTGCAGATGATGCCACAAGACATAATGCTCCTATTTTAGATAGAATGCTAATCCAAAGGAACAAATGGTAAATTCATCATTGATAGATGAGCATGGAGTTATGTAAAATCAACAATTAATAGGGTTGGGGTTTTCCTGTCACTGCTTCTTTTGCTGGCATATCAATCTGCCAACTATACAATTCTACACCTGCTTTTATAGGGTCAAAATATGCCAAGCAGCAGTAGGACAATGAGGTACTGTATTGATCAGATCATGGTCACCTGGGCATGCAGATAGTGAAGGGACAGTGTTAGCTGTATGCAGAAAGTCTGGAGCAAACCTCTCCCTAAACTGGGCAGCGTATGGGATCGTGTCTCAATGTCATAAACCCTTTAAGGATGGCCGCCTGCGGCAGAACTACACGCTTGGGGACAGCTTCTAGTGTCTGTGTATACTTCTAGGGGACGGGGGCATTTTCCTCTGAGTTCAGAACTCGAAGGTTCATCACGTGATATGATACGTCATATTTAATATTTTTATTTCTATTGTCTAGAATGCCATGTTATACTAGAAGCAAATGGCCTGTTTATCATTGGTAAATGAGCGTGGAATCAAATAAGATAACAAATGAAAGGTTTGGTTCATATTCAGTCTATGGGTCATTTTCTGTAACCCACTTACACCCAGTCAACTTGCCCTTTCTACAACTGCCTTTCTTGGATCCAAATATATCAAGCACCAGTGGGTCAATGAGGTATTTTCGGGGTATTTCTATCATTTGGTCTCTAGCGAATGGTCATGGTCGGCTGAGTATGCGGACAAGACACTGAGACACTGGCCCTCTGCACCTTTCCCAAAGTCACAGAGTTGGCACACAGATAGTGAAGTTTTTGCAGCACACTGAAAGTACATGTATACTCTACCAGATTTAAGGTCCAAACAGAGACTGGGACTGACTTTTGCTATATGGAATAGGATCTTATCCTAGGCAGCGTATGGGTATGTGACCCACGCTCAACAAACGTGTGGTAAGTTGTTTACCCGGGTTTATTTACAACTTAAGGTAATAAGATCTATCGTTCTATGACTAACTGGTGTGTTCATCTTTGATGTATAATCTTAGAATTCCAAAAGTATATAAGGTTAAAAGGTTTGAGTTTTATACAGCCAGTGAATCATATGCCATTAGCCACTTAGCACCCAGTCAACCAAACAGTTCTACACCTGCCATTGTAGGGTCCCAATATGTGAAACTTTAATGGGTACTAGTTTATACTTCGGGCTGTATAGTGATCGGACATGATCAACTAGGCATTCCTCAAAGACATGCTGGTTTCTGCACCTTTACCAATCCAACAGGGCTGGCCCGAAGAAAGTGAAAGGTTAGCTTGAAGAGCAAACTGAAAGTTTTCCTACTCTATGCACCATATCTGAGCATGCGCCATACTCAAAACACTTTCATAAAAGGACATTTGTGAATAGTATAAAGGACATCACCAGGCCGTGTTCATACTAAGAAAAAAATATAGACATCAGACTTAATAGTCATATATTCATGAATTTTTATTTTACTTTTCCATTTGCTACAATCCGAACAACCCGCTAGCAAGATATGGTGTACCCAAAATCCTAACTCTGGGTTTACATATATTAAACAACTAAAACTATTGGGGCTGTAGACAACAAATATTCACTATATCATAAAAAATTGAATACTAAGAAAATGTGATATACCAATTAAAACAACGGTACCTGATTTCAGATAAATAAAAACTATCCTAACTAAAACTAGTATAAATCAGCATCTGCATTGTGTCTCTCTGTTCTACTTTTTTTCATTAGGAATAACAATAAAAATGACACATATGGTTCTGGTGACGGACAGACCCCAGCATGCCCGTCTGAGGCCTGGAAAGGCAAGGTCAAAGGTTGGAGTACAGGAAGATATTACACGTTCTACCGGCTCAAGTTTGACGATGCTGTCAGGTTCATATAAACACTCAACTCTGTTTGTAATAAATCGCAATGTGGTTAACAGCTCTCAGAATAATACATGTGTATGTATAATAGTAAATACAATGGTGTTTTACATCAAAATCTTGCTGGCAGGTTGTTTACTTTGTATAAAGCGGAACAGTCCAACAAAAAAAGTCATGAATATGTAGCAGATTGCGTTGAGAATTTGCATATTTACCAGCAACCCTGAGATTTGTGGTATATTGTACAACAATATTCTGAAGTATCTAGTTGAGGGGTCTTTCGGCTTATATCATACTGCCTTCTGATGTAAAATGACGTTTTCACCTATACTAGCCTTTATGACCAATATTTGTTAATATACAAACATATGCAACCTAAATCATTTTTCCTATCCTCTTTCCTATAGATGTGAGCGATTTTCCAGTAATAAAGTCTGAACAAGCTACAATTGTTATTGATAATGTCCTACTGCTATTTGGTGGTCTAAGGCCTACATTACTTTCAGAATAGAAGTACACATTCATAAACTACAAATAGTAGCTGGAGAAATGTCTTTGTTTGTTTGTGGACACCAGCATCCCTCATCATTTCTCTTTACAAACAACAACAAAAGCCGCCTACTTATTTTGGAGCTCACATTAGAGGCGAACTTGAGGTGAGCTTTTTTCTCTAAAAACGTCGCCTTAGCAGCACATCCCACAAGATTAGAGTTACAAAGGAGCAGTCATTATGTGTGGAAAAGAGGATCATATTTCAGTACTATTATTTACGCCTTTTAAGGGTGGCTGTATACTGATGGCTTAGATTGAATTCGGTCCATAACAATGTGGCTACCGATCGCTGGCCTCGTAGTTTACTATGGCCGGGTAGAATAACCCTTTACCAGTTGTTGTCATGTCGTCTTTTTGTCTGTGTCTCGGGTTACAAATCAGAAATAGCTGAGGTCCGAGACGCTGTACAGAGACCGTACATACACTGTATGGACACTGCACGGATGCTGCAGAGACGCTCCACAGACCTCCGGCTCAGCTGTCATGAAGCAAACCGCTCATAGTCTTGCCACAACTGGTATAACACATGTGGAAAGTCATACTACGGTGTTAAGATCCACACTCTTCTAGTGCCCTCCATCCCTTAAGGCAGTATAAACTTAGACGTATTTACATGTAATATATGAACGGAAAATTAACTACATGTGCGTCCACTGTGTTACCAGGCTGTTGGGGCGTTAACAGAGTATGATGGTAATATTTCAATGAGTGGTTTTGTTTAGACGTATTTACATGTAATATATGAACGGAAAATTAACTACATGTGCGTCCACTGTGTTACCAGGCTGTTGGGGCGTTAACAGAGTATGATGGTAATATTTCAATGAGTGGTTTTGTTTGTTGTGACTGATCAGATTCCCTCTTTATTATTAGTTAATTCAGTTTGGGGAGAATACATTCATTCACTTATGAATACTTCTTGAAACGTCTTGACTATAAAGAACATGTACATATATGAGACAACCTTGTTACAGTCATTATGGACAGAGCTGTCTGTTATTCAGCACTCCAGTTTATTAAACATGAATAACTGCAGCTGTGGTTTCAAAATAATGGAAGAAATGAATCATAGTAAGCGATCTATATCAATCATGTCTCCCTCCAGGTTGGCTCCTATTTGTAGTATATGCCTGAAACCAATGTGTACAAAAATAATGACGCCAACATTTCCTTTAGAATATTCTTGTTATAAAACAATGCCTATTATAGTAGCTGATAATAACATTGCTAGAAGTAACATCGCAGGTGGTCAATATTTGTTATTTGGGGCCACTAGTCACTTTTTAAATTTCCCTGAACAATACTTAGTCTTATTTTTTTAAGGAGAATCAATAGAGCGACACAATAAGAAAAGAAAAAGAGAAAGTACTAATCTGCTTAGGGTTATATTAGATTGTATATCATCCAGATTCGAGCGCGAGATAAAAAAATTCAGCCAAGGCCAATTACCTCTTTTTACGATACCAATTTACCTTCGGTAAAGTACTTAAAAAGGAAGAACGAAAGCGCTAGAAGCATCCTGAGTTAGTAGAGAGACTCATAAATGATTGGCTTTAAATAAGTTTGATAATATCAAAGAAATAATAGAAAATCACAATCTTCCTTCGATACATTCTTGCCTTGTTAGCTCCTGTTGTTCATCGCAAACACAAAGTATAACTTATTTTTCATTCGAAACGACCTCCATTTTCCGGGAAACTGACCCATTCACCAAGCTATTCCAGTAATTCGAAAAAAATGGACTTCCTCAAACAGTGTCTAAGTTTGTAAGAGCGACAACTTCCTGGCAGTGCTTTTTTTATGCAGTACAAAATTTTACGACTATAACATTCACTCAGAGTCATGAGCGATCTTCCATATTGAAGTCACAGGAAACAATACAGAACAACACATACCACTACATGACAACACATCATGGATATATAAAAAGGGCTGAAGTCTCATGATCATTTGGTCAGGACCTCGGATAAACAATGTGGGAGTTTCCACGTAGCAAATGTTCTGCCTGTGGTAAGAGACGCCATAAAAACCTCCCCAATGTCGTGCACAGTAGATTAACACTAGAAATGTGTAAAGTGCTTCAGATAATGACAAAACGCTTTATACACTTCACATCTCTTAGCAACTGTTGCATGATATTAACATTAATTACGGGAAACAATTAAAAGAGGATGATTTGCTGTTTTATGGAACCTAAGTCATTGCCGATATGTATTTGAATTATGAGCATGCCGTGCGGTGGGGGACAGGTAAACATGGTCAGCCGGACGTGTCGTACAGATTGTGGTAACTAATGACAACAGATGGGAGTAGTGTGAGCAGTTTGAGTGCCCTGAGCAGCTCACTAGATGTATGTCAACAAACATGATCTACAAACTGCTGCACATCTGAGAGATGGCTGCCCTCTGTCCAAACATCCAGCCTTCTCCCAGGCCTTCCCACCTTCCTGCCAACTTCCCGCCCGACCTCCCCGTCACACATCCTCCCAGAACCCTGTAGTCCCCCGCCTGTCACCTAGACTGGCCCCGGCCCCAGTCCCTGCCTCTCTGTCTCTTTATCTCACCCCTGGAATAAATGCCCATAGGCTTAACATTGGGAACTCGTTCTCCATGCCCCTACCAGTATTGCAGTCCGTTCTCCATGGTCTATATCCTGTGTGTCGTCCATTATTTTAGTGTGTAAAGGGGTGAGATAAATACAGAAAGCAACTCGTTTTGGTCAAAGAAGTCATTCTCCAACTCATTTGAGTGCTATGTGATATTCACTCGGCTGTCGCCTCGTTCATATCACTCCGCATCAAACTCGTGGAGAACGACGACTTTGACCAGAACTAGTTGGTTTCTTCTTTAGTCTCTCTCTTTATCCTACCCCTCATATACATCTCCATAGACTTAATATGGTGGGCCTGTATGCCACGGTTATGCCATAAAATATTTATATGCCACTGGTGACATATGCAGCTAAAACATGTGACAGGGTAGGATAAAATCTAAACATCACTCAATTTCATATAATTGTTTACATGCCATTCATTGTCTTCCACAACAGATATCACTCAGCTCCGCTTCGCTTAAAGCGCTCCTGAACATTAGTTACCACAAGGCTGACTCCAGTTTACTAATCATATATTCGTCGAGTCAGCATGGAAGTAGGTGGCACTAAGAACCCGCTTCTAGGCACGAGGACGGCCATCTTGGAGAAGCACCTATCCAATGCTAAGCCTATGGTACCGTTTGAACGTTCATTTACAATACTATCTGATATGGGAAGTACTTCTGAGTCACTTCTCTTGATAAAATCAGTATCCCCTGACAAGTTCAGATGAAATGATAATGCGATTGCCCCAGTTTAGACCGTAGATGCGATGTCAATAAATTGTCGAAACACCTGATTTTCTTCGAATTGGGACGTTTGAATCATGCCTGGATGGTGTAAATATTCATATTTAAATGATTACATGTAGCGGTTGCACATGAGGAAGTCAATTAATTTAGTTTTTCACTATTTTTTACTCTGACAGAGCTTTGTGGTCACCAGCAAGATGGCGGACTGATCCGTTGTCGGGCAAATTTGCATAATTTGGAGGGTGTTTTAAATGGGAAGTCACCAGATGACTCGGAGAATAGAAATTGAAGAACCCAATGCAGAATAGAGTCGGTCCATCCTGTTTTACCCTTCATCAATCTTTTACTGTAATAGTACTATTTTTTTCATCTAGTAAAATGAATTGAGAAATAATGCATCTTTATCTAGCTACAGGCTATATCTAGTCAACCATATACATAAATTATAGGATAGTGTGAGTGTATGTTATGCTGACTGAAGCAATGAAGCTGAACTAACATATAAGTGCACACCGCCATATGTAGGCATACACTAACTATACACTAACTATATATTATGTATGTGTTTTGATTTATAACTGTATTAAAGAAAACATGGAAAAGTACATGCCAAAACATTAACTTCTAATTCCACTTACCCTCTACTTCTAATTAAAAAAATCACGGGTTATTCATAAAGTACACATGTACGCAGTTCGGGAAAATTTTACATGCACCCCTTTTCCAATTCCAATACAAATGCCTGCAAGACGAAATGGTGTATGCGGAGAGGGGCTCAACGTTTCAATAAGTTTTACCTACGTATGGATGGCCCTTACCAAGATGATAGGATCCGTTTACCCCATCCCCCCTCCGCCCCTCCCGCCCCGTCTCGACTGCTGGCCTATACCCGGGGCTCACCTGTGTACACCTGGCCGGGAGTGTAGCGGTCCGCCGCCGTCGTGCCGGCCACCTTGATCCGGAAGCCGTTGTCGCCGGGCGTCTTGCTGGCGTCCGTGTCTGCAGGTGCCCGGTTACACACCCCCCGGCCCCCCGTCACGGAGGCCGCGGGCGCCGGGGCCGCGGGGGCCGGCGACCCGGGGCCCTCATCCCCGGTCACGGCCGCCCCGGCCCCGGCAACAACGGCGAGTAGGCCGCACAGGACCCCGGCCACCGTGACCGCCGTACACGGCATTCTCATATGTTTTTTATATCCTCCTTGTTCTTGTCTTCTCGATCCCAAGTGACCAGTACGGACCCAGGGCTGGTGCCACTCCACTCAGACGCGTATCCCAATGATGCGCACTTGTTTGGAGAAGTTGGAGCCGTGTTGTTGTATCAGAAGCCCAGTCTTGACTCGCCTCTCCCCACACAGGGGTTGGGTTTAGCTGACTGAGCCAGCTGAAGTCCTCGAGTTGAGATGGGCGAACGTTTAGTCAGTGGTACCGATACACGTCACAAGAGGACGGTAGTAGCATTTGACTCAATAGTTCTGGTGTTTGACACTAGGTAGGGCCAGGGTAACCAATGTGCTAGACTTTCAGGGGTCATAAACCATGTGTCACTGGGCTCTATGCATCTTTATGGATACTTGGACAGTGTATTCTCGAGTTGTATTTAAATTATGGATGTGACGGTGAGCATATTTCCCAATCACACAACGTATTACCTCTGTAGTTTTATACTTCTACCTAGTTCACATGTACGTCATGCTAGGTTTACATCATAGAGGTGGAGAGAGAAGGAATGGCAACAGAGGTCTGGGGCTGACATCTATGTCTCCCCGTCGGTTGCCGGGGCGCAGCCGTCACGGCTGGGTGATTGTACTGCCAGCACTCGCATCCGCCCGATACTTATATAGTCCCACATCTCTAATATATAATTTGAAAAAAAAAGTTGGTCAGTGAGGGAGAGAGTGCTACTCACTGACGGAAGTAAAAAAAACCAAAAAAACTGCCCTCACCCCCAGACAGCGAGTGTATCTATATATACATAATAATGACTGGGTTTGCATATGAATGGCTATGATTTAAGAGTAGTCAATTTGTAGTAATATCCAAGCAATAACTCATAGCTCAATAAATGGGTCAGTGGGTGGATGGGTTGGTGGGTCTATCAGTCGTTGGGTCGGACGGTCAATCAGTGGGTCAGTGGGTCAATCAGTCAGTGGCTTGGCAGGTTGATCGGTCTGCAGGTCGATTGGTCTGCAGGTAAATCGGTCTGCAGGGTGATTGGTCTGCAGGTCGATTGGTCTGCAGGTCGATTGGTCTGCAGGTCGATCCCTCTGTGGGTTGATCGGTAGATCTATCAGTCTGTTGGTGAGTAAGTCTGTCGGTGGATCGATCAATCGGTCAGTGGGTCGATTGGTTGGTGGGTCAATTGGTTGGCAGCTGGATCGGTCAATGGGTTGTTTGGTCAACTGGTCAGTTGGTCGATCGGTCAATTATTTGGTGGGTCGATTGGTCGCTGGGTCAGTCGGCCAGTGGATCAGTTACTTGGTCAAACAGTCGGTGAGTCGATCGGTCAAGGAGTCAATCAATTGGTCGGTGGGTTGGTCGGTGAGTCAATCAGTCAGTGGGATGATCGGTCGGTGACACAATCAGTCGGTTGGTCGATCAGTCAGTCAGTCGATCCATCAGTCAGTGGGTTGGTGGGTCAATCTGTTGGTGGGTCGATCGGTCAGTGGGACGATTGGTCAGTTGGTCGATCAGTCGGTGGGTGGGTTGGTAGGTTTGTGGGTCGGACGTTTGGTGGGTTGGTTGGTGGGTCTCCTACACTTCCTTGGTTTACACCATCACCCCGACAGTTCCGACAGTGAATTTTCCTCGTTGGCGTACTCCTTCGGGACTGCCATAGTACGCCTTATGTCGTCGGGATTGGGAATCATAAGTCGACTTGGCTGTCAGGCAAAACAAAGGCCTAAGGATCTGCTGCAAAGCTGCTCCTGATATGAGGATTAACGATCTCCATATAAGTTGTAATATCAATAAACTAGTTGATCCCAGAGAGGCACATTTACTAAATACAGCATATATAAGATTGAAAAATCACAACAAGCTTCTTGTGGTAAATCACAACACCCGATTACATGAAGCGCCGGTCTTGAAAACTAGTAGTAACATCAAATTTTAAAAATAAGTATAAATTTTCGGTCGAATACAAAACAGCCATGTATTGGAATGCGCTTACCAAAGAACATAGGAGTATTATTGACAGAGACACTTTCAAGAAGCTCACGAAGCAAAGACTCAAAACGAGACTGACTGTCAACAATTAATGGCGAATCAATTGTATTGACCTGTTCCAATTGATTAACTTTCAGTTGTTTTAGCCCGAAATACCCAATGTTCCCCTGCTTTGAACTATGAATATGGAATCATGTTTCTTCCCAAAGAAGTAATCATGACTTAGATTATCCTACTAATGAAGTTGAGTTGTGGATTTCTTATTTTGGTTTGTAAATGAAGTGACAAACTGTTAAACTACGAAATTTAACTTGTGTTGGAAATTACTCTATCAGACAAAGTGGTATCTTGGCATCTGTATATTTTCACTGAAAATTAGATATTAAGTATTGACTAATTTTTATTGACAAATGGACATAGGGTATTGCTTGGATATTTTTTACTCGAGACAGCGGAAGATAGGCATTGCATTGCCAAGCTGTTCACTGCAGTATAAATAAAAACCTTTTAAAAAAAGACACAATACAATCATATATCTTACTAGATGAAATGAGTTTTTACCTTTAATGCTCTTAAATGTTCAAATTCAGCAATCCTCAGGTTGTTACTTTGGTGTTGTCATTTTGCAAATAGTAAGTTGTACATACATGGCCTGTGCAAAGCAAGTATTCTGGCCAATCAGTTGTTGCTTCAGGAGATGTCACACTGCCATCAACAAATGGCCAGGTCTGTTGAACCCTCGGAGGTGCCGATGGGAATTCACCACACCAGGGAGCTGTTTCAAAACGTGGGTTAAGGCTATGGTTTTGAAACAGCTCCCAGGTTTTCTTTTTTGTAGCTTCAAACACCATGGTGATTCCAGTGTCTAGTAACCATGCTTTCAGAGCAGGATTCTTGTCAAATGCAGCCGTTGATATGCTTTGCTTTATTTTTTCATTTTCTTTATTCTAGGGGTGCTTAATGTACTTGGTTCTGGTTTCTTGTCTATAAAGATCTCGGCTTTGTTTTAAGTTTTCATTAGATACCCAACTCATTTTTTGCACCCTGAATACTTTTCCTGGAGTAAAGGAGAACAAGGAGGATGTGGAGGGCATAAATAGGAAATGCATGTTTTCTTTTAATGTAGAGGGGTTATCCGCACTATAGCGTGGACGAAATGGGAAGGAGAGAGTCAATGTTTTCAATCAACACCTTAGATATACCATTAATGTTAAGTTGTATATATCAAAATAGAAAAAGATATCATCCAATCGTATGTTGTATTTTTGCAATGAAAAAGTTCATGGAGACACACAATGCAATAGCCAAACAGCATATGATTTCCAAGACATTATGCCGTCCACCGAGATCTTCCCTCAGCAACGTGTACTGAAATATTAGCGAGAGAATTATCGTGAGGCTTTCTGTTAGAGCTGAATTTGAGGAACCAAGCGTTTGCACTTGAGCATGAAATGCCATAGTACCTATGGCAAGAGAGGCAGCATGTGTCAGAACGAGAAAAAACACCCATGCATCTGTAAAGATCACCAGTTCTTCCAAGTATATACTTAGGAGCAAAAATGTCAGGGTATTGAAGATTTCAGTGATGAAGCATTGAACAAATGGATGCATTTCACTGAGATAGACATCTAAAACTATAGCAAACATTCCATCAGAGATTCCTCCAAGTGATGCAAGACCATATCCAGTAGCCACAATGAATCCGATTTTGAGGTGATCAAGAGTAGGTTCAGTTGTATTAAGGTAACCGATATTGGTACTGTCCTGAGTCACTTGTGAAACATTAGTTAGACAATGAGAGTGTGGTCTACCTTTATACTTAAGAAATTCGGGTATAAATCCCTGACTGAATGGTGTCCAAGGTTGGCTAACAAGAAGGATTCCTACAGAGTTCATTAAAACAATGACTCCATCCAACGCCCTAGTGGGTTTTCCCAGCCAGAACCTATTGATAATGGCGATCCCAAAAATAGAAAATAAGATGTAGATACTGGTGGCATGGGCCAATGGCAGAAATGCAACTGGGACCTGTTTCAGTAGTTTCGTGACATGTCTAGATGGCGTCTGTGACACTATACGGACAGATCACAAGACTGCAATCAATGACATGCGGAATTTCATTCTCTTCCCCTAAGAGTTTAGCCATGAAACTTTAACACGAGTAGGGGATACATATAACCTATAATCGTCCCAAATATGAAGAAGATTGGCTGCGCCGAACCTCTGATATTTGCTAGACGTTTTCCGCTGTTGCTTGCACTGTTGGTGCCACTGTTGATGTGTGTCTAGGCCTAATGTCACAGAACTAGTGAAACAGGTCCCAGATGCGAATGTTAACAGATTGTATAACATCGAGAAAATACACATGGCGACCACAGCTGGCACTTGCACCATGCTCACCCTGATAGATAGATTCTTACATAACATAAAGGGCACGATAATGAGCAGGGTCACAAAATATCTGTAAAAGCCCAACTGGAAATCAGGCACAGACCTCCCCAGCAATTGAACACAAACTGTTGAACCCCCTGTTCCAAAAATGGAGATGATACCAAGAATATATACCCAGTACGACATTATGTGTTCGGCCATGGATATAGTTCTGCCCTTAAAACTCCTTCAATTGTTCTTGTTCTTTTTGCTGTTGAGTATTCATATTTCTTCTTTATGTATCAGTAGTATACAGACTAAATCAGTCTTAAATTGATTTCCCAAGATGATCTTATAGACTTTATTTCAAATGGGCCGTCTGGAATGTCATGCGGTATTAATTTATGAGATACTTGTCAAATTCCAGCGAAATCTATACCGGTGTGCTTTAGCCTAATAAGGTTTTAGCCTTAGCTAGTAACTTCCATAGAGTTGTTCTGCTGGACAGGGTTGACTATTCATTATGGAAAACCATCCACTCTATGCCGGTTCGTCACAATGTACTCTTGGTAGTAGGATTCCTGCAAATACACAAAGGTAAAATAAGTCACACCAGGTATGTGTATAATAGATCAAACAACAATAAGAACTGAATAATCACTCACATATATTGCAGCAATTGTCAGGAAATGATAATGTTGGCTGACCCAAACCTTGTGTCATTGAGCATGGGACATCCTCAGATACGCTACTTAGTTTTTGATTAATTAAAAAAATATGATTAAAATCACCAAATTACCTGAATCAAATAACGCTTTACATGCGCTTTATATGTCTTTTTTCCCTGATAAAGTGTTTTTGTTATATGACTAACATAGAATTAAGTATCAAGTCTCAATGTTGAAGTAGTTTGAGAAAAGTGATGTTCAAAGTATTTTTGTTAATAACTGAAGATAAGACATCTTATATCGAAATAGATAAAGATAAAACAAGCACAACTAGCTTTATGATATGTAACTTTCTTTTTTCCATTTCCTATTTTTTCTAGACATATCAGCCTGTCTTCCAGCCTGTCTTCCAGCCTGTCTTCCAGCCTGTGGAATGTGGGACTAGCACTGTGCTACCAAGTATCATAAACTAATTCTATCTTTTTATTCGCACATAATCCACCTAGCAAGTAGGTTATACTAACATTCAAGTCAGGTGCTAAGGTAATAATCTCAATTAGGCAAGGCTTACAGCCTCCGGAGTAACACATCTTGTATTACATAAGTAATAGATTAAATGGTGAGGTAGATCATCCGATTTTATTGGTCTGTTTTATACTTGGGAGTGCTTAAGGTTTGGTTTCTATCACTTGAAGGATTTTTTTTCTTTTCTAAACCAATCTTTTCTTTCGTTTGAAATATGAAATAATGCATAATGTTTGGCAGAACGTTGCTAGTTATAACTATCAATGTATTCGCACTGTCCCCCTTCTCCAGGACGATAGGAAGACACCCGCAGGGGCATACATTTAATTGCTTAATTGCCCCATTATTCTGTACTTAATCTTGTCATAGTTTTGATTTATGTGAGACAGCTTAGCACTTGGATAAGATAGGATTCGGTAGATCAAGTAGAGCTATGTGTAGCTGCCTCTTGATACATTTTGAGACAACTACACAGCATGAAAATGCCAGTTTATGTATGTTTACTTTCCAGGTAAATATGTGTCCTTGGGTGTAGATAATTTTGTCCTACTTGGCTTCATGTATATGCTTCTTCTGTAAACATGTTAATCCCACTTGTTTTGTTTAATATACAAACACTATGTAATTGTATCTGTATGGAATGATTACCGACTTTTAGATTGGTGTACCCCCAAGAAATATAGCCTCCTTATGGAGTAATTGCAACATCTATGTTCTCGTCCCGGCGCTCTTTAAATCACGTGCTCAGCCCGGGACGAAAACATCAGCCCGGGACGAAAACATCACCCTCAGTACATAAAATTACTGCACCCGCAGCAGCGGTATGTAACTATAGAGTGTTGGGAAATGGGTTTATAAGAATACATATTTCCTCCCATGTCTGTCTCCGATTTAATGACCCTGGTTCGTTACTTGACTGCGAACACTGGTAGGTGATCACTTAACAATGCTGATAACACCCCGCAATTGTTAACTCAGTACAATTGGTTATTATGTTCTCAATAGAACTACCTTGAATATCACAGGATAAGTGCATTGGTTGATGGGTCTTTTGCAATTCATGTCGAGACATGATTCATCAAACGTATCTACAGATGGGTTCTTTTCGTCCAGGAAGTTAGGTTGTAGTCCTTTAAGTAACCAGATTTTGTAATTCTGATATTTAGAAAGTTGGGTTGTTGTTGTTTTTTGTTAGAGCATAGACAGTTCTTTCCTGCGAAAGATCTTCCACTGCTAGCGCAGTATCGCAGCAGTAATTGTACATCTAGATAATTTTTCAGACTTCATATTTACAAAGTAGATCGGTCGTTCCTAGAAGTAGACAGTTTCAACAATTTATGCATCAGATGATAATAATAGAAAAGAATAAAGAGGAATAATAATGAGATGAAATGAAGAAGATAGTCGATTGCATACTTGATAGATCTTACAGTTCATAAGTAAAATACATCACTTTGACTAGCCTTTAAAGGAGCGGTTGGTTTCACTTTGTTGAAATACTGCATCTAATTGATTCTATAATTTCTTACCTTGATATTGAGGAGACCGAAAGAAGTGATTACAGTTTATCTTAGGTTCCTTAAACCTCACTTTGTTTGCACTTCATGCACGTCTGTCACGTGTATCCAACAAACAGACATTTTTTGACATTTTATAGAATAAGTTCAACAACTGAACATTTCTGCGAACATCAAGAAAGTCCCCCTTACAGACATTATGTAGTTCTGCAATACTTTGATATCTGAGGTATTTTGCCTGAACAATTCTGAGCGCGCGGTTTTGTAGCCGCTGTAAACTATTAATACTTTCTTGTGTACTACTGTAGGGGTCAGGGCAGTCGAGCAGCGTTGTTTCACTTTAGCACAAGGTGGCGCGAGTGCCGATCCCTGCTGTGCGGTATGGCCGGTGGACCCACGGTATGCAAATACTACGGGTTTGCCCGCATTATGTAACTCAGCCACTATATAAGGCTGAGTCCACAGCGGGTTGACAGGACTTCTCACGGTGCTTCTTTACGGAGTGAACGTCTGAAGCCTCACGTGTTGGTTAGGTTGTGTTGTAACGCCTTTCAACGTTGAAGAGACCAGTATCTCTTCCCGCGCTAGTTTGTGCCCTGTAGCACTAACATATTGTAAAGTATATCTGCAATAAAGAACGGTTAACTGAAACAGTCCGGAGTCTGGTTTTGTCTTTGTGGTTAAGCGGTAGTTGGTAGATCTAGTGTCTCCCCTTTCCAGTGAGTAAAGCCGAACCCACCTGTACTAGTACGGGGTACAGGGTAGCGACTAAAGTCTCGGAACCTCTAGTCGGCTGTTGATCGCGGAAAGTGGCAGTACACTTTCAACGACTAGAGGGAACTCTACATTGGTGCCATGACCAGGATCTTTGGCTGCTTGCACAGTCAAAGATCACTGAAGTAGAGGTATGGCGGATAAACTGGGTGTAAAAACCCGGTCGAAGATCGCCACGCAGAGTCCTGCCGCAGAAGGCGCAGCCGGCCCGGAGAAGACACAAGATGTCCATACTCCGCAGGAAGCTGTCAGTCAACTGCGGAGGAAGGCTGCGAAGAACGTCGCTGAGGAACTAAGCTCAACCGTGTTCCACATGGGGACGCCCAGAGCGGACTCCATGGAGGACAGGGACCTGGACGGGGTAAGCCGAATAGGCGACTCCGAGGAGGGCCCTGAACGTGGGGAAGAAGAATCCCCAGTAACCCGGCCTAAGACCGATTCTCAGATCAATCATGAAGCCGAGCAACTTCATGCGAAGCAGCGTCTACTCGAAGAGCAGCAGGCCGCTAAGTTGATGTTGCAAGATGTGTATTCTCGGGCCAAACACGCCGCTGAGTCTCTGGCGTGCAGAAAGAACAGCTTGCGTTGGTCGAGGATCAAGAAAAGGCAGTGTTGGAACGCACCCAGTGCGCAGAGGCAGACTATGCTTTAAAGTATAGGACTCCTCCGCCAGGCTGGCAGAGCGTAACTAAGGACCACGTATACTCCCCACAAAGGAATGTCACGGGTCCTCAGATATATACGCCGCCACGTATAGACCGGAGACCTCCAACGGTGAACTTTGCTTCCCCGATGAATTCTCTAAGGAACTCTACGCACGCTAGTGATAGGGAAGTACCGTCTAGTTCCGCAATAGCAGAATTAGGACTAAACCCTGTGCTTGCGGAGAGTAATGCAGATCAGGTGTTCAATCGATCTCTGGCGCAAGCTAGAGATGTCCCGATTGTGAGACCGGCAGAAACGGCCAGACGCAACGCCATCGTTCCGAAGCCTTTTGGTAAAGGAATGGTGTGGGAGCACTGGTTTGCCGGGTTCTGTGAGGATGTCCAGTGCAATGGGTGGAGTACTACCGACGTACTGCCGTACCTCATGAGAGCGTTGCGCGATGGACCCGGAGAGGCTGCTTTACGCACCTACCGGCGTTCAGCTACGCATGGATGGGATGCCCTTGTGGAAGTGGCGTCTTATTACTGTGGGCAGCTAGTAACGTTGAACCCCCGTTCGACTTTCCTAAGTCGGGTGCAGGGTAAGGATGAGTCCACCCGTGCTTATGGGCTAGCCCTTCAGCAACTGCTGATGGAAGTCTACCCTGGTACTAGACTGGACTCGCCGGCACTGCATGAGGATCTACAAACTCAGTTTGTGAAAGGTCTCAGAGACGAGGACATCCGAATGGAGATGGTCTCGAAATGGGAACCTGGGATGAGCCTCATACAGGTGCTAAGAATAGTGGATGCCTATGAACAAAGGTGTGCCCTGTTCGGATAGTATGGCAAGCCTGTGGGTAAAACCCGGGTAGCTATGCTGACCCCATCCTGGGAACAGGATGAGTTGGCGACAGATGAAACCAGCAACCCCGAGGTGGAGGATGTACTCTCCGCAGTGCGGTCAATGGTACTCAGATGTTGTGGCTTCCGCGGTAGGGGCCGTGGCCGGTTGAATCCAGGGAGACCCAGAAATGGGAATCCTCAGATGAAAGAACAGGCTGCGGGGAAAGGTTCCAAGGAATCTCCTACTGTGGCTGAAATGTTACTGCAGATCAACGAACGATTATCACAGTTGGAGAAAAACCAATTGGATACTCGGCGTTGTTGGCAGTGTGGAAAATCTGGGCACATTTCCCCGGAATGTCCCCAGAAGTTGGCTGCTGTGGAGTCTACAGACGGCCCGCTAGCTTTACCCTCCCCATATGAGGATCCGGTAAACTAGAAAGGGCTGCAGTAGGTGGCGAAACAGAAGCCCAAGCAACTGTACGCCAGAGTACGCAAACCGTGGAACCTGCAAACAAGTGAAATATTGTTCGGACCAGAGAGGAAGAGATCTCGGCTCAGATTGCTACAATTTGTTCTCGGTATCTATCTCCGAAACACCCCTGTCTACAATGGCTACGCCAACGTGGATGGGACCTCGGCACCCTCGATGGTATTTCCCGGTTCATTCAGCAGCCTTCTCCCTTAGGAGGGAGACGGTGGTATGTACCTGTAAGAATTCAAGGGATGAAAGTAGATCTGTTGGTTGATACCGGAGCAAGTCGTTCTGTGTTAAATCACAATCTATATAAAACTTTTGAGTTTGATCCGGAATGTAAAGTTTCGGAAGCAAGTGCACAGGCTGCTAATGGTACTCCGTTAAAATGTTATGGTAAGGTGATTATTCCGATCTCAGTAGGTAACACTGAATTAGTGTAGAGTCCCATACTCAGTGATATCGAGGAGAATGGAATAATAGGTATAGACTTCCAGGCGCTGTATGGAGTGTCATTGGGCCTTCAGCAAGGCGTACTCCGGATTAAACACCTGGAACAACTGGAATTAGAATGCTCCTGTAGACAGATATCTTCAGTGGTCTCTGTCAAGCAGGATGTGAGCATAGCCCCTCAGCAGATGGTAAATGTGCTAATAGCTGGGGAAGGTGACTTGCCGTTGGCAGATGCGATGTTTGAGCCTGATCCAATGTTGTTCCCTGACAAAGGACTGCAGGCTTGGGATACCCTTGAGGGTAGTGCTCGGATCGGATCCATACCCGTTAGTAATCATACGACGGGGAGGATAGCGTTGAAGAAAGGCGACATTGTCGGCCACGTAATATTGGCTAACATGGTAGATACAGTGGAGGTTTGTCCTCTAGGTATTGCGCCTACCAACGACACCCGAGAGAGGTAAAGATTGGATGTGTGAACGCAAACTCAGAAAGTGATCCCGGGTCTGCAGTTCTACATGAGACCCTAGAAACTCTAATCACTGCTGCGGACGCCTTAACAGGTGCAGAACAGAGTGAACTAAGGAGTATGCTAGGAAGGTGGAGTAAGATCTTTGCACAACCAGGAGACCCATTGGGTAGAACTGATCGCGCGGAGCACCACATAGATACAGAGGGAAACATTCCATTTAGACTACCCTATCGAAGGCTACCGCCCATCAAGCGGGAAGTTTTGGAAGAGGAGTTACGGAATATGCTTTCCCAAGAAGTAATCGTGCCCAGTGAAAGCCCTTGGGCCAGCCCTGTGGTTATGGTTACGAAGAAGGATGGTACTTGCCAGTTCTGTATTGACTACAGAAAACTGAATGGTATCACCCGGAAGAATGAGGATCAGCCGAAAACGGCCTTCACTACCCATGAAGGGCTGTATGAATTTACAGTAATGCCTTTTGGCATATGCAACGCCCCCGCAACGTTTGAATCCATGATGGATCAGATGTTGAGAGGATTGCAATGGAAGAAATGTTTGGTTTATTTAGACGACATTATTGTTTTCGGGAACACAGTGAAGCAATGTCTAGATAACCTCGGTGAGGTATTTGAACGAATAGAGTCTTACGGCTTGAAACTCAAACCTCAGAAGTGTCGATTGTTTAAACGCTCAGTGGAGTACTTAGGTAGGATAGTCGCGGGTGATGGTATCCGCGCTGACTCATCTAAGTTGGACGTAGTGGCCAAATGGCCTCTACCCCGGAATATAAAAGAAGTGAGATCTTTCCTTGGATTCTGTTCATATTATCGTGACTTTATCCCAGGTTTTTCTGAAACTGCCCAGCATTACAGCAATATGTAGTCCTAGATAAAGCCGGAAAGTCAAAGGAGATCCTATGGAACCCTGCGGCTGAAGACGCTTTTTCGGGACTAAAAAGAAAGTTTGAAGAAACTCCAGTCCTCCATTACCCATTGCCCCAAGGTCGGTTTATCATTGATACTGACGCGAGCAATGATAGTATTGGAGCGGCACTGTCGCAGATACAGAATGGGGTTGAAGTTCCAATAGCTTTTGCGAGCAACAGCTTGAATAAGGCATAACAGCACTATTGTACCACAAAGAGGGAACTCCTCGCCATGGTAGTATACGTAAGGAAATATCGACACTTCCTCTAAGGTGGAGATCTCACTTTACGTACGGATCATTCCTCGTTGAAATGGCTCTTTAATTTCAAAGACGCCGAAGGGATGATCGGAAGATGGTTGGCGGCTCTGTCCGAGTTCGGACTTAAGAACTGCCAGATAGAGCACAGGCCCGGTAAGTCACACATAAACGTGGATAGTCTCTTGCGGAGACCATTGCGTAAGTGTGGACGACCCGACTGTGTAGACTGTGGGGAACATGATGCTATCTTGGCTGCACTGCACCAGATGGGTAATCCTGATCCCGCGTTTTAGCAGTGGACGCTGGAGCAGATCAGTGAAGCTCAACAGAGTGATCCGGAGATGTCCCGGTTGATTAAACTGGTAAAGAATGGCCTCCACAGACCAAGAGGATCAGAGCTCTCGATTGAAAACTGGGAGTTCCAGACACTCTGTAGTCAGTGGACAGAGTTAACTGTGAGGGATAATGTGTTATATAGGGTGAGAACCACTGTTTGTCTAGTACGGAAACACTTACAGCTGGTTGTATCCATCTCACTACGTCCTGGGCTTTTGACTCTGTGCCATGAGCATAGAAGTTCGGCACATTTCGGGAAAAAGAGGACTGCCGCTAAAATAAAGCGACACTACTAATGGCCCAGAATGAGCGCAGACATACAGCGATGGGTTCTAGAATGCTCAATCTGTTGTAGGGATAAGCCCGGGGAAGGTCTAGGGAAGATGCCATTACAACAGGAGTTATTCAGAGTCCGGTTTGCACGCATTGCTCTCGATATCATCTCTGGTATCGATGAGTCCAATGACGGCAACACGTGTATGATGGTGATGATTGATTACTACACAAAATCTGTAGCTCCGAGTATTTTACATTCTGATCAGGGACGAGAATTCAAATCTCAGATCTGGCAGGGAATGTGTAGAGTACTGGAGATAAAGAAAACACGCACCAACCCGTACCGCCCACAGTCAGATGGGATGGTAGAGCGGTTCAATAGAACGTTGATCAGTGTTTACGCACTATGGTCAATGAGAGCCGCAGTAATTGGGATGAGCTAGCACCATACATAGCGCACGCTTACAATGGGACTATTCATTCTAGTACGGGGTGTTCACCTAATCTACTTGTCTTCGGAGAAGAGATTGTGATGCCTGCAGACATAGTATATGGGGTACCCGGGATATCCGCAGAGATACCTTGCCCCATTGGTTTCATGGAAAAACTTCGGGAACGTTTTGTGGAGGCTTACTACCGAGCAAGGCGAGGCCTAGAGAAATCGGCGGAGTGGCAGCGGTCTGGACATGATGTCAGACTAAAGCCGGGAAAGTTCCAGGTTGGAGATAGAGTAATACGATATCACACACCGTTGGTGAACGTAAAACTTGCCCCAAACTGGGATGGCCCATTTGTCATAGTTGAAGTGCTGTCAGATATGATGGTAGTCATCGAAGACGAATGGACACGGAAGCGTTATAAGTCGCATGTTGCTCGCTTGCGAGCATGCCACTGTACGCGTGAAAGAGCTGGCTCTGATAGCGCGGAGTCTCAGCCCCGGCAGGTACTGCTTTCAGCGAAACCCGCTCGTAGGGCAGGGAAGTCCCGAGTCAAAGCCGGTAAGAGTTGTAAGGGCCTTCCGCCAACACGGCGGAAGCCAGGTTGTCCGCGTAAGGTGAAGATACCCCCGTCTGACTTGAAAGAGAAAGATTGGGAGGATTGGAAGCCCGAGGCGGAAGACTACAAAGGCCCCACTGATCGTTCTATGTACATGAGACATGGAAGATCAGTGAAAAAGAAAACAGAATTGGAATACAATTCCACCAACCGCCGTAGCGCACGAATACGAGGCAAGGGTGCGGTCGACTACAAGGAGTAGTGGTGCAGAATTGTTGTCAGAATACACAACGAGAAGCACCACTGACCAAACCTGCATATCCTAGGGTTGATTGATCGAACGCGATGACGGTTGAAACTTGATAAAAGACGGGCTTATGGCGGCAACCCCGACTTTGCTCGAAAGGAATCCCTGTAGAGGGCCCGCCAGAGGTTGCGTTATTTGCCATAACGTTCTAAATTGATGGTTTTTAATCTCTCTCTCATCAATCTATACCTTCTTGAGATATGTAATGGTGGTCAGATGGAATTGGAAACCCCCACGGGTACAGACTCACCTTGGCGCAGTGAAGCGTGGCCGGTCTTCGACCCGCTGGGAGAGTGTCACAGAGCGAATCAGATGGTGCGTAACGGCGTCTTTGATGATTTCGCGGTTGAGGGGCGTGGAGTCACTCGGATGTTGAACGTCTCAACACCTCTCATTGGTCGAGGACATGACCTCTTTTGATTGGGGTCAACTGGCCATATATAAGGCCTTGTTTTCGATGATCAGATCACTCTGGCCAAGTGGCGTTTTTGTGACGCCCCAGGAGTGCGGTGCTGCGTCAGCCTGGCTGAGCAGTGCGGAGAGGAGCGGACCCTTCCCACGGGGGACGAGGCCGCCCCGCAGGACTCAGCCCAGGCCAAGAGCCCTGCCAGTGTCTGTCGGCCTGGGCAGCGGTGATTCCCTCGGGGATTGCCACAGTGTTGACTCGGGTGTTCTGGATTCCGGTCCAGACGACACCCAGTCTTCACCGCGCGGAGAGTCCGGCCCTTCCACCTCGGTGGCAGAGGCTGGACCCGGTTCGCCTAAGACATCAGCTCCGGCTGAAAGCTCTGGGCGGGTTGCTTCTGCGAAAGGGGGAAAGGTAGATCTTTCCCATGTGAAGAGCTCTGGTTACAGGCAAAAGTCAGCTTTGGCTACTACTGCTAAGCCCAAAGCTTCTCGTCTTCCGAAACCGGTGTTTACACCGCAGAGAGGGGCGGGAAAGAAGACTTCAGTTGGGGGAACCCCGCGAGTGGAGTTAACTCCCGTTGGCCGTGGCCACGGAAAGTTGATCCATAACCCGGATCCTCCTGCTCCCGGTGGCGCAGTTGATCAGTGGGATCGCTGGTCGCGGGAACTGAAGAACATCTCAGACCCAGACATGCGTAACATGGCCATGAAGGGTCTGATAGATCGATGGGTTGCTAGTCAGGGCCCGGAGAGTGTTGCGCCAGTGGTTTCCCCCTCGAGGGTTGATGCCCCGGTAGTCGCACCTCCCGCCCTGGTTACTTACCCTGTTATGCCCGGCGTGACGGAGACTGCTATGGAGGTTGATAAAACCCCTGGCAAGTCCACCACGGAGTCAGTGGAGCCGGCTACTTCCTCAGAAGCAGCAGAGGCCGCTGAAGCCGGCTGCAAAGCCGGCAAAACCTACTTCCATGGAGGACACACAGGCTGAAAAGCCTGTGAGTAGCTCCTCTAACCGACGGGGGAGACGCAAGACTCGCGCGGCCAGGGAAGCTGCTGCGGCGAAAGCTGTAGCAGAACAAGTGGCCCGTGATGAGCGCTCTTGCTCCAGTTCTACCTCCCGCAAGGGAGGGAAAGGAAAGGGAAAAGGAGTAGGTAAGTCCAGCGCAGGGACGACCGCAGCTAAGGGTAAGTGGTCTTCGGATCCTAAACCTAGCAGCAGCGGAGTGGCGAAGGGGGCCAGGTCTTCGGGCTCGGACCCGCGGACAAGAATCAGACGACCCGTCTGGTTCCGCTGTGGTGGATAACTGTGGTCAGGTCGGAGACTGGGGCGAGATCATGGATCTTGATGATGCAAAGCGTCTTGCCCATGTATTTGACGCTGATAGTGAGCCCGGTGATTTCGTTGCCGGGGCTAAGCGCGCCCAGAAGCGCAAGGTAGCTCGCAAGCTGCCTAGCATTCTGGTAGGGTGTAAGGCTAAGTGTCTGGAGGACCTCCGAGTCAAAGACCGCCATTGGCTACCGGAACCGGTAGGGGAAGATGGTGTGTCAGACGACGAGGAGTGGTTACAGGATGAAGGCTCCGCGAACACGTGGTACATCACCCGTGTGGACAGAGTTAAGAGTGCCTCTAACCAGAAGCACGCTATCCTCCAGAAAGAGAAGTTGAACTTTGCCTTGCGGCAGTTCACTGCCAATGGGCATTGTGTCTTCCAGTGTTGCCAAGGTGAGGATGTGAAAACATCGCCCATCTACGCCACTAGAAGGCTGTACGCGTGGGATCTCGTACAGATGCATTTGGCTGAGTTTCCTTGGTACCGCTGTAACGCGGGCAGGTGCTCAGCTGACTCGGGTTCGTCACACCGATCTTGGATGATTCGTCACATATTGGACGAGCATGGGATTGGTGCAGTTTGGGGTAGGGAAAGGACCATGCGGCTTTTCAATAAGTTCTTAGGGTTGGCTTCTGAGGCCCGAACTAAGGGTGTCGAACCGAAACATAAGGTTTCAGATGGGAAGTACACCGTGTCTTGGAAGAAGAATCGTAACTTCGGTGCGACTCTGCGGATAAGCTCGGCGGACTGGGACCGCATGAAGCACATGCGTGAAACTGCGAGTGGTAGCAGCGTGAAGCGGGACCGGAGTATCGACTCTGCGAACCGTAGACCGGCTGCTAAGAAGACCAAGAGCCCGTCTAAGTCAAGTGACTCAGACGACGACTTGAGGTTGAGCCGGTCAGGGCGAAGCCAGACGCCGGGCTCTGTAACTTTGGGGGATGTTCTGCGTTCCTTGAAGACGGGCCAAGCTAAGGAAAAGCCTGGCCAGAAGGGGTCGAGCGCGCCTAAGGGGGAGAAATCCTCTGAGGGTTCTGCAACGACAGCGGTCTCATCTGACGCTCCGGCGTCGACAAGCACTGCTGGTGCCTGCCCAAAAGAGACGAACGTGGTCCCCAAGCCTGACGAGGAAAGAGGCGCGGTAGGTGGTGCAGAAGAGGAGTTCCCTTCTCTGCCCCCACCCCAGCGCCCTGCTCCTAAGGTAGCGTCCCAGCCTAAACCTTCCCACGCGGAAGAAGTAAAGCCTGGATGCCATGGGGAACAGATCGATGTGTACTCCGGCGATCAAAAGCTGACACTGGCTAGCGTAGCTAAGACAGATTGGTGCCCGTATCACATGCAGACCTACTTGAAGCGAGTAGATGATCAGTCGATCATCAACGCTAACAAGTTTAGGATAGCTCAGATGCGGGTAGCGGAGTATGAGTGCGTCATCGCTCAACAGTGCATATATGTCTTTTTGTAAGTGCCATTGGAAAACATGGCTGCAAAGCTAGCGGCGGTGGAGGCGCGGTTGGCGCGTTCGGAGCTCGCCCTTCAAGACTATGACTATAAGTGTCGTACGATGATGGGTGTGAGTATGTTCGACGTTGAACCGTCTAACATCGCGGGTGCGGAAGCCTCGTGGTTGTTACATCAACGTCGAAGGGGGCGGTATCTTGACTTCGTGGATACCCCAACCCTGACAATGCAGCAAGCTGGCGCATTGTTGGATTGGGGTCCGGAGAGGGATTACGCCCTGGATGGACAGTCACCCCAGGCTTCGGCTATGGAGACTGCTCTATGTAACCGTCCTCAGAGTACCCCTGGTGGAAGTTCCTCGGAATCTCCGCAGGTTTCTCTGAGGCAGCCGCCATCAGTGACCCGCACTACGACGAGACCAGCTTACGTGGCACCACGTCAGCAGCAGGTCCCGTTCGGTGTGGAGCTCGAGGATATTGGTAGAGTGTTCAACCCGTTGCCGTTTACTTCAGCGGTGACGTGGGACTCTCCCGGTAACGCTGCCGACATCAGCACGGCTGACTTGAACGCGGTGATGGCTAGGTTCAGGGTCACAGACCCACTGAGCCCACCACCGAACATTGGTCAGCAAGCTGCCGCGACGAGGCCCGCTACCCCGTCAACTACAGTCACACCTCCAGCTGAGGACTCCGCCGAGGAACAACCTGCTTGTTCCGGCGAGAGGCCAGCTGGCTGAGGGTCTGTAGTTAGGCAGTACCAGTCCATCCGGCATTGAATCTAGAGAACCCACGGAGGTTCCCCAGTATCACTGTGAGATGGGAAGAGGTAGGACACTTCCTGCCGCAGTGGATGGCTAGACACATTCAACCCTAGTTGTTTGTGCCTGTCCGTCCGTCGGCTTCTCAGATATTAACTCCCGTAGCTCTTATCTGGGGATCACCCACACCTAAATTCAGTTTTGGGTGGAGAGGGTGACTGGTTTGGTCCCCCATATAAGTGGTGCTTCGATCAGAGGCCCCGTGGTCGCTGGGAGGGGTAGTACAGGGGGATCAAAATAGAAAAGCGATCTCGGGTTGGGCCGCGGAGAATCACCCCCGGGTGAATTTTTGCTACACAACTTGGGTTTCAGAAGGCTGAAGGGTCTCTCAATGGTAGCCCCGTAGTAGGGCCCCATTATGAAACACTCCGGCCTGCGGTGCTTTCCGCGAGTTGGACTCCGGTCTAACTCCGCGGAGAGTGTAGATACTGTGTGGGGGGCTGAGACCCGGCTTCGGCAAGCGGTTTTGGTTCCCTGTAGGGTGGTTGGCGCTGGACTCGCTTGGTCTTTTGCCGGTGAGGGAATTGTCAATCACTGTATGGATGGGGGTTGGGGCCTTCAGTGGTTCCTGCAACTCCTATCCATGAGAGACGGATATAGCGTGCCATGCCATAAGGACGCTGATACCAACTTTTACGGAGATGGGAACTCCTTCACGGGGAGAAAAAGAACGTTCTATCTTTTTCTTTCTCCTTTATACACACCTACTTCTCTTTACTTCATCAGAAGATCTACCCGCAGGACCAGCCATTCTGATGTTATCAAGGTGGGGGGGGTTCGCGGAATTGCTCCCCCTAACTACGCTGGAGCTGTGCTAGGAAGACAGTTGGAAGCCTGGCGCCCGGAAGCAGGGGGCTGGATCGAGTAGGTCCCCACGCTGATGGCTCTGCCAGGCTCGACACTAATACTTCGTTTTCCCTGTCTTACAACTCCGGAACAGTGGGAGGCGGAGTGCTCACTGGTCTGGGCTGACCCCTTGTAGGTCCGAACCGGTGAGTCCTCGCCGCCTGATACTCAAGGAAGCCAGGGAGAAGCCAACTACATCGGCGAGACGGGTGATATTGTTACATTATTGAGGTTTATTACCAAGGTGGTAGCGAGGCTACTCCGTTTCATATACTGTATCACCCTTATGTCTTCCTTTTTCAGCATTTGAAATATGTATTTTTACTTTCCCATCTCAATTTTATCATACATTGGTATCAGTAAAAAGATTCTTTGTGAACGTTGAATGGTTAGGCACTTATTCAGAACTGCTCGACTTAGTTGTAAAACTTTTTCGGAAAGTCCCCTTCGCAACACAATGGTTGCCGGATCCCCCCCCCCCCCTGTAAAAGCTGGGAGGGGTAATGTAGGGGTCAGGGCAGTCGAGCAGCGTTGTTTCACTTTAGAACTAGGTGGCGCGAGTGCCGATCCCTGCTGTGCGGTATGGCCGGTGGACCCGCGGTATGCAAATACTACGGGTTCGCCCACATTACGTAACTCAACCACTAAGGCTGAGTCCACAGCGGGTTGACAGGACTTCTCGCGGTGCCTCTTTACGGAGTGAACGTCTGAAGCCTCACGTGTTGGTTAGGGTGTGTTGTAACGCCTTTCAACGTTGAAGAGACCAGTATCTCTTCCCGCGCTAGTTAGTGCCCTGTAGCACTAACATATTGTAAAGTATATCCACAATAAAGAACGGTTAACTGAAACAGTCCGGAGTCTGGGTTATTCTTTGTTCAGACACATGCCACACCACCTTTGTCTTATCATTATTAATGGTCATCCCATTGGTCTCACACCACTGGGTTACAACGTTAATACATGTTTGCAGATCTTCAACAGCTTCCATTGGATTACAGTTTTCTCAATATATTACGAGATCATCGGCGTATTGCATGTGTTTCCCTCTACATATATTCAGACACATATCATTAACAAATATATTGAACAACAATGGGCCGATAGCACTACCTTGCGGTACACCAAATTTAACTACTCGCAAATTAGACATACAATCATTGACAAAGACTTTCTGTTTCCTAGCGTGTAAGTAATTCCTAATCCATTCTACGAAATTGGGTGGCAAGTTAATTTTGCTATATAATTTGGCGATTAATAAGTCATGAGGAACGGCATCAAATGCTTTACGTAGATTGAAATAACAGCTAGCGATAACATTCCTGTTATTTCTTCCTTTGAAAAAATCATCAGCAGCATCAGTGGTACCCATGTTTTGCTGAAAACCATACTGACTTCTAACAAGAACGTTGTTATCCGTAAGAAAATCATTAATATACATCAACTTCTCCAATATTTTTGCAGGACTTGGTAATAGTGTTATAGGCCCCCAGTTACTAATTTTGTGTTTGTCACCACCTTTAGGGATAGGCACTATAGTACCAATTTTCCAGTCATCTGGGATAATACACAGATCTAGGAACACCGATATAATATATATAAGTGAATTCTTTCAATAATATCAACATCACATCTTTAATAACTTCACCTGAAATATTCTCTAACCCAGAACTCTTTTTCGTGCTTATTTCCATAACATATTTGAGTACATCATCCTGATCAATTTTCATAATTTTCATACCAGTAGGGTTATCCAAATTTTCTAATTGCTCCAGTAGGGGATAAAAAGCGTTGGTATCCTGACGGTGAAACAATTGAGAACCTTTTTCCAAGAAATAGTTATTGATGTATTGTGCTGTCTCATCTGGTGGAACGTTTTCACACGTATCTTCATCTATTGGTCCACAGTCAACCTTAGAATCTGTACCATGTAACAATTCATTAGTAAGCCTTCAGAAATCCTGCGGTTTGTTTCTAACTGTATCTAGCTGCTGTTAACAAAAGACTTCTTTAGCTTCCCTAAGACTACGTCGTCTTTCATTATTTAGCAATCTAGCTTTACTAAGAACTTTTTTATCATTAGAGATTAGAAATTCTTCAATTAATTTAAGCCTTCTTTCTATTTTATAATCAGACACCCACGGGTCCTTACGCCATACAAATGACATTGCACGAATTGGACAACTCTTGTCTAAGTACTCATTGACACTGTCAAGAACAAACTTTCATAAGACATTTGGATCCTTCTCAGCGAGAAAAAGGCCCAGTCCTTATTGTTAAAGTGATTGACTAATGCTTCCTTACTGTAGCTCTTATATGACCTTCCTTTAAATTCAATGCCACTACGGTTTTCTTTGTCTTTATTTTTTATAGCATGTGTGGGTAAATGGTCAAAGATGAGATCTCCCTTTACACCGGACTTCTTAACATACAAACAATTTGTGAACATAAGATCCAGAATGGTACCGGATTCCTCCCTAGTTGTTTTAGCTATTAGTTGTTTTAGCTCAAAAAGTGTTAGATTCTCATGATATGCTCCAAGGCATTTTTATTTTTGCTACGTGGGGGCATGTAGATTACTCCAACAAGCATAGGCGTGTTGTTTGGAAGTGAAATATCAATAAAAAGACATTCAATATTATTAGCGCAAATGAATAGTTCATCCAATTTAGATGAGTACAAGGCTAAACTAGACTTTACAAAACAAGCAACCCCGCCACCTTTGGCTCTGACTCAGTCCTGAAAAGTTGACCTTCATACCAATTCATGAAGCGGTCCTGCCAGGGACCTGGGGGCCGTTTCACTAGGAGGGTAAGCTGCCATAGTGAGACCACAGTGATAGTTTGCGTTTCATGAGAAGGTGCAGTCAAGCGTGAACGCGAGTCCGGTAAGGAGTGAGACCAACAGTGAGAGAATATGTTTCACTACACAATTAGGTCTCACTGTCACTGTTGAGGCACTATTAGTGACAGGGTAAACCCTGTCGCTGTTGGGTTTAGAGTTTTGTTTATGCCAGTTTCCGTAAGAGTTTGGCAATGAAATTTTCACACAAGTAAGGTAGACATATAACTTATAATCGTACCAAATATGAGGACAAACGGCCATATAGTTCCGAAGATATTGGTGTGTGAATTTTGTCATAGCAAATACTGCTTTGGTGGCCAGTGTCCCTCCGGCCTCCGGGGGGGAGACAAAAAGAATAGCCGAAACCCCGCCGCACTACGGAGGGAGTGAAAAAGAACAGCAACCAACGCAAACGCACAGAGGGAGTGATAAAATTCAAAGAGCAGAGCACCCGTACTCTCATTCTACGATCCGGAAAAAGAGCTGGTAGTTCAATGTGACGCCAGTGAGAAAGGGCTGGGCGCTGCTCTCATGCAAAACGGCCAACCCATAGCGAGTGGGTCGGAGGGACCAATCTTCTTCATATTTGGAATGATTATAGGTTATATGTATCTCCTACTCGTGTTAAAGTTTCATTGCTTAATTACTGCGGGAAGTGAGTGAAATTCCGTGTGTCATAGATTGCAGTCTTGTGATCTGTCCGTATGGTGTCACAGACGCCATTTAGACATGTCATGAATCTACTGAAACAGGTCCCAGGTCCACATTTCAATGAGGCTTCGACTTGTATGAAACATACAACGATGATGGATAGCGCGAAGGCTGTTTTCATGTTTACTTGTGAAGATGATAGACCTTACTCTATCAATGCTCCTAGTATTCTGAGTCAATAAGGATAATGACATCTTCTTATACTGATCAAAGAGGAAAGGGGTGTCACTAGAGACGGTATCGATGAGGCGGTAGCGATACCCAAGAGGGTGAAACTCTTGATAAGATCGCCTTCTACCACGACACATGTGTATACACCGGCAGCGTTAGCTGCCTGTAATACACACTCATTCATTTGTACAGGGCAGTCACTGATTTCTATCACAGATTTTGAAACATGGCATTGACATTGATATTGAGATTAACATATGGCATTGACACTGTACTGTAACCGACGCCTACATTCAGTATATTCCTTAGATGTTATTTAATTAGATTTTATTCGATTTCACAAAATTGAATCCAAGTACTCATTAAACATAATATTACCTTATTCATGATAAAGATTGTAAACTATCAGGTTATAAATCTCATTAAATCCAATGTTCGCCTTATTAAAGTATAATTGCATTACCAATATGTAGACATTACTCTGTTAAGGCATACTATCCTAATACCGTTTTAATTAAGGAGGTGTAGTCTTGAAGGATACATTACATAAAGTTAAACACACCCCTTAATGTACAGCACAGGACTGCATATACAGTCAGCCCACACAGCTTTACACCTCAAATAGGTAGTATGTAAACAGTGATACGCTCTGACAACATCAATACAGCTCATAGTGTCTAATGATAATTTTACCCTCTACCGGAGAAACACATCATTTTTTTCCAGTGAGGTGTTTTGTAGCAGTATTTGCACAATGGGATTTTTTACCACTATCGTAAATGCACCGGTAAAAATTACCCTTATTGCTGAGGGTACCGGAAAAATTACTCAGACCTCATGGTGCGAACACTATATATCCATTACATTCTATCATCTGTTTAGGGTTTAGGGATAATCAGGAATGGTGTTTATCCAATTACTATAATCCCTTTTAATCGGTGTAACCTTTTAATCGGTATTAGCTTATTACAACACACTGCAGTTAATTAAAACCATGCCTGAACCCGTTGATTCTTCACGGGGCAACGAGGTACACACTGACCCTATATGTACGACACATTGCGCTACCTATTCATCACATTGTTCTAAGGGATCTCCTCACTGTCAGACTACCGACTGTCTTAACACCCCACCACGTGAGACAGAGCTATCATCAAGGATTGCCGATTGGCATTCTCTGAACCGTAGTTTGGTTACCCGTTGATTGAATATCAATCATGTGAGATCACATTATAGCCACAGTACCCTAATCAGCATCCACGTGACAACGTCTGTAAATATTCACTGTGAGAAGACCCGGTAACAAAGTGTACATATTTATTAATCATTTGTATTATCATTACTGATGTAATATATGTATATCAACTGATGTAGAAAGAGGGTGGTAGAGCAGGACAGACTTATGATAATATAGTGGAGGTATTGCAAAGTATAGATAAGGTACTGATGTAGAGAAAGAGAGGTTTACAATTACACTGTATTATTATTATAATAATAATAATTATAGGATTTTTCGATGTCATATTACCTACACTGATGTTAAGTTATGTAAAGGGAGGTGATAAGCAAGGTTATTACCTATCTTTTATATCTACTTATTAAATAATTGATTGATTAATTGTAATTGATCATAATGATTAACCAATCTGGTGAATAATAATAATATATAATAAATAAATAGTTGTGGTGGTGATATACAAATATTATAGAGTTTATTTGAATAACTATTCAATAATGATTAATGTTAAAGAAATATCATGTGGGTATAATCATGTGGGTATAATCAGTTTGAGCGAGCGAACGAAGAAGTAGGTCTACATTATTAAAATGAATAGACCATATAATATAACTCTTAATATTGTGGATATATGATATGATATGATATACAATATTATATCTATTGATATATTGTGTAAGTATATTCAGTTGAGCGAGCGAGTAAACATATTTTAAATGAAAATATCATATAATAAATATTAACTTGTTATCTAACGAGGTATATCATAATAAATAGAAGTATATCTGAATTTGCAAATACCTATTTTTAAAATATAACTAACAAAAATCCTTTTAAAAAGAAAACCTACCAGTATGCGGTAATGATCCCGCACTTCGCTCACACACAGAGCTATATCATTGGTTCGTTCAATAGGATTCCTGAAGGTGGCGTTACTAACGTAGTACTATAAGTGGATATTAGTTCTCTCTCTACAGTATAGATGGCACCACATAACCCGGTGACCTACTTTCTTCATAGCAACGTATATAAACCCCTCCTATTTTATTACATTACTGGGGGATGACTCCATAGTGTGGTGATTAGAGGAAGATTGTAAGAAGAAAGAAGAATGCTCAAGGGAGGAATACAGCTGCTGCATAGAATAGATTAGCTTACGTCTGGTTCTGGACGACGCCCGGTTCTGGGTGAGATTGGGCATCCCCCATCTTTACCATGCTAAGGTGTCCGCCAGACTTCCAGCTGATGCTGCAAGTCCGCCGGACACGGCCCACACCCAACATGCACCAGTTTGACATAGGGAATTGCTGGTTTGAATCCCACCATCGGCAATGACAAGGATTTAGATAGGTCAAAAGTTAAATGTTTAAATGGGTCGAGGTAGCAAGGGCAGCATTATTATGCTGCAGTGCGCCAGTTCAACGTAGGGTGATGCGGGTTCAAATCCCACCTTCAGCAAGGGTTTATGGCAAGGTTTTAAATAGGTCAAAAGTTAAAATATATTAATGTATAATTGGGTTAAGACAGCAGCGGCAGTAGTATATGATGCAATGCACCAGTTTGATGTGTGAACAGTGTGGGTTAGAATCCCACCATTGGTGGATAGGTTTTAAATAGGTTAAAATCAAAATGTTTAATTAGGATAAAATAGCAGTGCCAGCATGATATGCTGTAATGTACTAGTTTAATGTGTGAACAATGTGGGTTCGAATCCTACCAGCGGTAGGGGTATATTTAGATTTTAAACAGGTTTGAAACAAAAATGTTTAATTACATCAATGCAGCAGCCTCTGCATGACCGTGCTGGAGTGAACCAGTTCCAGAATTGGGGAATGCGGGTTCGAATCCTGCCATTGGCAAAAGTTTGGGATAGGTTTTAAATAGGTTAAACAAATATCTAAATATAGCAGCAGTAGTATCGTATAGAGCTAAGGAGTCAGTATATAGAGTTGAGGAGTCAGTGTATAGATTTAAATTGACTGACAAATAATTTGTAAACTATGATAGACTCTGTTCAATTCTATGTTATACTGTGAGACACCTACTGGATTAAAGGTAAATCAGTGTTTGCTCAGTGCCTTATATTTTAGGATGGTTTACGTGCAAGTCCAATGTATCTTATATCCAAATAGACCAAAAAGGGTAGGGGTTTTAATCTACCTGACGGATGATTCCTGAACTATGATAGACTCTGTTCAATTCTGTTATATACCGTGAGACACATATAGGATTAACTCTTTCCGTCCTAGCAATGCCTGGAGGCATTCCCACGCAGGGGACGAGGAATGCCTGGAGGCATTCCCACCCAGGGGACGAGGAATGCCTCCAGGCATTGTTTATGTGTCATCATCACAAATGTTATGTTTTATTAGAAATAATAAATAGATTTACACCATTTTTTCACAACAAATAAAAAACACTATGTTCATCATTATACTCTGTGGGCATTCGATTTTAGGTTACTAAGTGACAAACATACGACAAACCAACGCCATTGCGGCGATAGTCTCGTCCCCTTGGGGTTTATAGCAGTATCATACCTCGTCCTATAGTGTGCACGCTCCCAATTCAGGCTCGGACAGAAAGAGTTAAAGGTGAATCAGTGTTTGCTCTGTGCTTATTTTTTAGATGGGTTTACGCACAAGTCTGATGTATCTTATAACCGAATAGACCAACAAGGGAAGTATAGTTTGACACACCTGGCGGCTGATTCTTGAACTATGATAGGCTCTGTTCAATTCTGTGATATACCATGAAACACCTAGTGGATTCCAGGTGAATCAATGTTTGCTCTGTGTCTTTATATTTAGGTGGCTTTACGCACAATTCCAATGTATTTTATATCAGGATAGACCAGCAAGAGTAGGGGAGTTTAATCCTTCTGATGGTTGATTCTTGAACTATGATAGACTCTGTTCAATTCTGTGATATACCGTGAGGCACCTAGAGGGTTACAGGTAAATCGGTGTTTGCTCTGTGCCTTATATTTTAGGTGGGTTTACGCACAAGTCCAATGTATCTTATAACCGAATAGACCAACAAGGGTATGGGAGTTTAAATCACCTGACGATTGATTCTTGAGGTATGATAGACTCTGTTCAATTCTGTGATATACCGTGAGACACCTATGGGCTTACAGGCAAATCAGTGTTTGCTCTGTGCCTCTAACTATGATATGCTTTGTTCTCACATAGTGAATACAGTCTATTATCTTGCGTGTACGATCACAGTGTGATTCGATTAACTTTTAATTTGGTATACTCGTGTAAAAAGAGGTGAGCTTTCCGTTCCAGGTGTCAGAATTACATTCGTTACATCTCATCTATTACTATTCGCTGTTAATCATTTCTAATAGGAATATAAGGTTGAAATTGGGGGTTTTTTTAAGGTAAAAAAGGGTGGGCTTTCCGTCTCTGGTGTCGGAATTAGACTCGCTACAACTCATCTATTACTATTCGATGTTAATTATTTTCAATAGAAGTATAAGGCTGAAATTCGCATACCATAGGTAAAAAAGGGTGGGCTTTTTGTTTCCGATGTCGGAATTACACTCGCTACAACTCATCTATTACTATTTGATGTTAATATTTCCAATAGGAGTATAAGGCTGAAATTTGGTATTTACAGGTGTAAGAGGGTGGGCTTTTCGTTTCCGATGTCGGAATTACACTCGCTACAACTCATCTATTACTATTCGATGTTAATTATTTCCAATAGGGTTATAAGTCTGAAATTCAGTATGTACAGGTAAAAGAGGGTGGGCTTTTCTTTTCCGATGTCAGAATTACACTTGCTACAACTCAACTATTATTATTCGATGTTAATTATTTCTAATAAGGTTATAAGTCTGGAATTTGGTATATATAGGTAAAAGAGGGTGTGCTTTCCGATTTCGGTGTTGGAATTACACTTGCTACAACACTCTCCTAGCAGATATCCCACGCTCTACTTCCTGCGGCCGCTTGTATCTCTGCACCGACCTCCTGTTTGGGACAGAATCTGTCCCATCCGCCAGTTTTGAGATATTATGGTTTCCCATCTCTCCGATTGATCTTTTGAGTCTATTTCACCATGAGCAAAGTACAATGATGGATTTCACAAGGTTTTTATTGTTTATTTGGCTTAAAGCTATGCATCATATATGGAGCTATTTTCTTGTGTGGAGAACACATAGGTGAAAAGGTTTTAACAGCGTTTGTAAACAGAGGGAACATGTGCCCTTTTGAGGATCCACATATGGGTCGGATTTTTGAAACCTGCTAAATTACGGTCTCTTCCTGGGATCAGACACTAAAAAAATAATTTTAGATTAATACTTCTTTTTATATTTCATATTAGTCTCCCACTAAGTACCTTCCAGAAAAAACATTATTCCAACAAAATCAGACAAATGGTTCAGATTTGAGAGCCTTTTGAAATTGTGTATAACACTGAATGTTGTCCACCCCCCTAAAATATTTGAAATTTCATGAAACGTTATAAAAGCTTATAATTTCAGAAAAACTAATATTATATGGTGACATATGTTATATTTGACCCAAAACACCTCTATCACATATGAAACAAAAGCTCTGAGCATATTTGGGTGTTGGGCCACACAGGGGTGTCGGACAACACGAGGGGTGTTGGACAACACGTTTATAAAATCACACAGAACAATGGAAAAAATAATATTTGTGGCTATAATTCTTTATATTCTTAAAGAAATAATAGAAACCTTCATTTTTCAAAGCAAACCACTCAATTGCTGATAAGAAACAACCCCAAAATCATGACTTATATCAGAGCATGTTGTCCAACACCCCGGGGTGTCGGACAACACGTTTTCAGTTTTTTAACCACAAATAGTACATTTTTTTGTTTAGGAAAAAAGTAAACATTGTGTTTATAAGTGGTAGGAATACTTATCATATACAGGGGTATTTGTTATTCTATTATGATTATTATTTCTTCTATACATCTTTTAACAGGTGTGTTGTCCAACACCTCATTTTTTGGAAAAAAATATCATCATGGAATCACATTTTTTAAATATCAGAATGGATAATCTGGCCCATTGTATTGAAACTTTCAGGTATCACAGTAGGGATTTTGATCAACATCTCAGAATAAAGGAAAATTAATTTCTCATTGTATATCTCATTAGTGTTATCCTCTCAAAATCGGGGTGTCGGACAACATGCTCTATAGGTCTCTCTGTTGGAAAATTTAAAGGTCCTGGATAGTCTTGACCATTTTGATATTTTTTCAAACTTTTACCAAATTTCAAAACTATATTGTCTACACTTCTGATGACATATGCTTTAAAAACGTTAATAAAAACAATTGGCTCAACATTGTGCCTCCTAGACTTTGAAACAAAAGTGAAAATCATGAAAAACACTGTTTTTGTTGATTTTCTGAAGGAAATATTCCTCAGAGCTATACAAAACCCTATATTGGAATTAAAGACCATCAAAAGATGCACCAAAAAGTGCCACTTTTATATCGATGAGATACGTTTATACAACATGACCCTTAAATAACCCTGATTTTGGTAATTTAGCAGGTTTTGAAAATCCCACCCATATACGCCTTGTCATATGTACTGCAGCTATAGAGATGGGCTTTGATGCACCACATATTGAAAGGATTGCGCATGCAAAGCCCCCAAGAGTTTTTTTTTTTTTTGTATAGCAGTGTTTATTGAAATATCCAAAGGCATATACAGTATATAGTTTCAATATCATCCGTTGATTTTGACAGTATATAACATTAGTGTCAAAATTCCTTTACAATTCGTCTTTTTTGACATTTGATCTTCTTATCGTAACACCACCTTTTTTTTTTTTTTAAATTTTTTTATATATGTATATAACCCACAGTAAGTATTAGAACATAGTTAAATTTCATAACGGATAGTTAAAGGTTCTCAGTATCTCCAGGCATGGCATCTAACAATACAGTAGGGTAGCTTGACATGAGACAGGACATGATTGATAAAAGAAATATATATATTAGACGGAACAGGACATGAATAGGAAGACAGTGAACACAAGATTACAACCAGATTACAACAGTACAGCAGCAGACACATTTTTTGTAACAAAAGAGCAAAAAGGTATGGTTGGATTGGGTGGCGTCAGGGATTTTTACAATTCCCTACTTGATTTTTTCAAATATTTTATCCCAGATTTGGAATTTGTTAGGTTGATTTTCTATACGGCTGAGGTACCGTTTCAATCGGAGTTTTTCTCTGAATTCTAGAGACCAGTTATATATAAAGAGCTTGTTCTCTCCAAATAGTCTTTGCCGGTAAATATAAAATTTCAGGCATACATTTATAAAATTAAGTCTCTGTATTTCTGGACCTCTTCCAGCGAAACCCAATAATATGTTTTCTTTAGTCCAGGGTTTATATACTCCCAAAACTGTCGATAACCACTTTTTGGCGTTATCCCAGAAATCTCTAACTCTTGGGCAGGTAAGGAAAAAATGTTCTAGAGTGTCTCGTTCGTCACAGTATGAACATGTATCAGAGGGGCTCACTTTCCTTTTATATAAATATGAATTTGTTGGGATTATTCTGTTTACAATTCTATATTGAAAAGATTGGAGTTTCGTTTCTTTGGTAACCTTATAGACATTAGTATAGATATCATTCCAACGTTCGGTGTCCATTTGCGGTATCTTGTACTGAATACACCAGTGTTTTTTACTCGTGGGTATTGTAGTTTTGAATGAATTTACAACATAATAAAGTTTCTTATTATTACATGTTCGTATGTTGATCGTAACGTTCACAGAGTCATTGACATATATTGGGTTTGATTCTTTCTTTACAGGGGACAATGTCATTTTCGATAACCAGGGAATGGCCCTTCGTAGCTGAAGCAAATGTAAGAAGGTACATGGAATATTGAAACGTTGCCTAATATCTCCTTCCGACATGATGGTGCCATTGCTAATAATATCATGTAATGAATTGATGCCCGCTGGGCTCCAACTTTTTTTCATGCCTTCATGGTCATAAATATTTATGAACGCGTTATTCCAAATACATTCAAATTGCCGATCTATTTCTTGAATGGGAAACCTTAGATAGATTTTGTTCCATATTCTTGCTAGATCCTGATAGAACTTGGAATGACAAGCAGAAATTTGTATTTTGGTTTTGGTTTTGAAAAACTGTATATTAAACTGTTCTACATAGGGCTTAGAAGAAGAGAAAAATTCAGGGACCACATAATCCCAATCAGTCTTTGCCTCATTACAGAATCTTACAATCCATTTGATTCTGGACACTTCATACATAGATTCAAGGTTCAAAAGGTTGAGGCCTCCTTCGTTTATGGGTTGACATATCGCACTATAGGCGATTTTGTTTACACCACTGTTCCACAAAAAACGGCATATTAATTTCTTAAACTCTACAAAAACCGAAGTGGGTGTATACAGCATAGAGACCGGATATAGCATTATGGGAATAACCATAGAGTTTATAATTGTAACTTTGCCCTTTAACGACAATCTTTTCTTTTCCCATGATTCACAGATTTGTTTGCACTTTGATAAATGTTCATGGAAATGTATTCTAGTATAATCTTCGTCTTTCCATTTGTTGGCGAAGGTAATTCCCAAAATCTTAACCCTATCTTTCTCTTGGAAAGGGAACGAGTCCGGGAGGGTGATGGAGCTGTCTCCTATTCTCATTGCGTATGATTTTTCGAAATTGATCTTTAAACCTGAATATCGTCTGAACCTACTTAGCATGTCTAGAATTTCATTCACCGATTGATGGTCACCTAATAAGCATGTGAAATCATCGGCGAATAACGAGATCTTAAATAGTTTACCTTTGACATGTATTCCTTTTATATCCTGGGATTCCCTTATAGCGATCGCTACAAGTTCTACCAACATAATAAAAAGATATGGCGAGATGCAACAACCCTGTCGTGTCCCTCTCGATGGCTGAAACCATCTGGTATGATATCCAGCATTTGATACACATGATGAGATACCATTATAAATGAGTTTTATCCAGTTAATATATTCTTCTCCACATCCGTATAAAAATAGTGAGTCAAAAATGGCATCCCAAGAGACCGTATCAAATGCTTTTTCAAAGTCTAGTGCAAGAAGAATACCTGCCAGTTTGTTTTTGTTGAGAGAGTCAATTACATCTTGTATGTTTCTAATATTTTTCCCTATGTATCTACCTTTCATGAAACCTGTTTGGTCTTCGTTAATAATGTCTCTGATTGGGTTTTGTAATCTAATGGCTAGCGCCTTTGTTAGTATTTTGTAATCAGTGTTTAATAAAGTGATTGGTCTCCAGTTTTTCAATTCTAACCTACTGAGTGCTTTTTTGGGGATTAAAGTGATAATTCCCCTTCGTTGTTCAGGGCTTAATAATCCTGTTTCCTTAGACTTCATAAATGAATCAAAAAGGGGGCTCTTTAAATCATTCCAAAAATATCTAAAGAATTCTGGTGTTAGGCCATCTGAACCTGGTGATTTGTTACAATTTAATTTTTTGAGCGCGGAATATAATTCTTCCATGGAGAAAGCTCTATCCAAAAAATCTTTCTGTGGCAATGATATTCTTGGAATATATTCTGGAAAGACTAAATCATTAATGTTATTTAAAAAGGGGTCTGTTGATTCCTTGGTATATATTCTCTTGTAGAATTTTTCTATGTTAGTTAAAAATTTTTCTGAGTTAGAAGTATTGTATTCTTCTTCTGAATTTTCCTGAATAGTTAGCTGGGTGATACATTTATTCAGAGAGTTCTTTTTAATTATATTTAAGAAATAACGGTTAGGTTTCTCTCCTTGTAACGCCCAGTTACATTTAGACCTAAATATTAGCGTCAGCGCATTTTTCTTTTCTTCAAATTCAACTTCCTTTTTAAGCGTCTGAATTTCATGTATTCTATCTTCATTACTACTTTCAGCTAAATCTTCTTCTCCCTGTAACTTATCTATGCACTTGAGCATATGCTTCATGTTTTCCTTTTCTTTTAATTTCTTCTTTTTTGCATATTGTATAGTGACATCCCGTAGTTTATATTTTATAAAATCCCATTTAAGTATTGGGCATAACTGACGATGTTCGTCTTTCAATTTATCCAATTCATCTGTTATTAATTTAATAAAATTTTTGTCTCCTAGAAGCAGGTTGTTAAACTTCCAAAAAGATGGGCCCCGGGCGGCCGCCCTCCATTTGAGATCGATAGATATAAGAGAGTGGTCTGTAAAAGAGGCTGATCTAATGTCCACATTAACTATTTTGTTCTTGATACATTCTGATATGAACCAATAATCGAGACGTGAGGCCTGTTGTCCTCTGTGAAATGTGAACTTTCTCATATTGGGGTTTCTTTCTCTCCATAAATCCACCATGTCATTATTATCTAAGAAATCAATTAAACTTAGTCTATAGGTTTTGGAGATTATTGGAGAAGAAACATTTTTTCTGTCCAAACCTGGGTCCAGGGCAATATTAAAGTCCCCGCCAATTATAATTGGGTATTCATCAAATTTCTGCAAATGTGAGCCCAATTTGACCAGATTTTCCAGTTGATCCTGAGGGTTGGACTGGGTTGGACAGTATACATTAGCAAGCACAAACGTATCTCCCTCAATGGAAATCTGTGCGATTACATAGCGACCTTGTTCATCGTGGTCGACTCTTTCTATTTTAAAATCCCGCTTTCGTGATAGGAGAATAGCAACTCCCCTAGAATTAGAAAGCCCATTGGAAAATAAGATTTCCGCCCCCCATTCTGCTCTCCATATATGATTTGTTGAGCAAACACTATGTGTTTCCTGAATCATAATAATATCGAAATCGGGTCTTAGGCCTGAGAAGCAAGCCCTTCGTTTTGTTGGATCTCCTAATCCATTTACATTGAGACAGGCAATTTTTATTTTATCCATTGGAATGATCAGTCAAATCACGGTGGGCATCTTTTTCCCCCCATAAATACCAGCGTTGCATCATTTTTTGTATGTTTCTCCTCTGCGATCTGGCTCGTTCCCCTATTCTTGTCTCCATGATCGCCACATACCATTTATCCTCTACCATAGAAAACGTATTGAAAAAAACATATACAGCAATGCGACACATACATATGACATATAACATTGAAACAATTAACACAGAGACATAGAGTAGCGTAATCATAACTAGTGTAGCTATGAATGACATCGTTTGTTTGATTCGGCTGGGGGAACAACCGTATCGACCCGTCTATTTTCAGTTTCTATTAAAATTTTCTAGTTACTCTTAAGACAATGACTTCATACTATGAGTGTCAATATTAACATATTAAGAATGAAGGGAGCAAGTGTCTTCCGATCGGGTATGTGCTCTCATTTTTGTGTGATCTCAATGATAATGTTAGCATAGTATGCATACAACCTGAGTCCGGTTTTCTCATCTTGTTTTCCGATGAGCTGACTTCTCATTTCTCTTTTCTTTTCCTCCCTCAGCATCCGTTTTCTCTGTCGCTTTATCCTTTCCAGTTTCCCAGTTCTCCCTCCAGGCAGCTAATTCTTCCTCAGTTTGGGACTCGATTTGGAACTACTCTGTCATCGTTTTTGGTTTTGTCTTCCATCTCTTTAGTCTTTGTAACTTCCGACTAGGCATATGGAGAAACTTTCAGACACCATATAACAGACCATATAACAGACAATAGGAACCGTACAGTGTGAAAGTAACATTTATACAGATACTCTTCATAGAGATAACTAGTACAACTTTTATAAGCATGGCAAGTGTCCTAATCTTATGTTTAAAATGTGATAAACTTTCAAATACCATATAACAGACCATATGACAGACAATCCTAGAGACAACTAGTACAATTTTTATAAGCATTGTAAGTGTCCAAATCTTATGTTTAAAATGTGATGTAATATAGAACATGCAATGTGGAAGTAAAAAGTATTGAATCCTTTTTTTTTTTTTTTTTTTTTTATATATATCGCCCCCCCTCAACCCCCCCCCCCCCACTATTTAACAGGAGTAATCCAATAGTAATCCAATAGTACCTTCAGGTTATTTCAATCATCCCCTATGATCCCATCCTCCCCCCCACCCCACCTCACCCCCCGCCCCCCCACCCCCCCCCCCACACACACCCCTCCCCCCCCCCCCCCCCCCCCCCGTGCTCGTCACCCGTCAATCGAACTAGGGAGCGAGTGAAAAGTCAGGGTTGGCTGTTGATCTTTTTTATGGTCTTCACAATTTGTCTGGCCCATTGCTGAAGAAGTTGTTTGGACGGATGCAGGCCGTCGTTCAGAAGTGAATACACTGGTTTAGATACACTTCTCCTGTTTGGGTGAACAAATCTGGAGAGCCAAGGGGTGGGATTGTTTCTCTCTTCATTGAGGCGGACGATAAACCTGTTTACTGCGGCTACTCCCTGGTCGATAACTCGCTGTTGTTCCAGGATCCCGTGCCCGGAGTACCGTTTATAGTCTAACCCTGAGATGGGTGCGTATATTACATTCGAGTTAGCCACGCATTTCTTAAACTCGTAATTTATGTTCGTTAGTTTCTCGATGAGATTATATTCTAAATCTTGATGCGAAGGAAATAACATTGAGATATGGCGACCATTCTTCGTTGTAATGTCATTTATCCCTGCCATAAAAAAGAATTGATGAGTACGGTAACGGTAACGTTCCTGGAGACACAGTATGCGATCTGCTACATCATATATCTTGGCGCCTGGATGAAAATCAACCGTGATCTTGATTTCAGTGTCATTACAGATATTAATATGCTTTTGAAGATATCTCCCTCTCGAATCCGTTACTATCCATACTGGGTTATTTGACATAATTTGTTAGTTTTCTAACGAGGTACCTTGGAATGAGATCACTCACCGATCGGTTTGAGCTTTCCTCGTACTTTTTCCAACAGCCTGCCGAGATGGTTTTGCCCGTGACGTCATTGCCTCGTCTCAGGTCGCCTAGCGACTGTCCCGCCGCCCAGAAAACGCTTCGTGTCGCCTCGACCAGCCTAAGCTGATCAGTTGCTAATAGTTTAGCACATAGAAACTCGTTTTGTTCAAATTTCGCAAAGAGTATTTTTTCCATAGTTTCCAGTGCCTCATCTCTCCACGTAGTCTTGCTGGCAATTGTCGCTCCCAATTTCTTTGTTTTGTAAGGGTCCGCCTCGAGTAGAATCATCTTCGCCGCTTGTGTGTTCCCTGCAGCTAAGGCCTTATGATGCATGTACGCCTGCTCTGCCGACACATAGTCCGTATCATTTAGCCTAATCTTTACAGGAAAGAAGTTTGACAGGGGGGAAAACTGTCCATGAAAGAAGATGGTTTGTCCGTCTTGTTTCGTGTAAATCTTCTCCAGGGAGATTTTATCGGGAAGGTGATGAAGTTGTGAGGGACCGTATTTAATGCCGTCAACAATAAACACATCTCCCACCACCCTAGCATTGATTCGTTTTTCCAATGCAAATTCTTGGA